>CM068349.1:39174892-39672392 GCA_034769755.1 Odontamblyopus lacepedii
TGATGTAGACCTGGGGATAACATAAAGAAATATTTCACATGGTGTTGTATGTCACTTTAGTTAATTTCACAGAATGCCACAACATGTTATTTAATTGGAATAGGAACAGACTAAAGTAGTATTGCTTATACTACTTATAATATTACTGCTTCTTACTTTTATTATTTTTTTATTTAGCCTAATAAAGCAAACTGTCGACACTGCTCTGTCAGAATCAATGTTAATCAGGTTAATCTATCACTCATAACCGAATGCTCAGCCTGTATCTGAGAGTGACATCACTACATCTTTGAATCTGAAATCAAATAAAGTTTGATAGTGATGAGTAAATTTAACTGTTTTGTTATTATAAACATGATGTGTTTACCTTGTCATGCAAGCCAATGAACTTGAAGGCTTCAATACTGAATTTGAATTCCTTTTTGTTACTGGATGGATAGATGGTAAGTGTACTGTCCAAATTACAACTGTTAAAAACAGAAAGATAAATCTTGTAATTGTACAATTATTTCATGCCAGTCAATTACATCTTTGGATGAATTGTCAATTTTCATTTACTCACCCACTCTCAATGAGGGTGTAGGGATGGGCGTAGTTGGGGTTGTCATAGGGTGCAGCTCTGCAGGACTCCACAAACAGCTCTGTGTTGTTGACTGTAGTTGTGGCTTCGATCTCCATGAAGATGCGATCGCCCACGTCATACTCCAGAGGGTAGAGCCGGGGGTCGATCCTGGAGACAAACCTCTGATCTGGGAAGAACTCAAAGCCGTAGGTGAACTTCCCTAAGCCCTTGTCCCACACTGTCACATTCTCTCTGTGAGCGCTGAAGGTGGCGGTCACGTTTCCTCTTTTGGAGTACTGGCAGAAGAACTTGATTTCAAACAGGTGTTTTCTGGTGATGAGGACCGAGGTATTGTCCACTGTGATGATTTCATTCTTGAAAAGCAGATCATCAGCGTCTTCCTGTTGACCAGAGGGGAAAATATTTTAAAAGTATCATTTTATGTAAAATACCTTAATTGGTGGTGGTGGGGGAGGGGTTTAATTCTACTTGAATTGAAAACAATACAGGTCACATCAACTTTTAACTGCTTAAATGTCACCAGGACTGCAGTCTTATAGCCTAATGTTAGGTGACTAGACGTCCCTTTTTCCCTGGGACAGCTCCAGTTTTGAGCCCTGTGTCCTGTGTCCCAGCAGATTTGTCCAAAACCAGTGATTTGTCCCAGTTTTATACAAGAAATGTCCCTATTTTTGACCAATTTGATACCTGACAACAGTAAAGAGAGGCATACATTGTCATTTGTTTAGGTAAAATACAGAAAAGCTGCTTAAAAATGACCAAAAACACAAAGAAAATCTGACTATACTGATTCCCATGTTAGTCATGAATGTCTCTACAGAACAGTTTTCTTAAATTCTGCACTCGTTTCACAATTTTATTATTACCAACCACCAAAAAAACAGGGATGTCCCTGCTATTTATTTTGAAAATCACCCTAGTCTAATATTTTTGATCTATGAATACACACTTTTATTTTAGGAATTTTATGTCCACTTTTTGTTGTTGTCTGATTACTTTTGGTGGTGGTAAAAGGAAAAGTAGCAAATAAAGACCATGATAAAGACCAAAACCTGTCCTGGTTGATACAGTAGTCCTGGCATTAAACTAGGGTCACCAGACTTTCACAATTATAAACTGGGACACACCTAGGTGGAGATGGTTGGTACAAATATAATTGTGAAAAAGAGCAGATAACATTGTGGATTCTTATGTCAGTCATAATCTGAGTGACTTCTGTTGCTGCATTTTTTTTGCTTTATGGTGATTTGCAAGCACAGTTTTTCTGTATTTTGGCCAAATAAATGACAATTTATGCTCCTCTATACTGTTGCTGGGGGTCAGATTAGTCAAAAATTGTGATAGTCCTGGTTTAGACCTGATGTAGTCCAGGTTTAATCTTAGTATAGTCCTGGTTTAGATCAAATTGGTCAAAAATATGGATACCTGGGACATTTCTTGTATAAAACTGGAACAAATCACTGGTTTTGGATAAATCTGCTTGGGCAGGGGACTAGGGTGATCAGAATTTCAAAATAACGTGTGTATAGTCTAGTTTTTAAACAGATTTTTTGTGTTTTACCTAAATAAATTGCAATGTATGCCTCTCTTTACTGATGGTAGGTCTGAAATTGGTCAAAAATAGTATTTTTACAGCTTCTTTATTATTTTACATTTTACCTTCAAGAAAGTGTCTGACCTTTTCAAGATTATTCTTTTGTACTTTATTTGTTCACTTCGGTTCAGTTCCGTTGATGACGGTTAGCTGACGTTAGCTTTGAAATAGCTAGTCACTAGTGAGTTGCTCGGACTTGACTTTATTATTGTCACGGGGCAAAAGATTAAAAACACAAGGAAAACAAGCAGTAAATAAATAAAATGTGGGTAAGTAAATATTGTCTATTTGATATTTAACCAAACTGTTATCTAATATTGTCTGTGGGTATTGTTCAACTCATGCCAGTGCTTATTAATGTTAATTTACTGTTAATAATGTCAGTCAGATGCTAATGCTAATGGTGATGCTAATGCTAATGTTGATGCTAATAATCGCAATGAACGTTTTACTGTACATTGCATTGCCTAACTCCTCATATGACCACTTTTTCTATTGCCTTGTCGATAAATTGCCGTGCGTTTGCACTTTTCTATCTTTCTGTATTTGTTAACAAGCTATTTACGATGTCTGGTCTGTCCTAACCATGGATCTATGGCTTACAGCAGAATGCGAAACGAAACGAAACGAAACGAAAATCTGCAGAATGCGAAATCTGCAAACTACGAAATCTGCAGAATGCGAAATCTGCAAACTACGAAATCTGCAGAATGCGAAATCTGCAAACTACGAAATCTGCAGAATGCGAAACGGTGTGTTTATGTTCACCCGGAAGTACCCGGAAGTAAGTCACCCGGAAGTACCCGGAAGTAAGTCACTAAGCGGGTCAGTCTCTCCTGAAGAGGACATGACACCGCAAAAAATTGGAACTATTTTGAGAGTAGGTTAAAATTACCTTTTTCTGTTGTTGTAAACACCGTTTTCTAATAGGCGATAGCTAATAGCTAATAACTGGAATGCTAGCGTGCTTTACTGCAGGCAAGCTGTTATATGTTGCAGACATAACAGCGTCAAGGCACACACTGCTCCAGGGACTGTAACCAATACATACTGTTATTAACTGTAAGTAGCTTTGGATAAAAAGTGTCAGCTAAGTGTAATGTATAATGTAATGTAAACAGGGGTTATTCTAGGCTTCCCTTATCCCAGGCTATTGTTTTCATAGTCATATTTGCCATGCCTAAAAGATACCGCTCCATTATTGCAGTGGAATAAATAATGAACAAATCAGGTCTTTACTGATGATTTATTTTAGGCTTTTAAATTGTACATAGTTACAGTTAATGGAGTGCGTGTGTTCGTGTGTGCGTGTGTGTGTGCGTGTGTGTGTGAATCACGAAGAACTGATATTGTGCTATACAAATACATTTGAGATTGAATGTTAATTTGTCATGCCAATTAACCTAATGCTTGATAATAACATTTAAGTGGCTTTTGGGATACTTGGAGAAAATACAATTTAAAAATAAAGTTCTGTAATGTCTCTTGGAGGGCTTTGAATCTGAACTCTTTCAAATATTGTTCTTGTTTTAGCAGCAATGAAGAAGCATATGACAAAATTGAAGAGGTGGAGTTATGGCGGCCCAGTCCCTCTCAGATGTAACCGTGCAGTCAAGAAACTCTCCATCGAATCAAAAGCGCACATGTCTTGACTGAGGAACAAGCTGAACATATCAGAGCTGCATTCAGCTGCTGTGTGTGTAAAGGTACAGTCTGTTGTCGCATTTTCAAACAGTCTAGTCCCCATTTTTGGATTTTGATTTGTTGTGTTGCAATATTGTATTGTGTGTATCTAAGTCTATTGTATGCTGTGTGTATGCTGTTGCCTGTTGAAATACTGCCTGTTTCTTCACAAACAAATCTTAAGTTAATACTGGTAGGTTTATTTCCTAGACCAGGGCTCTAGGAAGTGCAGAGTCTGATCACTCTCACTAGAAATCTGTTAAAGCGGATGGCCTTCATTTTGCAGTGGCCCCTTGGAAGTGTACCTAGTTTTTCAGCATCGAGCCATAAACAGAAAAGTTTGCCCACTCCTGTCCTAGACTGTTGCCTTTTTCTCTGGAATCCCCTACAGGTTTGGGTTGTTAACTGCATGAGTAAACAAACCCAGAGTTACTGATCAATATAAACAAATAAATAATAAAAGTGGTTTGAATTAATCAGTGTTTTCATGTTCTCTTCGCATTTAATTATTGTGATTCGCTAGTTTCAAATGCCAAGATCAAATATCTGAAACCGAAGAGGAACCATATCTGTAGCCCTAAAACTTGGCAAACATTAAACTGGGCACATTGTACTGTTGCATCCTAGTGTCTAATTACTTTTTATCTCTGTCTTGCAGGACCAGTGATGGAGCCAGTGCTGTCAACATGCTGCAGATCAATCCTGGGATGCAGGTCGTGTGTCACTTTCGGTCTGCAGACAAGCAATCAGTGTGTAAAATGTAGGCCAGACAGCTTGGCCTTGAATGTGGTGGCGGAGGTTTCTGGCCTCTGAGGCCCTGAATGCCTGCAAGACGTTATTAAGGTGGACTAAACGCATTGTGCTGGTAACCATCTCTGTTATTACTTTCTGTTCACTTTATTGCCAATGTTCAGAGGTCAGATGTAAGCCAGGATATTTTATTCACAAGTAAGAAAGAAAGTTACAGAGAATACTTTTAAAAGATGCGTTCATGTTTAATAAACATAATAAAAGAATGTAAGGTAAATTGTAAAGGCAACGTAGAGTTAAATTTGTCAACTGGACCAAAGTTTTGATAGAAGATGTTTCGCCGCGCATCCGAGCTGCTTCTTCAGTAAATGAAGAAGCAGCTCGGATGAGCGTCTTCTATCAAAACTTTGGTCCAGCTGACAAATTAACTACGTTTTACCTTTATTACATTCTTTTATTATGTTTATTAAACATGAACGTCTTTTAAAGTATTTCTGTAACTTTCTCTTACTTAGAATATAAATATCCTGCTTACATCTGACCTCTGAATATTGGCAATAAAGTGAACAGAAAATAATAACAGAGATGGTTACCAGCACAATGCATTTAGTCCACCTTAATAACGTCTTGCAAGGCATTCAGGCCTCAGAAAGGCCAGAAACCCGCCACATTCAGGCCAAGCTGTCTGGCTCACATTTTACGCTGATTGCTTGTCTGCCAGTGACTACACGCATCCCAGGATTGATCTGGCAGCATGTTGACAGCACTGGCTCCATCACTGGTCCTGCAAGATAAGAGATAAAGTAATTAGACACTAGGGATGGCAACAGTACAATGTGCGGATTTTGTTTCACATTTTACAGATATGGTTCCTCTTCGATTTCGAATATTTGATCTTGGCATTTGAAAACTAGTCGCAATAATTAAATGCAAGAGAACATGAAAACACTGATTAATTCAGAGCCACTTCTTTATTATTTATTTGTTTATATTGATCAGTAACTCTGGGTTTGTTACTACAACCCAAACCTGTGATGAGAGAAAAAAGGCAACAGTCTAGGACGGAGTGGGCAAACTTTTCTGTTTGGGCGCTGAAAAACTAGGTACACTTCCGAAGGGGCCACTGCAAATGAAGGCCATCCGCTTTTAACAGATTTCTAGTGAAGTGATCGCACTCTACTTTCCTAGAGCTCTGGTCTAGGAAATAAACCTACCAGTATTAACTTGGCAAGATTTGTTTGTGAAGAAACAGGCGGAAATATTTCAACAGGCAACAGCATACACACAGCATACAATAGACTTAGATACACGCACAATACACAGTTGCAACAACAAATCAAAATCCAAAAAATGGGACTAGACTGTTTGAAAATGCGACAACAGACTGTACCTTTACACACACGGCAGCTGAATGCAGCTCTGATATGTTCAGCTTGTTCCTCAGTCACAGTATGTCGCGCTTTGATTCGATGGGAATTTCTTGACAGCATCGATTACATCTGAGAGGGATATAACACCACCTTCTTCAATTTTGTCATATGCTTCTTCATAATAAAACAAGAACAATATTTGAAAGAGTTCAGATTCAAAGCCCCAAGAAGACATTACAGAACTTTATTTTAAATTGTATTTTCTCAAGTAATCCCAAAAAAACTTAAATGTTATTATCACATTAGTTAATTGGCATGACAAATTAACATTCAATTCAAAATGTATTTGTATAGCACAATATCAGTTCTTCGCATTCACACGCGCACACACGCGCGCGCACTGCGGCGCTAACACACGCACTCATTAACTGCAACTATGTATACAATTTAAAAGCCTAAAATAAATCATCGTAAGACCTGGATTTGTTCATTATTTATTCCACTGCAATAATGGAGCGATCTTTAGGCATGGCAAATATGACTATGAAAACAATAGCCTGGGATAAGGGAAGCCTAGAATAACCCCTGTTTACATTACGATTATACATTACGCTTAGCTGACACTTTTTATCCAAAGCTACTTACAGTTAATAACGAGTATTGGTTTACAGTCCTGGAGCAGTGTGTGCTCGACGCTATTGTGTCTGGCAACATATAACAGCTTGCCTAGTAAAGCACGCTAGCATTCCAGTTATTAACTATTAATATCGTATTAGAAAAGCGCGTGTTTTAAACAACAGAAAAGGTACAACCTTACCTCAAAATAGTTCCAATTTTTCTTGGTGTCATGTCTCTTCAGAAGACTGACCGTTAGTGACTTACTCGGTACTTCCGGTGACTTACTTTCCGGTACTTCCGGGTGAACATTATAACACACCGTTGCATTCTGCAGATTTTGAGTTTGCAATTTAAGCATTCTGAATTTCTAGTTTGCAGATTTCGCATTCTGCAGATTTCGTAGTTTGCAGATTTCGCATTCTGCAGATTTTCGTTTCGTTTCGTTTCGTTTCGCATTCTGCTGTAAGCCTGGATCTATTGTAAAATTTAGATTTTATTATAGATCTATGATACTAACAGGCTCTTGTTTATACTGATACAGATTATGCAAGTGTTACAGTCTTGATCAGCCTGATATTATGATTTTAATAACTGTTAACGGGTCTTGTGGTTTGTACATCAAATAATATATTTTATTTATTAGGCGCCCTAACTCAAATTCTTTACAACAAGGAACCACTCACTCATTCACACACACATTCATACACCAGTGTACACAGACACTGGGGGCGAGGTAGGTTAAGTGTCTTGCCCAAGAACACAATGACAGCTGTGGGAGCTGGAATCATACTGCCAACCTTCAGATCAATGGACAGACATTTTATCAGATGAGCTACTGTCGCCCTTAGATCAGTGCATAGTATTTCACTGCATATTTTTCATTTTTATAGAGTTTCATCAAAAATAGGAATATGGTTTGAGCCCTGCCTTAGGGTTATTGTTTATTACTCATGCAGAAATTTATAAACATATTTTTTTTCTCTTTTTATTTTTTATTTTTTTGCCTGATGTTGTTAAAATTCTAAAGCCGAATATCGAAACTGAAATCAGAATAAGCCCATCACTTCGAGTTGCCAGATCCTAACACTGAAATCAGTTTGAAATTAACCCAAAATTGATATATGTCCTTTTCAGCTAATTGATCCCATGCTCACTTCTGATATAATTTCTGTTTTTAAACCAGTAGGAGCACATACAAGTTACAGTATCAACCCAAAACATGCACTGTAGGTGTGAAAGTGGTGTGTGCATGAGTGTTGGTGGTAGCTTACTACCATCGGGTATGGATTAATAATGCTCTGTAAAGCGTCTTTGAGGACATGTGTTTGTGAAAAAGCGCTATAACTGTTGTTGTAAGGCGACTTTGGGTGTCCAGCAAGGAGCCAAATAAATAAAATGCATTATTATTACAGTATTACTTTGACAAACACTTGTATTTTGTATTGTCTTGTTCCACTAACAGTCTTTAATAATAATAACTAATATGTCTCCACAGTTATCCCTGCTTACCTCGATCTGGGTGCCACAGGCGTTGAGGGGCACATGGGCGACCACGTGGGTGCTGTTGGAGAAGAGGCTGCAGGCTGTGTTACTGGGATCAGACAGACGCAGATGTTCATAATGGAGTTCAGGTAATGTGGCCTTCTCCACCTCCACTATCATTGAAGACTCCAGACAGGTGACCACTGTGTTCACTAAAATTAGAGAATATGAAATAATTAATTTTATTTATTGGCCAATAATATTTAATACAGATGGGGACAGCCATCATGAATATTGTTCAATGCAAGATTTTTGTTGTAATACAGTGAGTACTTGGGTCTAGTCACTAATAGATTAGGTTCAACTTTTGTGAATCTACCTTTTGGATATTTTATGGAAAGGTACAATGTAATTAATAACAAAAATGTATCTTGCCTCGCATCTGAGAGTATGACATATATCACAAGAGAACCTTAAAATTCTAATGGGACAAATTGTACTAGTCAAAGCTTTATAATGCCTTGCTGTAGGCATGGTTTTTGGCAGATCTATCACTTATGTAACAGCTACAGCTCACAATTAACTAACAATTAACTCATATTAGTAGCATGGTCCTGTAGTGAAGAAGCTCAAAAATAAAAGGCGATGAAACAGAAAAGTTCAAGTTGTAGAAGTTAGGCACAGGTTCCAGTTTCAATTCCCATTACTAAAAATGTTTTCCACATTAATCTCTCCAAGGTTCTTAGTAATGCACCATAACTTACAGACGAAAAATAGAAAAAACAAAATGTAAATATATAACGTGCAATACTAGTGCTATACATAAATAAAAAAAAAATGTGTTTCACTCACCCTGACTCAAACCAGTTGTAACCTTCACTATCACACATCTCATCTCAGTTTGGAATATGGCAGATCTAAAATTAAACATATAAGTTAAAAAAAATGCTTACAAATGTATTTTTTTCTTAATTAAATTGACCATATTACTCTATTCTGATTCGTGTTACAGTGTTATAATGCTCTAATCAAAAACATACCTGGAGTTGTGGTTTTTTTTTTCAAGAATTGCTAATGTGAGACAAAAGCTAAAAGGTGGTTGAGAAATACCACTTCATGACATCACAAGGTGGAACAGAGCATTTTGAGCTTTGGAGACATAGACAGACTAATAATGAGGGTTACTCATATGTGTAAATGAATCAAAACCACTCCAGATGTGTTTTTGATGAGGTAACAACTAGCGTGGCTTATCTAATATAGTACTATTTGTCTGTTTTGAGTAATGTATGTATAATCCTTAGTAATGTACCACTTATATTTATGCAAAATTACAGTCAAACAAAGCACCTCCTCACCCGTATGTAAATTCAACAGCGAAGCAGATAGGAAAATAGTGTCCCATGTTTTCATCAATAGGAGTCCATCGGATGGTGAACTCATCTGCTGTGGTTCTGTGCTTTGTGACATTCAGCGGGCCGCTCATTATAATGTCATCAGGTCTGTTTTATTTAAAAAAGAAAAAGATGATTTTTTTTTAAAAACTATAAAACTAAATTGAATAATTGTACACACATTTTGTTCGATCTTACACTGAATAGTTAGCTACGGCCTTGACCTTTATCTCAATTTCTTTTCTAGCCTCTGCCATGAGAACTACTCCGTGGAGAGGTGTGGGGTAAACAAACTTGGGTAAATACTCTCCTTCAGTGCAAGAAGGAGCAGGTGGGTCGACTGAAAATAAGACGAAAAAAAAACACTGATTGCTATGTAACTTAAACAATTGATACTTTGCACTGACGTCACGCTGGGGGGTACTGTATGTATGTATGTCTTTGTTGGAATGTTCTGCAGTTGCCATGGTGACGCAATGCACACATAAGCAAATACCGTCAAATTTTTTAGATTGCCTGAAAACTCAAGACAAATTTGATTTAAACAAAACATTTTCAGGGGCCTGTTCTCAGTGTTCATGGTCACGTTTAAAGGTTTGATTTTCAACAAAAACTGTGCGTGACTAAGGCCCCGTTTACACGTACACGTATATTTTTAAAAACAGAGAAATTTCCCTTCATTTATACCCATCTTTTACACGCAAACTGGGAATTCGCTTCTGAAAACGAATCTTTCTAAAAACTCCGTCAAAAGTGGAGATTTTGGAAAACTACAGTCTGGCGTTTGCGTGTAAAGTGACATAAGCAGCGTTTTAGGCATTTGACCCCAAAGTGCGACCAGTGTTAACGTTTTTCTGTGGTGATGATGATGGAAGCGTCAGAGCAGCAGTCGCTTTACTTCTGCTCCAAACACTTGTCATGTGTTTGCATTTGCACAGCTGATGGATCATATCGATGAAGAGAGACGAATGAGGCTCGGAGCTCAGCAATTTTCTCTCTTCTCCCTACGACCCGAAGACCCAGTCTCCGTCACCGTCAGCGTCGCTGTTGTTGGGTCCGACCTGGGCGAACCGCTGTCTGGTGGGATCATTGTGAAAATGAAGTGGTTGTCCCGGCATGAAAGTTTTAGGATGTCGCGGTCATCACTGCTGTTGACCGTCATGCAGTCTCCTGTCAGTGTCATAAAAAAGTTGCCTACACGTTGTATTATCTGTCTTTCAGTCTTGCTCGATCGATTGTGTCAAAAATAGTAAGGGAAGTGTGTAAGGCAATAACTGTCCACTTAGGTTCATGTAAACTGAAACTTTTCTGAAAATGATGCTGTGGGCACAATGTTATTTCGGAAAACGGAGCGAAGGAAATATTCGTTTCTAAAAATGCCTGTGTACATGTAAACGGGGCCTAAGTGGCTAGCTTGTTATTTCAGCACATATTAACTCTCCTGTCATAGTTCCAACTAAGTCAGTTCTTTATGGTTAAATTGTGTTAAAATAAAGCTCTGGTTAAAGTCTAACTTGAGTAACACAGCTTCAGAGTAGAGCCTTCAGTTTGCATCACACCCTCAGTGAATGTTTATGACATCTGCTGCAAAGTATCAATATTAATAATAAATATTTTGTAGTTAACAAATATTCATAGACTCGCGCTCACCTTGGAAAGTGAATTGCAGTGGCAGCTGACTAAAGGGCACTCCCCAATATGGTGAGGAGAAAGTAACTAATGTGGAAGGATGAGTAGTAGTAGTAGTAGTCATGTAAGTAATACTGGGTAACGCAGATATCGTCGTAGTTTTGGAAGGGGTAGATAGTAGGCCTGTAGTATATGTAGTTGTAGTATTGCTAAGAAAAACAAATACGGGAGCTCTAGTAACAGTAGAAGTAGAAATAGTAGTCATTGAGGCAGTAGAGGGTGAAGCAGGTGTAGTATTAGGTATATGATGATGATGAGTAATTGGAATAGTCGTAGTTACGGCTGGTGCAGTAGTAGTAGTAGCAGTAATGGCATTAGTAGTGGTGAATGATGGAGTTGAAGCAGCGTATAGTGAAGTAGTAAAAGCAGGTGTTGTAGTAGCAGTTGTAGTAGTTGCAGCAGTTGGTACAAAAGCAGTGGACGATGCAGTTGAAGAATGGTAATGTGCAGTAGTGAAAGTTGGTGTAGTAGTACTAGTAGTAGTAGTAGTAAATGGAGCAGTGGTAGTAGTAGTGAATGGTGCAGTTGAATAATGGTAATGTGCAGTAGTGGAAGTTGGTGGTGGAGTAGTAGTAGCACTAGTAGTAGTAGTAGTAAATGGAGCAGTGGTAGTAGTAGTGAATGGTGCAGTTGAATAATGGTAATGTGCAGTAGTGGAAGTTGGTGGTGGAGTAGTAGTAGCACTAGTAGTAGTAGTAGTAAATGGAGCTGTGGTAGGAATAATGGGTGCAGTGGTAGTAGTAGTGAATGGTGCAGTTGAATAATGGTAATGTGCAGTAGTGGAAGTTGGTGGTGGAGTAGTAGTAGCACTAGTAGTAGTAGTAGTAAATGGAGCTGTGGTAGGAATAATGGGTGCAGTTGTAGTAGTAGTGAGTGGTGCAGTTGAATAATGGTAATGTGCAGTAGTGGAAGTTGGTGGTGGAGTAGTAGTAGCAGCACTAGTAGTAGTAGTAGTAAATGGAGCTGTGGTAGGAATAATGGGTGCAGTGGTAGTAGTAGTGAATGGTGCAGTTGAATAATGGTAATGTGCAGTAGTGGAAGTTGGTGCAGTAGTAGTAGCACCAGTAGTAGTAGTAAATGGAGCAGTGGTAGTAATAACAGGTGCAGTTGTAGTAGTAGTGAGTGGTGCAGTTGAATAATGGTAATGTGCAGTAGTGGAAGTTGGTGGTGGAGTAGTAGTAGCAGCACTAGTAGTAGTAGTAAATGGAGCAGTGGTAGTAATAACAGGTGCATTTGTAGTAGTAGTGAGTGGTGCAGTTGAATAATGGTAATGCGCAGTAGTGGAAGTTGGTGGTGGAGTAGTAGTAGCAGCACTAGTAGTAGTAGTAAATGGAGCAGTGGTAGCAGTAACAGGTGCATTTGTAGTAGTAGTGAGTGGTGCAGTTGAATAATGGTAATGTGCAGTAGTGGAAGTTGGTGGTGGAGTAGTAGTAGCAGCACTAGTAGTAGTAGTAAATGGAGCAGTGGTAGTAATAACAGGTGCATTTGTAGTAGTAGTGAGTGGTGCAGTTGAATAATGGTAATGTGCAGTAGTGGAAGTTGGTGGTGGAGTAGTAGTAGCAGCACTAGTAGTAGTAGTAAATGGAGCAGTGGTAGTAATAACAGGTGCATTTGTAGTAGTAGTGAGTGGTGCAGTTGAATAATGGTAATGTGCAGTAGTGGAAGTTGGTGCAGTAGTAGCAGCACTAGTAGTAGTAGTAAATGGAGCAGTGGTAGTAATAACAGATGTAGATGTAGAAGTGAATGATGCAGTTGAATAATGGTAATGCGCAGTAGTGAAAGCTGGTGTAGTAGTAGAAGTAGTAACTGGTGCAGTTGTAATATATGTAGTAGTAGTTGGTGTATTTGTATATGGAGCAGCAGTAGTAGATGTAGGAGGTGTTGTTACAGCTCTCTTCCTCCGGTTGTTCACTGCATATCTGAAAGAGCTAGATCCGTCTGAGTAAAACATGTTGACGGTTTGATGTGGAAAGTCCTCGACCACCAGCTCAAATCCATAAACTCCTTGGTTACTGGAGGCGAGGTATTGTAGTGCGCAGGTGTCCTACGGGCGTAAAAATGCGCATTAGAGTGGTCGTTTAAAGTTTAAATAAGAGGATCTATCGCTTACGTGGGGTATTAACTCCTAACACATAACATATTTAGATTACTGTTACTGTTTAATGGTTTGAAAATGCGATATCTCCCTCACTTCTCCTTCAGAAACTATTGCACGTTGCACCAGTCTTGTTAATTTGTAGTACAGTTGTGGCCAAAAGTTTTGAGAAAGACACAAATATTACATTTTCACAGCTGCTTCAGGGTTTTTTGGTGTTTTCTCAGATGTTTTTATGGTTTACTGAAATATAATTACAAGCATTTCATAAGAATCAAAAGCTTTTATTGACAATTACACTCAGTTCATGCAACAAGTCAATATTTGCAGTGTTGACTCTTCTTTTTCAAGACCTCTGCGATTCTCCCTGGCAGCTGTCAATCAACTTCTGGACCAAATCCTGACTGACGGTCGTCCATTCTTGCATAATCAATGCTTTGAGTTTGTCAGAATTTGTGTTTTTGTTTGTCCACCCGCCTCTTAAGGATTGACCACAGGTTCTCAGTGGGATTAAGATCTGGGGAGTTTCTGGCCATGGACCCAAAATCTTTATGTTTTGTTCCCAGAGCCATTTAGTTATTACGTTTGCTTTATGGCGAGTTGCTCGTGCTGGTAAAGGCTTTGTTCATCACCAAACTGCTCTTGGACGGTTGGGAAATGTTGCTCTCAGAGGACATTCTGGTACCAAAACTAATATTTGTGTCATTCTCAAAACTTTTGGACTCGACTGTATATCGTTTTGTATCATGCTTTTCTATATTTATTGAAAATTGCAGTGGATGACGTAGACTTTTGGGCTGAGCTAACTTTAAGGAGGCTCAAAAAGGGCCTGGGAGAATTGTCATTATTATTCGAGCATGCATGGATGACGTCTAAAATCTCTTGTGATGTGAAATAATAAAAACTGAATATTAAAACTGAAAATTCTGTGATGTTGAAGAAGTAGCAAATATAACTTCCTTAAATAAATAGAAAAAGTTGAACTGACTCACCTGATCCAGTTGGAAACCAGAATGCTTTGAACACTCGTAGCATTCTGTGTATTTCGCAGTTCCATATCGGCATCTTACTTTGTCTCCATCAGGATCGAAAGATAACAGCTTATACGTCCTCCTGCAGTTCTGCGGGACTCTACAAAACACCACTCATCAGTTACTGTACTAGTTTTGACATACTTGTACTTGTACTTGTAAATCCCTCAGTCATCCAGGTAGGTTCTAGACCACATAGTCTATATATACTTGTTCTGATACAGTTCAAGAAAAAAATAAGTCTAAAGCTATGTGAATGTGATATTGTATTGATATGTAATGTACTGATACCTGCTCTAAAGAGTATCTGGTTTTGATACTAGTTTTATTATCTAATACTTTTGACAACCCTACTTAGATCAGTAATTATGGGTATGTAAATGGTACAAATTACCGTAGAAAAGGGAGGATGGCAGCAGCTGGAGAGTTGTTTGGTTTGTTTGTGTCGGATCGTTTTCCCAAATCCAGTGTAGTCAGAATACTCCAGTGGGGATAGTGGCCGGGGCTCAGCCTGATCCAGCAGCAGCTGTATTCTCTGCATTTCAATCAAATATATTTATAGAGCACATTTAAAACAGCCAAAGCTTACCAAAGTGCTGAACAACAACAGTGGAGCTCAACAGTCCCTCACACTTCAAAGTTGGTTTTGTTTTTTTAGTAGACGTTTCAGAACTTCACAAAACCTTAAGAGTTCACAGGCAGAGCTGAGGCTGTAACGGATATGGTAACTAATATCCATAACACGATTGTTTCAAGTTGGGTTGTTTTAATGATTTAATAAGCGGTTTATAAAGTTTCAGATACAAAGTTTACATACAATTATTTGCCTGCCCAGCCAGTCCCTTCTACATTGTATTCGGATCCAGAAAGGTTTGGAAATGGACCACAGAGCGTGAAAAACCTGTCTTAACTTGAAGCGGTCCAACCACAGCTGCTAATTTGTATCACGTGTTTCTCAAACGCAGAAGACATCTCTAGAAAATTCTCGTATCATTCAGAACTAAACTCTTCTTTTACTTGAGATAAATTAGAGTTTGGTGCTTTTGTTTGTTGATTCTACAGAAATTTACGCTGTTTTTATATCTAAAGTGCTGCAGTGACTTAAACCTTAACCTTATATTAGATGGTTTAAATAGGCCTGACAATAATGACTATACCAACTTATTCAATATATGAGTATTGTTATTTTATGTAAGATTTGAGCTTTAGAGGGTAAAATAAATAACTTCTATGACTAATTATTTGTTCATTCTGCTATATGTTTGTTGCAGCTCATGGCTTTGTGTCAGTGGCATGAAGTGGTTCCAATTTTATTTTTTATATTTTCTAAAGCAATATATGGCGCTTAAACAGGCCTATGTGTAAATGATATTCAGAATCTTGCCTGATTTGGAAAGGTCTGTTGCTAGCGAGTGTCTTTCTGATGATAGTTTCGGTTTGACACCAGCGGCTGTTGTACTTGGGTGAATTGGAGCTGTAGTCGATTTGACCTCTGTCTTTTATGTCGCTGGATCCACAGTTGCCGCTGTAACACGACCCATAGTGGAAGTAACATCCATCATATGTCACCTTTATTCGAAGTTCCACCTGCAAAAGAAAATCTGCATAAAAACCTTGATAGAGATAGATTAGATAGATTTGTACGCAACTTATTGTCAGTTTATATATTATTTGTTTTAGCGAATTTACTAAACCATTTTCAGTTAAATCTACATCCATGTTCATATTGAAACTCTGAAATAATGATTTTTTTTCCCATCACAGACGCTTAAATCTGACATTACCGAACTCAGCAGTCACTGACCTTCGTTTTTCCAACTTGAGCTTGAGAGCTTACAAGTAGTTCATCAAGGGATTTGTAAATATATCATTTTGATGCCCAACTTGCACTGATAAATAGATAATGGGATTATTTTCGTTTTATAAAAAGTAGCTAATCGGAGGAAAAAAGTTAGACATCCCTGTTGTACAAAGTGTGATATGTGACAGGAAGTCCACGAAGAAGCAATGTAATTATCATAATTTAAATTTACAGTATATTTTCTAGTTGACTGAAATGTATTATAGATCAGTCGACTCACTAACAAATGAGTAATTACACTGGCTTAACTAACTAAACAAACTAAATACTGTTTTAGTAAATGTTGACCGCAGGTAACAACACTTTTTAATCAAAGAATTGAGACTAAAACTCAGTTACAATTGTCTGTGTAATCTACTCCCTCAGTCCTCCATGTTTGATCCATAGCAAAATAAAAAATCAAATCTGTCAGCTAAAATTAAAAGATTTTTGTTGTAATAACAGTGAGTTCTCAGGTCTAATCAGTCATAGAAATGATCAGGGTCAAGATTTATTCATTTAAGCTCTTCCCCCCATTGGGCAGTATGCAGAATCTGTAAATATTGGTAATATTGGTAGATTTTGAACCTGTTGAACCTGATCATTTCTATAATTGACTAGTTACAACAATAATCTGCTCTTAAACCATGTTAATTTTAGCTGCCCCCATCTGTATTAATGAATATTATTGGTCTATACTGTTATATCATCTGAAACGCAGCAGTACATCAAGTCATCACCCCACATGACCTTCACAAGAAAATCTTTATTGTAAAGATCGTATCGCTTTACCTCATAGTTCCCATTGAGGCCTGTTTTGGTTGTGTAGGTGACCACGGAGCCGTAGAAGTGAGATGCCGAGGCCAGTGAGAGCCACAGCAGCTGCAGTAGGACCAGTCCAGCGGAGAACATGATGCCCACAGCTCTCCGTCGCTCCTCATCTCAGCGTCATTTATACCTGCACCCTCCCCATTTACCCGCAACGCACTGGACTGAAACAAAGGTCTCAAAACCAGTTTATTGGAATGAAGGTAACAGGACTAAAATGTGTGCTAAGTGTAAGGGGTGGGACGAGGCAAAATGACACGATATTGGATCCATGAGAACATAGACCAGATTAAAGACCACATTTCGTTCATTTTTATTTTATTTCATTGCGTTTAAAGGTGCACTACGTCGCTTTTTTGGTGTAGGGTCAATCTTGTGTTTATTAAATTGTTGTTGTTTTTTATTGCTTAAAAATGGCTGAAAAACATACATTCTTATTCTGAGTGCAGTCGCCTCTCTACAGATCTGACCTGTCACTTGCTTCCTTTAAATGCCATATAGTGGAACATTCTAGAGAAAGTCATAACATTTCCATTGAAACAAACAGGTGGCAGAGTTCCACAAGAAAAGTTACGCAGTATACATTTTAATATAAAATTGCAGGATCACATTCCAAACAAAGGCCTCTACACGAAGGTCTACAAAGAGCAGTAACTAAATTTCTGACTGAAGACTGGTAGTCACCGTTCACTGCATCCAGAAATCGCTACAAACATTGTTGTCAAGCAAATAAATAAGTAGGTACATAGGTTTTTCATTATCATCATTTTCAGTAAAAAGTAATTGTTCCATGGCAAATTATTATGATCATTAATGCAGTCTTGAGCTGTCTAACATAACCTAACAATAACTCCGTGCTGACTGGAGGCGAATTAGAAGAGAAAGATAAATATTACAATAATGGGGATGATAATATAGGGGCATTTTGACCTTGCGATACTAGGACATATGTCATTGTAAAAGACTAAAACCAGTAATGAAACTAGATGCTCATTTGAACAGCTCTCAATACCAAAAAAGTCACATTCACAGGACTGAAATGAACCTTTTCTGAACATTGTTCGAATGATTAGTATACAACATGGTAATATAATAGAAAGTACTGCAATTTAATGTTGAAAATCACATTGTATTTTGGACATGTGTATATAATAGGCTTGACAATAACATTCATGCCATTCACTGATCCACTGGTCGAGTTACATTTAAACATTTCCTCTGGTGAAATACTTAATTACACCTTTGCTTCTTTAAGCCTGAAGAAGAATGGTCTATTATTATTTGATTTGTAAAGTTTTCTTTTTTGTGGAAAAGAAAAAAAAGAAAACGAACCTGTCCTCCCTCACTCAGATTTCACCTACCTTATACTTCCATCTTTCAAACACAGAACATTTTTTTAAATTCACTTACCGGTAATTTTATTCAGCACTTCTTAAGATATATATCTAAATAATTTTATTTTTTATTCAGTTGTACTGAATATTAACTGTTAAAATAATCTGTACATTTCAGAGCATGTTTTTAGAGGTCTAAACTTCAATGTTAACAATATTTTATTATTTTTTTGTAGAGTGCAGTCTGTTACCTATTAAATTGCTTTGATAAGTGCAGAAATTCAGATGTATTTGTTATATTTGCTGATATATATTTTTATAAATTAAGTTGTGCTTGTTATTCTTGTTAAGGCCCACGATAGTCTGAGCCAATATTATATATATATATATTTACTCCTAATCTGTCATTGCTCATTTAATCAATTAATTAAGTCATTTAGTTGTTAAACACTAGTTTATAGCAGGTTTAGATTTGGTTTTAGGATGTTGTTTGGGAGTGTGAAAACTTCAACAGCTGCTGCTTTAGAAATCATGCTGCGTGACAAGAACAATGAATACGGCTTCTGGAAAGTCTGAAATGACCAAACGGTGAATACAGTAGGGCTGGTAATATGATCACTTTGTTTTGGTGTTAGTGTTTCTTTTGTACCTGGTGTGGATATTATGAATTATTCTTTTACATTATGTAATCTGTATTAACAGATGATCCTGTGGTTTGTTTTCACATACACGCTGTACCTAGGGAAATTAACTTTGAAACTAAACTGAAGATGATGCTAGCAGTTCCACTTCTGTGTTTACCTTTGTGTTACCTAAATGTGCATGAATCAATATTCTTGTCTGAAATGTAGGAATAAATAGAGGCATCTCTGGTGGTGTTGTGAGAGAGATCAGAGACACGTCTCATAGAATCAAATATAAGGGCCTATACCTCTTGAAAATAAAAGTCCGGTGTTTGAACACGGAACAACGCCTTCTGATTTATTGTTTCAAGGGTCCTCAACCGGAGAAACTCACAGATTTGGTGACACCTGACGGTGATTCTTGAGGACTGGACCTTACTGGATCATCTCTCCACAGATCTTCCCGGAAAAGCATCGCAACAAGTGTACACTATATACAAACGGTATGATGAGCCTTTTTTCTAGAATTCCTGTCAAATTGGTCAAAAGTTGAAATTAATGTGATGTATACTGGGACTTCTGTGACTTTAACTAAGTAGTATAATATAAATCAGTAATTTATACATGCCGTGTTTTTGCCAGACACGAGGGGAACAAAAAGGCAAAGGAATCGAGAATCTTAGTAGTAGGATCTTAGGTAGGGAAGTGTAATCAGGAACAGGGGTTAATTAACGTCTTTTAGGCTTTTTGTACGTAAGAAGAAAAGCCAAGTACGCTTTTTTGGCAATGTTTTTCGGCGTCTAATAAATCAGGAAGAAACGAGAATTTCTACGCCTTTTTTGACTTTTTGGGGCGTGTAAATAATAACGAGAAAAAGCGAGAATGTTAACGCCTTTTTTGACTTTTTGGGGCTTGTAAATAATAACGAGAAAAAGCGAGAATTAAAAAAAAAAGAACAGAAAAAGGACTTTTAATCAAGTTTATATAAAAAGAAGGCCTATATATAATACAAAGATAAACAAAAAAGGATTTAGGATGTCGTCTCAGAAATCACTATACATAACTTTATTGTTACAGATAGTGGTTGTTTTTAGAAAGACAGGGAGTTTCCAAGGAGAACCTGTCCAAGTAACTTACACACAACACGGAAATGACATAATTTGTCGTTGTAAAATTAATGAAGGATCTATTTCGCAAATTGGCATTCTATACGAACCCTATGAAACAGGGTCATTGATAAGTGGTATTGAATTAACTGACTTAACGGGGAAAAAACAAGAAATTGCCACTTACTCCCCCTATTATGGAATTCACTCCAAGGTCTGTGATTCAGTATACAATACCGTGGAGCTAAAAGATAATGAAACAGAAATGATCCTTCCGTGTACGTGGCCAAACAGAACCGTACGCTCAAACATGGGATGCATATGTTTCTCTTTTCCCCATGGTAATGTAGAAACTAGTACCAACAATAATTGTAATAACACTGTACACATAATACATACTACCACAGAAGGGAGTGTTGAGAACACAGTAGACACAGACAGGGAGAAAGACAGTACACCATCCACTGCTCTGTCAGAAGCAGGGGAAGCAGATAAAACATTAACCACAGAACCTGACCTCAGTTTTGACCTCTTCAGTACAAACTCACAGGACGAATTTACGGGTCCTCCGCAACCCTTAATACCTACTGCTAAGTTTGCTGGCGACGAAGCTGAAACAATAATTAACAATTCAACAGATACTGGTGTTTTAAATGGGGGTTTGTTCGATATTCAATCAATAAAAATAGCATTAGTGCACTCGTGGGAAAGGTCACTTCTACGGTAGGGGCAGTTTCTGAGCCCATTTCCATACAAAACTCAAATTTACAGCCCATACTTGAAAAACTAAAAACAGAAATAGTGAGGGAAATAGCAGATAAGGCTAGGAATATAACTAAGAGTTTGCGTCCGTCAAATTCATCAAGTATTGCTAAAACGTTAAAAGTTTTAAGGGAGGAGTATGATGTATTAAAAGTCACTTTGAGGGGAAGTTTTCACTACGCTCTTTCACTACATAATTTTGCGCGTCTCTGTCCTTTTAACAATAGCAAGCGTAATAACGATAGTCGTGTTGATATGTCTGCGTTGGCCTCGGGCCTCTAAAGTTTTGATGATGATTCCTGATTCATCAGAATCAGAATCAGAATTACTTTTATTCATCCCCGAGGGGAAATTTTCTTCGTTACAGATGCAACCGACCAAGAGCATGTACATCGAACAAGTTACAAAATAAGCTAAATACAATAAGATAAGATAAAAGATAAAATAGCTCTCTCTGGGAAATTATTTACATCAGTGACATATTTATGACTATATACATGTGTGAGCAGGGAATAGGATGAAAAGGATTGAGTAGTTTGTGAGTTAAAGAGTTAAAGTGCAGCGTTCAACAGTTTGATGGCGACAGGCAGGAAAGATTTCCTGTGTCGCTCAGTGGAGCAGCGCGGCAGCCGCAGTCTATGGCTGAAAGAGCTCCTCTGATTGGCCAGCACCTTGTGGAGGGGGTGGGAGGGAGAGTCCAGAATAGTCCAGATTTTGTCCAGCATTCTCCTGTCCAACACCACCGCCAGAGAGTCCAGCTCCTCCCCACAACATGCCCAGCCTTCCTAATGATCTTCTCGAGTCTATTAGTGTCCTCACGCCGCAGACTGCTGCCCCAGCAGACTACAGCGTACATGATGGCACTGGCCACCATAGACTCGTAGAACATCCTGAGCATTGTCCTGCAGATGTCAAAGGACCTCGGCCTCCTCAGGAAATAGAGGCGGCTCTGGCCCTTCTTGTAAACCGCGTCCACATTCCTGCTCCAGTCCAGTTTATTGTCCAAGTACACCCCCAGGTACTTGTACTCCTCCACCACGTCCACACTGACCCCCTGGATGGAGATGGGGGTCACAGCAGCTTTGGTCCTCCTAAGGTCCACCACCAGTTCCTTTGTCTTCATCACGTTGAGCTGGAGGTGGTTCTCCTCACTCCAAGTTACAAAGTTGTCCACTACAGTCCTGTACTCCTCCTCGTCACCACTGCTGATGCATCCCACCACTGCGGAGTCGTCAGAAAACTTCTGAAGGTGGCAAGACTGGCTGCAGTAGTTGAAGTCTGTGGTGTAGAGGGTGAAGAGGAAGGGAGACAGGACTGTCCCCTGTGGAGCCCTGGTGTTGCTGACCACTCTGTCCGACACACAGCTCTGCAAACACACATACTGTGGTCTTCCAGTGAGGTAATCCACAATCCAGGACACCAAGGAGGCATCCACCTGCATCACTGCCAGCTTCTCAGCCAGCAGAGCCGGCCTGATGGTGCTGAACGCACTCGGAGAAGTCAAAAACATGATCCTCACAGTGGCAGCCGGTTTGTCCAGGTGGGGAGTAGACTCTGTGGAGTAGGGTCAGGATGGCATGGCCATCTACTCCAAGGTGGGGCTGGTAGGCAAACTGGAGAGGGTCTTGCAGATGTTGGACCATAGGCCTCAGCTGCTGCAGGACGAGCTGCTCCAGAGTCTTCATGATGTGGGAGGTCAGTGCCACGGGCCTGTAGTCCTTAGGGTCGCTGGGGCGCGCGCCTTCGGACAGGGACGAGGCACGATGTCTTCCATAGCAGGGGGACTCTCTGAAGACTCAGGCTCAGGCTGAAGATCTGGTGCAGGACACCACTGAGCTGGGAGCACAGCCCTTCAGGACTCTGGGGCTCACCCATCAGGTCCTGGTGCTTTCCCCGGCCTTCAGTCTCTGCAGTTGACACCTCACCTGCTCCTCAGTGACAGTCAGTGTGGAGGTGTCAGGAGGGGAGGGGTGGTGTCAGCCTGGAGGTGTGAACTGGGTCTTCCACAGGAGACGGGGAGGAGGGGTAGGGGGTGACTGCTGCTGGCTGGAGGTGGACAGTTCCTGCAGTGTCAAAGCCGATTGAAGAAGATGTTGAACTCATTAGCTGTGTTCACGTCTCCCTCAACGCTTCCCTCGGGTCGGCTTGTGTCCCGTGATGGTCCTCATGCCGCCTCCACACTTCCCGTGATGTTGTTCTGGCTGAAGTTTCCACTCCAGCTTCCTCCCATGTATCTGTCTGGCCTGGCTCAGCTGCACCTTCAGTTTCTTCTGAGCAGCCCGGGCCTCCTCCTTGTTTCCCGAGCTGCAGGCCTTCCTCTTCCCAATGAGTGTGGCTTTAATGTCCTTGGTTATCCATGGCTTGTTGTTTGGATAACAGCTCACAGTCTTTGTTGGGACAACTGAGTCCACACAGAAGTTTATGTAACTGGTGATGCAGTCAGTCAGCCCGTCGAGGTCTTCTCCATGGGGCTCAGTGAGTGCAGCCCAGTCTGTCACCTACAAGCAGCTCTGTCACACCTCCCGAGACTCATCGGTCCGCCTCCTCACAGACCGGGGGAGGGGGAAGGCGCTCACCAGAGGTGTGTAAGATGTCCTGAGGAGCACCAGGATGTGGTCTGAACGACCAAGTGGGGCAGCAGGGGCCGCCAGGTATGCGCCACTAACATTAGCATAGAGATGGTCTAATGTTTTTCCCTCCCTGGTGGAGCAGTTCACAAACTGGGAGAAAGTGGGGAGAGTTTTGGCCAAACTGACATGATTGAAGTCCCCGGAGATGGCGATGAAGGCTGTAGGGTGAGCGTTCTGAATCCGGGCTACCGCAGCGTGGATAGAGTCACAGGCGCTGTGGGCGTTGGCTGACGGAGGCACGTAGACAGCAACAAACACAACATGCGAACTCCTCGGTAGATAATAAGGCCGTAGTCCGACAGTACATAGTTCCACATCAGGGCTGCAGATCCGTTCCTTGACGGTGATGTGTGATGGATGGCACCAGCGGTGGTTGACAAGCACAGCGACTCCGCCGCCTCTGCTCTTTCCCGCAGCTGGCGCGCTCTGTCGGCCCGCACAGTGGAGAAGCCCGCGATAGAAACGTAGTCATCAGGCACATCTTCATGCAGCCATGTCTCGGAGAAACACATTAAACTGCACTCCCGATATTCCTTCTGACTCTGGGCTAGCGCTGTCAGTTCGTCCATCTTATTTACGAGGGATCTCACGTTACCCATCACAATAGAGGGGAGACACGGCTTGAACTTAAGTCTCTGTTGTTTTGCTGCTATCCTCTTCCGTCGCAGTTTTTTATTTCCTCTGCAGCCCCTGTGTGTCCTTCTCCTGCAGTCCGCGGGGATGTCAGGTGAGCTCCCGGTGGTTCCTATAGCAGCCGCTCCAGCGTCTCTCAGCGCCATCAGCTGTTCCCGAGTGTAGCGAAGCATTGTAACCCCGTGTCAGTCAGAAACAGTCTTAAGGGTCACTCAAAGTCGCCAAAAAAAACTCCCTCGGCTGACTCTAGTGTTGTTAAGACCTATTTCAAAAAGTGTGCTCAAATAGAAAGGTAAAAAGTGCAAAAAAGCAAGAAAAGCAAAGAAAGGATCGGAGCTTCTGTAACAGGCTGCACACGCAAACTCGCGCATGCGCACACGCATCCACTTCCATTTTAAGTTCGGAGTTTGAGATGCAGAGAAGGGAGGAAGACTCAGACTCAGATGAGTAACAGATTAGGGATTGCATCTGGTTTTGGGGCTGGTCAGGGATCTGTGACTGCTGTTGCTGTTTTAACCAGCGCAGCCGTGCGCCAGCCTATGTCTGTGCATTTAATGTTGAATTATGCTCAAATCATTCGGAGACCGGCCGCCTCACCTTGCTCTGTGCTGTGAATGCGTGTTTGAGGCGGGTGTGGGGCGTCTGTTAATGATTGGCGAGCTGAGAGACGTGGTCGTGCTGTCTGCGCTCCATTGCCATGGGAGCTTGGGTTGTAGCCTGTTGGTGAGGTTTTTCAGGGGATTCCGGGGCATGGACTGTTCACGCTGGAAGCATGGATGGTCTTTTGCTTTGGAGAGGGCTCCTGGGAGCTTGACCTGCAGTGACTCCTGAGTTGTCGTGGACAGGGGTATGGGTAGCGTGGTTCGGCTCATGGCTCACTGATTGTTGATGAGATGTTTTGGACTTTGTGCTTTGAGTGCGCGCTTGCGTGCGCGGGTATGACACGGCCTGCTCAGGGTGATCAGCAGTGTTGGGAAAGTTACCTTTAAAAGTGCATTCCACTACGGTTCACGGATTACATGTAGTGTGTAATGTAAATTATTAAATTATTAAATTATTCAAAATAAGCAATGCAACTTGAATATTTTGAACTATTCTATATTGTCACACATCTGAAATGACATGAATGTTGCAAATACTCCCTGCAAAGTAATTGTAATCCAAAATTACCATTCAGTGAAGCAGTAACTATAACAAAATACAGTTACGTATAAATGTATTCCAATTATGTAATACCGGTATATGTAATCCACTACTTCCCAGCACTGGTGGCTAAGTGAGCTACCTTTCTAAATATACAAAAGACAATGTCTGGCTTTTCACCTTGTTTGAGTTATTCTTGATCTTGATGGGCTGTGTTGTCTGCCAATGTTAAGATAGATTAAAAACAACAGCTGATTTTGTTTCTTATTCTGGCCTTCTCTCCTTGCACGGTCTATGCTCCACTTATGACAAAATTGTTAAACTTCAGTAATAGACATATAAACAGCGTGCAGGCATGATGTACAAAAATAGATTTCACTAATTCAGAATGACCTGCTTTTTCTCAAATTTTATAATGTGTAATTTCCGATTGTGATAAAATATAGATAATTTCCGTCACTAAATTGGAGCTATATGCAAGAAAGGGTTAATTACAGAATGCTGTTTTTATTAATGACGTAATGTATTTTATTTTTTTAAAAGTAGATTTCTGCTTATCTTACAAGTTACACTGGCAGATAATTTAGCTTGTTGGGTGAAGAGATGCTTGGGTCATGGTGAAACGGATGTTGGTCCGAGGTCATTCAGGGCCTGGCTGGACTTATTTTTGCAAAATGCACAGACTGGGTGGGTGATTTAAAGCTGCTGGTTGAAATTTATAATAAGGAGTTGTTGGATTTCTGTGGCTCCTAGCTGGGTGCTCGTTTTGTTCAAGTTAGAAGAACTTATTATTAAAGTGTTAGTATTGAATTAACAAAGTGAGGTTCCGAAAACATAATTGTCATAAGTTAGAGGCAGGGTGAAGTCAGGTCATGAGGGACACTGCTAAAAAACTAAATTTCATAATGTAAAATCAATTCCATTCCCTAGTCATTAATAGTCATTCATAAAAACTGATAAAATAATGTGCCAACAGCTAAACCTATACTGCCAAATTAACAATTGTTAAAATACGTACATGTTTTGCTGAGGCTCTACACTGCAAAGAATGATTTTCCAGTAGAATTAAAATGAAAGGTTTTGTTTTTTGGAAAGGCTTTTTGCAGTGTACAAGCTGACTCATCACCATTGTTGTGAAAAAGCAAAATAAATAAACAAGTAAATGAGTAATGATCCCAGCCAACCCTGTGACCCAAATTGACCTGACTCTATTTTAGAAATAATTAATTAAGAACAAAATAAAACTACTAAATATTAGACTAAATTAAAACAGTTAAAAATAGTATAAATAATCATAATTAAAAAACTAAAAGTAATGTTGACACCTTTAAAAAGAACATATAAAGTAAAAATCTTCTCCTTTTTAAAAAAAAAAAGTCAGACTAAGGATAGAAAGTGAGGATGGGAGGAGAAGCCCTGCGCGATCAAAATCTTAGTGCATAAAGGTAGATAAACAATTCATCAAAATAGTGATCTAATCAAATTAAAACAACATTCAGTTTACATTTAAACAATAACAGTAAAGAGTAAAAGTGTATTACCACAGATATGTCCCAGTTCATCACTTTAGACCAATTGATGGAATTCTGGAATGGCAAGGCGCTTGAAGAAGAACCAGACCAAAAAGGCGAATGAGACCCAATCCACCATCCAAAACATTATCAAGAAGTACATTAAGAAGAAGATGATCCATAAAACCATGGCAATAACGGAAGATCAATGGAGAAACTTAAGCAATGCAAACTGGAGCTGACCCAAACTGCTATGACAAGGAAAATTAACTTACTAAAAATAAAGAGCTACAAGAATGAAATGAGACGCTCATTAAAAATACAAAAGTACGAAAAGGAGATGGGCATGGCAAAAAGACTACATACAAAATCACTGAAATACTGTACCTCTCTCCAGACACTGCAAAAGATTTGAAAAAGAAAGTCACGATCTACTGGACACAAATACTCACAGATCCAGAAAAAGGAAATACTGCGTCAGCACTGTGGCAAAACTATAAGGCATGGGCAAGATCACTATATCCACTCAGCGAACCTTTTGACCCCCTACACGTCATGCTGTACTACTCTACACTGGATGACGACGTCTATGACGAACTGTGGCAAAAGGTTAATGGACAAACTTTTCAAGTGGGCTATTCGTATCTCTACTTGGACCCTCAAGGAATGGCACTCGCAGTCTCCCTTCCAGAAGAACTGAAACTATATTTCATGGGGAGTGAAGAAAGTGCCCCTCATGTGTCGCTGACCATCTCAAAACATCACTCACCAAGACAACTTGGTCCAATGGTCAAGCTAGCCTCAAGTCTTCAGTACGATGCCACAGAAGCTGACAATGTTTCCTATAAGGCAAAACACCAAGTATTCAGAATTGTGTTGCCCCGAGGCTCTGAAGACAACACCAGAGCATCTAAGCAAACAAGACAATGGATTTTCGAGAACCATCCAGATACTGAGATGTATCTTGCTCAAGTACCACCAAATATATGGATGATACACCCTAACGATGTGGGCCAAACAAAACATACTGTTGAAGTGCAACTCACCACAAACAAACCAATATACCATCCCCAATATCCACTCAAAGAAGACCAAGAAATGGGGATACAAGAGACTATTAATGGATTGCTGGAATCTGGAGTGATATATGAAACAGAGTCAGAATATAACACACCACTTTTTCCAGTGAAGAAATCAGATCTACAAAACTGGATGGTCTAAGACTTTCGGCCAATAAATGAGGTCACAGCTGGAGAATCATATCCAGTGCCAGACCCACACATCGCATTGAATAATCTGTCACCAGAGCACAAGTTTTATACTGTGCAGCATGTAACCTGTGTGCTCCAACCTATGACATTCCTTTCCATCTGGATGTGACAGAGAAGCAAGCATTCGTTCAAGCTGTTCTTTATCAGAAACATCATCAGAACAGAAGAGTGCTGAAACACTACTCTTGTAAGCTTGATCTACATGAGCAAACTCAACCTGGCTGTGCACGTTACCTGGCAGCTCTGACAAGAACAACTGAGAAGATTTCGCACATTGTGCAAAATCATCCACTGGTGATTCACACTCAACATGGAATACTTGCTTATCTCAACTCTCGCTTGTTCATTACTACTGCACGAAGATCCAGTAATATTTAAAAAATGCTGAGACAGCCTCACATCATTTATGAAGGTGGACACATCAACATGGCAACGAACATGGAGACTGAAGGAACTCCACGTGTGTGGAGAAAAAGTCAAAACTGAGTTATATGTGAGAGCAGACCTGCACACTACGCCACTTCCAGATCCAGACATGACCATTTTCTGTGACGGCTGTTCATACAGAGCAAAAGGAGGTCATGTTGTGTCATCATATGCAGTAGTGGAACAAGTTCCCTCCAATCAATATCGTGTGATGGAAGCTCAACAGATACCAAAAGGATCTGCACAAGTAGCTAAAATAACAGCAATGTTACAAGCACTACAACTCTCAGCAGACAAAGCAGTAAACATCTACACTGACTCAGTCTACGCCTACAAAACTGTCACGATGTCACTAGCTGGTTGGATCAGAAATGGTTTCAGAGTTTTGACTGGCCTTCCAATAAAACATGAACAATTGATCAAACAACTCATAGATGCTGTCCAACTGCCCTCAAGACTTGCTATCATGAAATGCAAAGCTCATACCAAGGGAACTGACTCTATATCACAAGGAAATCATGCAGCAGATCAAGCCGCAAAGAAAGCTGCAGATTATGATGCCAGAAATATGCTTGTTCACACCGGTGAAGACATTGAAATGCTACCAGATGCAAACGTGATGGATACGACATATGTAAAAGAGATTCAAGAAGCGGCTGGAGCATATGAGCATAGTGCCTGGAAACAACGTGGTGCTATAAAAGATGCTACAGGAATTTGGAGAAATCATGAAGGAAAAATTGTAGCTCCAGTTGCATTGCTTCAAATGTTATATGACGAATACCACACTCTTACAAAGCTATCTCGAAACACATTTACTTGTGGTGGCATCCACACATGCAGTCTATAATACAACATTGGATTGATAACTGCCATGTTTGTCAGACGATGAACCCGAAGAAGGCTTACAAACCACCTCCAGGAACTTATACTCTTCCAAACAAGCCTTTTGAAAGAATTGTCATGGACTTTACAGACATGGGCCCAGAAATGAGAGTTCGTGGATATCGCTATCTATTGGTGATAGTCTGTGAATATACAAGATGGGTCGAAGCATTCCCCTGCAAAACAGAAATGGCTAAAGAAGTAGTCAAACACTTAACTACAGAAGTTTTTCCACGTTTTGGCATTCCACATGTCAAGATCTAATAACGGGACACACTTCACTGCCAAAATAGTCCGAGATGTACTAAAAGCTCTAAACATTACTCAACGCTATGGAACTGTCTACCATGCCGCCAGTCAAGGAGTCTGTGAACGAATGAATGCTACTGTCAAAATAAAACTTGCAAAGGTCTGGAAAACAACAAAACTTGATTGGGTCTCCGCCTTTCCTTTTGTTTTAATGGATATCAGAAACAGTGTGAACAAAACTACGTCATATTCTCCATCTACTACTGACGGGCAGAGAAATGCAGAAGCCAAGAGGATGAAGAAAGCCAACCAACTCCAGACAACGCCGACGTCAGCGTACCAGAGGAGCAACCCTGACCACCCTCTGCCACTGGGGCTCCAGGAGGAGAGGAGGAGAAAAAGGGGAGGAGAAAAAGAAGAAATAGAAGGAGAGTATAGGCCATGTTGTTTAAAAATGTTTTATTTTAAATGTGTAATTTTGACCATGCTAATCACAGTGCTCTTTATTGTTCTCGTATACACCCCACATGCAGGCCCGGCCCTAACAATTTTGACACCCTAGGCAAGATTTCAGGTGGCGCCCCTTGGATTGCAAAAAAAATAAAAAATACTGCCAGAGTACAGATACTCACAAGAAATCAAACAGTTCATAGTGACGATGTTTTAGACCAGGGGTGGGCAAACTTTTTGGCTCGAGGGCCACAAAGGGTTCTAAAATAAAAAAGGGCCGGACCAGGAGCAGATGGATGGACTGTTCTAGTCTGACTACGTCAACCCAGCAAATAAGACGAAAATAACTTGCAGGATCCAACAATTTACATGTGACATATTCAAACATCTCAATTCAACATGTGCACCATATATCGGGCCGATGATTTTCCACTTCAAAAATTAACATTTTTTGTTTCAGAAGTTTTGACTTCCGTTTGATTGTGACACATTTGATAATTCTGTTGACAGTGTTGGGAAGGTTACTTTAAACTGTATTCCCTACAGATTACAGATTACATACCCCAAAATGTAGTTTGTAATGTAATCCATTAAATTACTTAAATAAGTAACTGGATTACTTGATATTGTCATGTTTTTTTAAAACTACATGAATGTAGCAACCACCTCCTGCAAATTCTTGTTTGGTTTTAGACCTGGTTTTAGTCCTGGTTTAGACCTGGTTTTAGACCTTGATTAGACCTGGTTTAGATCTGGTTTTAGTCCTGGTTTAGACCTGCTTTTAATCCTGGTTTAGACCTGGTTTTAGTCCTGATTTAATGCTTGTTTACACATGGTGTAGACCTGCTTTAGACCTGGCTTAGTCCTGGTGTTAGTTCTGGTTTAGAGGTGCACAGGAGAATGCGAGGTCCACGCAGCGTATGCAACAAGACACAGTCCACGCACGGTGTCCACACCGAACAAGAGGAAATGTGGCACGCGCCGTGCGGGAGCAGGTGCAGTGTGCGCGGCACACTAGATATATACTTGGCCGCAGTGCTTTATGGGAAGGTTTTCGGACCATGAGTGAGGAAGTCGTGTTCAAGATATAGTTCTACCCCCGGGCACTGTACACTTGGCCCATGTGGATAATTTGGTTTTATGTATCACTGTATCTAGAGTGTGCCATCTATTGGGAAACGCCAGAATTGCAGGGAAAATAAAACTAATACATTTTATTGCAGTTCATTCATGTTTGGCGGGCCGGATTAAAAAGGTTAACGGGCTGTATGTGGCCCCCGGGCCGTAGTTTGCCCACCCCTGTTTTAGACGGTGGAGGATTTTATCCCCCATCGCCGATTTTTGCGCTCGGCGCCCCCTAGTGGAGCGGCGCCCTTAGCATTTGCCTATGTTGCCTAATGGGGGGGGCCGGCCCTGCCCACATACCCATGAGAATATTCAGACTGGCCTCGGACAGCAGCCGACAATCAAAACTACAACCTACGACACAACCGGCTCAACAAACAATGCAGGTAAGAAACAAGGAATGCTAAAAAGGGACACTAGGGACAGTAGGGAAACCCCAAAAATTATAAAGTACTGCTACGAAGGACAAACTTGCAATATATCTTTTGATGTATATGAAGTGCTAAATTGTATGCTAGACACACCTGCCATAGATCATGCGCTAAACGTACAAATTGTTTGTAAGGATACTTGTTTGTCAACAAATTCTTATGGACAAACAGTCGTAGACATTGCCAGGGTTATAACAAGTACTGACGGACAACATAATGATAAAGTAAATAAAGTTACTTTAATAAAAAAACAGAAAAAACGATGCATCCTTTCAAGCTGACCTAAAACATTGTAGAGGTTGCAAATCAATTACTCAACGATGTAATCCTTTGATATTATCCATTAAAAATCCAACGTCCAATGATTCTGGAATATATTCCATAGGGTTCCAGTGCTCCAGAATAACTTCTGTACCATGCAACAGAAAAGCAAATTTTAATTTTGAAAGTTATATCCAAACAACAATCTTAAAGGCTAACAAACCAGCTCCAGAAGGTGATTTAATTTCCTTGACCGAAGCCATAAGAATTGAAACGGGACTTGAAATGAATGAGAATACTTGGCTGAAATGGGTACAATACACTGCACACACTTTAACAACAGAAGACTGCATTGTGTGTTCTGCAGCCAGACCACGGTTAACTACTGCATCTATACCATACTCTGATAACAAAGACCTGACCTGTATACTTAAACTCTTCACTAAGAAGGAGTTTGATAAAACTGATGCATGTTACCACCTTCACCATAAATTGCCAGTGGTTTCCTCCAAAGATGTACCTACGTCTTGGATGTTGGGAACAGCTAAATATACCTGTTTTCTTAAAGATACTGTTATACACACAGGTACACAAAGTAATGATAGAAATGAAATAGAAAGTTTTACGGACAATTTCTGTAATCAGACTTTGTCTTCAGACAACTATAAAGACTTTTCCCTTCTGATTAATCATTCTACTGCACGTGCCGACATTTGGTGGTTATGTGCAAATTTCCGTATCTATGCTATTTTATCAAAAACATGGTCAGGCATTTGTGCACCAATTATGCTAATTATTCCATTCACTATAGGCCCAGCTAATTCATTAAGTTTGAAATCAACTCAATTGCCATACAGAGCTAACTCAAAGCATAATTATGTAAACAAGAGGTCATTGTCATATCAGCCGAAGCCCAAACCTCATGGATCCTTTAATGAAGATATTTACCTCAGTGCTATTGGTACACCTGTTGAGGTTCCTGATGAATTCAAGGCACAAAATGTAATCGCAGCAGGGTTTACCTCAGCTTTATTTGAATGTTGTTTGGATAAATTATCTCTATTACAATCAGCAGAGATTTATAAACGATACAATCGAGGCACTAGAAGGTATTGTGGAGCAACTGGGTCCTGCATCACTCATGGCTTGGCAAAATCAGATTGCCCTTGATATGTTACTTGCCAAAGAATCATCAGTATGCAGCATGTTTGGAGCAGAATGTTGCACATACATTCCAAACAACACCTCTCCAGATGGGAGTATTGCTAAAGCTCTGAATAAGTTAAAGTCCTTGTCCGCAGAATTTGTTAGGAACTCCAGCGTATCTGAAAACACTTGGTCCAGTTGGCTTTATGGTGTTTTTGGGCCTTGGACTGTTGCTATAATCTCTATAGCTACTACAATATTAACAGTAATTGTGATTCTAATTATAATTGGATGTTGCGTCATCCCCTGTCTTCGATCATTAGTGGAACGTTTGATTTCTACTGCCCTGACACAGAAAACTCCTACGTCTCAAATTTTGTTACTCTCTATAGAATCCCAAAGTCCCTAAGTATCAATTGAAATTGTTCTTGTGAGCATTCATTGTTTCTTATTTTGCTGTCTGAGAAGTCATGTATTGATTTATATTCTTAAAGGGGGATATGTTATAAATAAAGAAATCAGCTAATGCTAAACTGATGTTTTACTCACATATAGAAGTCTAAGTTGAAATAAAATGTTATATAAAGGTAGCGTCTTGCACCTTTAATTTTGTTTGACTTTAAATTAATTTTTGTTTGACTTCAATTTTGTTTTTGTTTGAGTTTACTTTTATTTTTGTTTTTCTTTAATTTTGTTTTTTGATTTTGATTTTTGTTTGGTGAGCACATGTGTATGTGCTCAAAAAGGGGAATTGTGGTTATTATGAATTATTCTTTTACATTATGTAATCTGTATTAAGAGATGATCCTGTGGTTTGTTTTCACATACATGCTGTAACTAGGAATAGATTTATTGTTTCAAGGGTCCTCAACCGGAGAAACTCACACTGGACAATACATTTTTATAATCGCCAAACAAACTATAATTTTATTTTTTTGTTTTTTGTTTTTTCAGTTTAGGGCAGAAATAGTTTAGAGGGAAAAAGATACAAGTCTAAAATAGGACCTCATTAGGAAATTTTTTTTTACCTTTTTTTTAGTAAGAAAAGGATATGTAATTTTCTGCCAAATGGAGAACCTCATTATGATATCTAGTCTCTTGCTATATGAGCTACTGCATGAGCCGACATTACAAAATCTATATTTTTGCATTAGCTTGTGCTGCCACACTATAACACTTATTCAAATGTTTAATAGGATTGAATCAAGATTGCAAAAAAACTGTAATTTTGTTCAATAATAGATAGGTGGCAGCACATACATACCTCCTAGCATCAAGCAGTGTCATGTCTATTATTACGGCTTTACTTTAAATAACTAGTACACCAACACTCCCAACCAGGGCTCTACAGTGCGCCCATTTCACTCGCATCCATCCATCCATCCATCTTCTTCTGCTTATCCGGGGCCGGGTCGCGGGGGCAGCAGTCTAAGCAGGGGCCCCAAGCTTCCTCTCCCCAGCCACTTCCTCCAGCTCCTCCAGACGGACCCCGAGGCGTTCCCAGGCCAGCCGAGAGACATAGTCCCTCCAGCATGTCCTGGGTCTTCCCCGGGGCCTCCTACCGGTGGGACATGCCCAGAACACCTCCCGAGGGAGGCGTCCAGGAGGCATCCGGACCAGATGCCCGAGCCACCTCAGCTGGCTCCTCTCAACGTGGAGGAGCAGCGACTCTACTCCGAGCTCCTCCCGTGTGACCGAGCTCCTCACCCTATCTCTAAGGGAGCGCCCGGCCACTCTGCGGAGGAAACTCATTTCGGCCACTTGTATCCGCGATCTTGTCCTTTTGGTCATTACCCAGAGCTCATGACCATAGGTGAGGTAGAGCGATAGATTGACCGGTGAAATCGAGAGCTTCGCCTTCGGCTCAGCTCCCTCTTCACCTAACGGTCCGATGCAGCGACCGCATCACTGCCCACGGCGCTGCACCGATCCGCCTGTCAATCTCACGCTCCATCCTCCCCTCACTCGTGAACAAGACCCCGAGATACTTGAACTCCTCCACTTGAGGCAGAGACTCCCCACCCACCTGGAGAGGGCAATCCACCTTTTTCCGGTCGAGAACCATGGCCTCGGATTTGGAACTGCTGCAAACCGCCCCAGTGCATGCTGAAGGTCCTGGTTCGATGGAGCCAACAGGACAACATCATCCGCAAAAAGCAGCAATGAAATCCTGTGGTTCCCAAACTGGACCCCCTCCGGCCCTTGGCTGCGCCTAGAAATTCTGTCCATAAATACAATGAACAGAACCGGTGACAAAGGGCAGCCCTGGCGGAGTCCAACATGCACCGGGAACAGGTCTGACTTACTGCCGGCAATGCGAACACAGCTCCTGCTCCGGTCATACAGGGACCGGGCAGCCCTTAGCAAAGGGCCCCGGACCCCATACTCCCGAAGCACCCCCCACAGGCCACCACGAGGGACACGGTTGAATGCCTTCTCCAAGTCCACAAAACACATGTGGACTGGTTGGGCAAACTCCCATGAACCCTCGAGCACCCGATGGAGGGTGTAGAGCTGGTCCAGTGTTCCACGACCAGGCCGAAAACCACACTGCTCCTCTTGAATCCGAGGTTTGACTATCGGCCGAACTCTCCTCTCCAGTACCCTGGCATAGACTTTACCGGGGAGGCTGAGGAGTGTGATTCCCCTGTAGTTGGAACACACCCTCCGGTCCCCCTTTATACAGAGGACCACCACCCGGTCTGCCAGTCCAGAGGTACTGTTCCCGACCGCCACGCGATGTTGCAGAGGCGTGTCAGCCAAGACAGCCCCACAACACCCAGAGACTTAAGGTACTCAGGACGGATCTCATCCACCCCCGGAGCCTTGCCACCGAGGAGCTTTCCAACCACCTCAGTGACTTCGGCCAGGGTGATGGATGAGTCCGCCTCTGGGTCCCCAGCCTCGGCCTCCTCTTCGGAGGACGTGACGGTGGGATTGAGGAGATCCCCAAAGTATTCCTTCCACCGCGCGACAACATCCTCAGTCGAGGTCAGCAGCTCTCCCCCCGCACTGTAAACAGTGTTGGTGGAGCACCGCTTCCCCCTCCTGAGGCGCCGGACGGTTTGCCAGAATTTCCTTGGGGCTGTCCGATAGTCCTCCTCCATGGCCTCCCCGAACTCCTCCCAGACTCGAGTTTTTGCCTCTGCCACCGCCCGGGCTGCAGCATGCTTGGCCCGCCGGTACCTGTCAGCTGCCTCAGGAGTCCCCCGAGCCAGCAAGGCCCGGTAGGACTCCTTCTTCAGCTTGACGGCATCCCTTACTTCCGGTGTCCACCACCGGGTTCGGGGATTGCCGCCTCGACAGGCACCGCAGACCTTACGGCCACAGCTACGAACAGCCGCATCGACAATGGAGGCCGAGAACGAAGCCCACTCGGGCTCCATGTCCCCAGTCTCCCCCGGGAGAGCTTCTCCCGGAGGTGTGAGTTGAAGGCCGCACTGACAGAAGGTTCCGCCAGACGTTCCCAACAGACCCTCACGATACGCTTGGGCCTACCAGGTCTTTCCAGCTTCCTCCTCTGCCAGCGGACCCAACTCACCACCAGGTGGTGATCAGTTGACAGCTCTGCCCCTCTCTTCACCCGAGTGTCCAAGACACACGGCCGGAGATCAGATGACATGACAACAAAGTCGATCATCGACCTCCGGCCTAGGGAGTCCTGTTGCCACGTGCACCGATGGACCCCCTTGTGCTCGAACATGGTGTTCGTTATGGACAGACCGTGACTAGCACAGAAGTCCAATAACAGAACACCTCTCGGGTTCAGATCAGGGAGGCCGTTCCTCCCAATCACCCCTCTCCAAGTGTCACTGTCGTTGCCCACGTGGGCGTTGAAGTCCCCCAGTAGAACAACGGAGTTCCCGGTCGGTGCACTGTCCAGTACCCCTCCCAGAGACTCCAAGAAGGCGGGTACTCTGCACTGCTGTTCGGCCCGTAGGCCGACACCACAGTGAGAGACCTGTCCCCGACCCGAAGGCGCAGGGACGCAACCCTCTCGTTCACCGGGGTGAACTCCAACACACAGCGGCTGAGCTGTGGGGCGATGAGCAGGCCCACACCAGCTTGCCGCCGCTCCCCGCGGCCAACGTCAGAGAAATGGAGAGTCCAACCCCTCTCAAGGAGTTGGGTTCCAGAGCCCAAGCTGTGCGTGGAGGTGAGGCCAACTATATCTAGCCGGTAACACTCGACCTCCCGCACAAGCTCAGGCTCCTTCCCCCCCAGCAAGGTGACATTCCATGTCCCCAGAGCTAGTCTCCATGTCCAGAGATCCGGTCGCCGAGGCCCCCGCCTTCGACTGCCACCCAGATCTCTCTGCACCCGGCCCCTATGGCTCCTCCCGCGAATGGTGGGTCCAGGGGAGGGCGGTCCCATGTCGCTCCTTCGGGCTGGGCCCAGCCGGGCCCCATGGGGAAAGGCCCGGCCACCAGGCGCTCGCCCACGTGCACCCACCCCAGGCCTGGCTCCAGGGTGGGGCCCCGGTACCACCTTTCCTGGCGACGTCACTGGCCTTTTAGTGGTGATCATCATAGAGGTCTTCTTTCACTCGCATTTGCGAGCAAATATTTCGTCGTGCGAACGAGGAAAACAAACACTCTCACCAGTGCAAGTGCTTCTGCAGCCACAATAAGGAGAACTGCGCACAGATGCAACGTGACGAGTTAAACGTTCTAAATGTATCAAACATTAGGGGCGCACTCACACTAGGACTTAAGAATTGTGCCTAAGACTGGATCGTGCCTAAGCCTGGATCGCCCAGCGCGAGCGCAACCGAACCGTGCCCTGACACGACACCTCCTACCACACACGACCCCAGCGTACGAGCTCTGCATGTGCGGCGATATCACTGATATGAACAAACTCTTCAAAACACACCCACGCCCACCTTACAGAGGAGCGTGCACCGCAGCAGGACCCACACCTGTCCCACCACTCATTAGACACCCCCGTGCCGCTGGACTTCCCTCTCCGCTAAAGCCATCTGGTCTCGGACTCGAGCGGATTTGGACTCGGTCTTGTTACGGACTCGAGGTCTGAATACTGAGTGCGATCATGTTTCATTATGGCCGCTGCTGTCGGCACTAAACTTGTACCGGTTTGCGGGACCTGTGCGCCCGGCATCTCTGTGCACTGGAGCCCGCGGACACTGTGCAGCCCGTCACCACACACTCCCAGCGCGCGGCTCGTCCACAGCACCATCCTCGTGTACCAGCCTGCGTCACAGAGCAGGTTAAACATCCTACCTGTCTATACATCAGTGCGCCGCTCTTCACCTTTTCACGCTCTCTCCTCCCCACCTGGAGCGCAGAGGATCCTCCTCAAGGCGCTGATTAGAAGAGCAGGACGAAACGGGAAGCAGAAAGTAATTTTATGTCAGTGTCCGCACAGAGCAGAGCTACAGCACAGAGCAGGTGACATGTGGGCTGAAGTTTGCTTACTAAAATGCCAAATTAATCTGTTTGTCACCATGTGCATTTGGTTTAGTAAATGTGCAGAGGCAAAATACCATTTTAAAACAAGAGAATGTAACTTGAGTTAGAAATGTGAAAATACAGGTTTAAAAATCCTATACACCTTTTTCACTTCAAAGCAGTTTTGTGTAAAGTGCTGTGGAAGTTCTCTTAAAGAAGAGGTTCTCAAACTGTGGGTCAGGGTCCAAAAAGGGGTGCAGTGTTTAAGTGCAATACAGTTTATGTGTCTAAATGAATATTAATCAGATAAAATGGAGATAGATTTATTTAAAAAAAAACATTGAGATCATGCTGAAAAGTACAGTCATAATCCTTTTGTTTTTTTTGTATAAAATTAATTCAAATAAGTTGGTGTGTGCAAGTTCTGCACCGTAATAAATGTTCAAAACAAAAACCTATTTTTGCCCCCATTTTTTTTTCTGTGCTCCTAAAATCTTTAACTTAGGGGCACGTGTGCTCCTGAAAAAAAAGTTAGCGTAGACAGGGCCGGCCCCCCCATTAGGCAACATAGGCAAATGCTAAGGGCGCCGCTCCACTCGGGGGCGCCGAGCCCAAAAATCGGCGATGGGGGATAAAATCCTCCACTGTCTAAAACAGGGGTGGGCAAACTACGGCCCGGGGGCCACATACAGCCCGTTAACCTTTTTAATCCGGCCCGCCAAACATGAATGAACTGCAATAAAATTTATTAGTTTTATTTTCCCTGCAATTCTGGCGTTTCCCAATAGATGGCGCACTCTAGATACAGTGATACATAAAACCAAATTATCCACATGGGCCAGGTGTACAGTGCCCGGGGGTAGAACTATATCTTGAACACGACTTCCTCACTCATAGTCCGAAAACCTTCCCATAAAGCACTGCAGCCAAGTATATATCTAGTGTGCCGCGCACGCTGCACCTGCTCCCGCACGGCGCGTGCCACATTTCCTCTTGTTCGGTGTGGACACCGCGCGTGGACTGTGTCTTGTTGCATACGCTGCGTGGACCTCGCATTCTCCTGTGCACCTCTAAACCAGAACTAACACCAGGACTAAGCCAGGTCTAAAGCAGGTCTACACCATGTGTAAACAAGCATTAAATCAGGACTAAACTCAGGTCTAAACCAGGATTAAAACCAGGTCTAAACCAGGACTAAAACCAGATCTAAACCAGGTCTAATCAAGGTCTAAAACCAGGTCTAAACCAGGACTAAAACCAGGTCTAAAACCAAACAAGAATTTGCAGGAGGTGGTTGCTACATTCATGTAGTTTTAAAAAAACATGACAATATCAAGTAATCCAGTTACTTATTTAAGTAATTTAATGGATTACATTACAAACTACATTTTGGGGTATGTAATCTGTAATCTGTAGGGATACAGTTTAAAGTAACCTTCCCAACACTGTCAACAGAATTATCAAATGTGTCACAATCAAACGGAAGTCAAAACTTCTGAAACGAAAAATGTTAATTTTTGAAGTGGAAAATCATCGGCCCGATATATGGTGCACATGTTGAATTGAGATGTTTGAATATGTCACATGTAAATTGTTGGATCCTGCAAGTTATTTTCGTCTTATTTGCTGGGTTGACGTAGTCAGACTAGAACACTCCATCCATCTGCTCCTGGTCCGGCCCTTCCATCAAATTTTAGAACCCTTTGTGGCCCTCAAGCCAAAAAGTTTGCCCACCCCTGGTCTAAAACATCGTCACTATGAACTGTTTGATTTCTTGTGAGTATCTGTACTCTGGCAGTATTTTTATTTTTTTTTTGCAATCCAAGGGGCGCCACCTGAAATCTTGCCTAGGGTGTCAAAATGGTTAGGGCCGGGCCTGAGCGTAGAGCCCTGCCAACCACCTCTATTTTCTGTCCACATTCAAATTGGGACTGCACAATGTTATTTTTCTAGGATATAATTCAATTGCAATTACATTCATGAGTGTTCAGTTCATTCATTAACATGTCTGAGATGACTGAAATAATACACACCACGCAGAGGACAGTTTCTTTAATTAATTTGATGAGCAGATTCAAATTTCAGTTTTGATTTGATTGTTATATTTAGAGACAGATGAGACAACACTGCTAATTCTTTCTGTGTAAAGATGTGTCATAATCTGTGCATTCTCCTACCTCTTAATCTTAGTTTATCACATGGTATGAAATTCTGTATGTTTATTTTTTGTCTAAATTCATGATACAAACTTGAAGAATAACATCAGTGCATCTCATGTGTTTAACCTAAAAATGTAACATATGCAGTAAGAAAAAACAAAACAAGAATAACTTCCTTCACCTTCACCCATAATTCTTCATTGATCACCGTATTCTAATCGTGCAGTGTGTTTCTTGCATCTGCAGGTGGTGTTTCTAGCTTTCGTCTGAAGGCAGAGCTTGGTATTTGACACTTGGTCTCTTGGCTTTGTAGAAGAAGACTCCGCAGATCATCCCCACAGCGGCCAGAGCACAGCCAGTGATGAAGACCAGGTTGAGGTTCAAGTTCAGGCCTGTAGAAATGTAATTTATATAGGCTGTTGGACTCATGAACATTATAGCAACTTTCTAACACTGGTTACTGCCACTTTTAACAACCTACACTGCGCTGTTGTTCTGGCCACACTGTATGTTTTGTCTTCTGTATCAAAGTCTATTTTCCAGCTGTTACCTAGCAACCATAATGTTAGCAAAGGCCTAAACTTAAACGTATTACGCTATTTTCTGATCTATGTTATAATGTCCTCATCAAAAACAGACCTGGAGTTGTGTTTTGTTTCATTTACACATGTTTAACACACAAACCCTGCAGATTTAGTTCTTTTCTCAAACAGAAGACACTTGCCATGGCATGTGGTAATACAGGAAGTGCTCCACTGTGTTTTTAAACTATATACACCTTACAAATACACTGCTGCTACCAAAACTCACTGGGTGATTTCAGGCCTGGATTTGCCTATCTCCGCTGAACTAAAGATAAAAGGTTGCTGTTAACATGACATCACAAAGTGGAATAAAGCATTTTGAGCTCTGCAAGAAACACAATTTCAGGAACATTTTTGATAGCATGCCTTAAAGCTCACAAAAGTCAATTTTGTGTAATATAGGACCTTTACCTGATGTAAAACGATAATCAACAAGCACTATCCTAAGCCAAGTAATAATACTAAGAAAAACACGAAAACCTGTCATGCATTGATCAGTTAAAAACACCCAGTTGGTCTTATTGTCTTTACTACTTTTTTCCACCATTGTACCTGTATTTTCTGCCTGCACAGATCTCTTCAGGCGCAGCGGGCCCTGGGACACGTAGTGGATTCCTGACTCAATGGCGGCCTCTCTCTTGACTCTTCTTGGTGCATTGGGCAAACATCCCCGAGAGCAGCGAGTGCTTGGGTTTCCAGCTTCACACATCAACACCGAGCAGCTGATGTAGACCTAGAAATGTTCAAGAGTTTGAGAGATATAACTTTAAAGGTTTGAAAAGGTGTTTTTTCTACAGCAGTGTATTGATACTTTGCAGCTAATGTCATGCTTGGGGATGAAGCTAGAGGCACTGCTCTGTCTGAAGCTCTGTTACTCAAGTTGGACTTTTATTTGAGCTTCGTTTTAACCCAGTGTGACCAGGAAGAACTGACCTATCTGGAACTACTGCAGGTGAGCTGATTTTGTCCTGGAAACATGTTCCTCTCAAATAACGTTACAGAAACGAGCTGGTTTAACTGTAACTTTTTCTTGAATATCAAACACCTAAACAGAACAATGAACGCTCGTTCACGTGATGTTACTGTCAAGAATCAAGTGATTCATTCAGCTGAATACCTGGTCATGAAGGCCAATGAACTTGAAGGCCTCATAGCTGAATCTGAATTGTCTGTTGTGACTTCTCGGATGGACGACCAGTGTTGAGTCAAAGTTGCAGCTGTTTAAAAGCACAAAGACAAAAGTGGAATTAGTTACACAAAATGCCAATGCAACAGCACAAGCTTTATATAAGAAGCTCTTCATTGTGTTGTCACAATACTAAAATTCCATTTCCATTTCGATACCTGATAAAACATACATGTTACAGAGTTTGAAAACAAAAAGAAGAACATTTTTTAGACAATAGGCTATGAGTAATTAGTCATTTTTGACACAAAATAACAGCATTTGTTTATCTTACCCAAGTTCTGACAAAACTCAAAGTGAAACTGATCAGGAAAGGTGAAATTTCATCCAGTTACGCTTTTTTTTTCAGTGTTTCTCAAAATAATACTTAAATTAATATTTAGTTTTGTATTGGTTAGTATCTGGTTTTCAATTGTTTTGACAAACCTAGTTCATAATATCTACAATTTCACTAAAAGAGTCCACTTGCCCGTTCTCAATGAGGGTGTAGGGATGGGCGTAGTTGGGGTTGTCATAGGGTGCAGCTCTGCAGGACTCCACAAACAGCTCTGTGTTGTTGACTGTAGTTGTGGCTTCGATCTCCATGAAGATGCGATTGCCCACGTCATACTCCAGAGGGTAGAGCCGGGGGTCGATCCTGGAGACAAACCTCTGATCTGGGAAGAACTCAAAGCCGTAGGTGAACTTCCCTAAGCCCTTGTCCCAAACTGTCACATTCTCTCTGTGAGCGCTGAAGGTGGCGGTCACGTTTCCTCTTTTGGAGTACTGGCAGAAGAACTTGATTTCCAGCAGGTGTTTTCTGGTGATGAGGGCCGAGGTATTGTCCACTGTGGTGATCTCATTCTTGAAAAGCAGATCATCATCATCCTCCTGCAAAGGCGGTAATGTGATTAACCCCAAAAATAGTGTTAACACTGAATGTTACTTAAAAACTACAATTTCTCATTAGCCTATACAATCCCAAACATACAATGTTTTAATGGAATGAACTATACCAATAGAATAATGGCAAATTAATCCAATTTGTTATGAACAAATTTTGAATGTCATAATGATGCCATCATAGAGGACAACTGGGGTCCTTGTAATATTTTAATACTGATAGTGGTCCCTGACCTCAAAAATATCCATGTAGAAGCAAATACACTTCAGAGACAGGTTTAAGCTGTTCTGAATTTAAAACCACAGATTGAATGGTTCTTGATGGTTAAACTCAGATCTATCAATGCTTTAATAAATCTTTCACATTTCTCTCTTTCTTGTTAGTCTTACCTCGATCTGGGTGCCACAGGCGTTGAGGGGCACTTTGGCGACCACGTGGGTGCTGTTGGAGTGGATTTGGAGGCTGCAGGCTGTGTTACTGGGATCAGACAGACGCAGATCTTGATAATGGAGTGGAGGCAATGTGGCTTTCTCCACCTCCACAATCATCGAAGACTCCAGACAGGTGACCACTGTGTTCACTGAAATGAGAGAATAAACAACAAAGAGCCATATGTTTAAATGAGAATTGCTCCTTCTAAAGGTCTAGAACAGAAGTCTCCAACGTTTTTCCTCTGCTGAGCTTCCTTTACAAAACAAAAATGCCAGAGAGCAACTCATTTTAGCGGCCGCAAGACACTGAGAAAGTATAAGAGCCATGGCAAGCCTTAGATGGAGTACAGTTAGAAGCTTATAAAACATAAACCATTATCCATTCATTAGTGCATCAAAAAGATATATTTACAATGGTAAATAATCAGATTATATGTGAACCCAATCTATTACTATATTAAGCCATTATTATTATTATCTTTAAGAAGAATTGTAATCACATACCTAGATGATCTGTAACGTTCACCAGCACACACCTCATCTCAGTTTGGAAAATGGAAGATCTGAATACATAAAACATTATACAAATAACTTGAACATAGTCAAATTTGCATACTTCTTTTCTATTCATGTTTAAGCCTGTAAGCAAACAGTCTATCCGTTACCCAGTTTTAAATTCAACAGCAAAGCAGATAGGAAAATAGTGTCCGATATCTTCAGTTCTAGGAGTCCATCTGATGGTGAATTCATCTCCAGTGGTTCTGTGCTTGGTCACATTCAGCGGCCCGGTCATTATAAGGCCATCAACTCTGTTAGGGTTAAAAATTAAACATTGTTAAAGGGACCGTTTGGAATTTTGGACATAGGACCTCATTTCTTTGTTGTGTGGAGACACTTTTTTAAATATTCTATCCACAAAGCACTCAAGGTAAAACAATTATTACGCCAGACTGACGATGTGAATGTCTGTGTTGATAAAATAATTTCTGAAATAAAACTAACCTTGCATCACATGAATCGTTGCATGTTGAGGGACTATTTTCTCATATATCAGTCCGCCGTTGCCAAGCTTTCTATCAGGAAGTACAACTCGCTGCTCCTACTGGTTTTACTTCTAAAATTATTCTATCAACACAGACATTCACATGGACAGTCTGGAGTTCTAATAGTTTTGCCTCTGGTCTGTGGAGTGGGTAAGACTGTTTTTAGTGTCAGACCAACTATGGCCATTCACATGCACTAGCCTAGCACCAGCAACCTCTGCAAATACAAGGACTGGATGGAATATTTAAAAAAGCGTCTCCACATGTCTCCAACACTTGACTTGGAAACGAGGCCCTATGTCCAAAATTCCGAACTGTCCCTTTAATATATCAGGTTTCATGTTGATCTTTTTGGTTTACTTACTGTGAGTAAAGAGCTTCTGCCTTGACTCTTATCTCTACTTCTTTTTCAGCTGCGGCCAGAATGATCTCTCCATTTCTGGGCGTTGGGAGAACATACTTTGGCAGATAATATCCTTCAGCACAAGTGGGAACAGGTGGGTCCACTGTAATAACACCATAACGTTAGTGTGTTGTGTTTCTGTATTAAAGGCTCTGTACCCAATTTTATCCCCATGTATTTGTGCTAAATCTGTCTTGCCCCTTTACAGATATATTACATAAGCAGCACGTTATGGCTTGATTATCAGGAAGTGCACATTAACATGCTAGTACTGAAAACTCTCCTCCACTCTGTTGTGAAAACTACTCGCTCATGGCAGTTAATAACTAGGACTCTCTGAACGCATAAAATAAATGAGGAATAACTTGTTTGGACCACGGCAAATTGTTTAAAATTAATTATTTCTGTTTCTCACATTTTTATGACAACAAAAATCAGGTACAGTGCCTTTAATATAGATCATGACTAGAGCACAACTGTAAATCTACAGTGATACTGACCGAGGAAAACAAATTGCATCGGCAGAAGACTGAAGGCATTCAAGGACCCAGAAGTAGTGGCTGATGGAGTCGTAGTAGTGGTATACCACCCATGCCACCCAGTAGTGGGGGCAGCAGTAGTAGTAGTGGGGGCAGCAGTAGTAGTAGTGGGGGCAGCAGTAGTAGTAGTGGGGGCAGCAGTAGTAGTAGTGGGGGCAGCAGTAGTAGTAGTAACTGCTCTCTTTCTTCGTGCAGTCCTTGCATATCTGTAAGCGCTGGTTCCATCAGAGTAAGAGAGAACAACAGTGTTTCGTGGAAAATCCTCCACCACCAACTCAAACTCATGGACTCCTCGGTTTCCAGAAGCCAGATAGTGCAATGTGCAAGTTGCCTACGAAAAGATGATGAGCAAGGTTCATTCTCAACTTTCCCCCAAATACTGATTTCATGTTTATTGACTCTTTAATATGCAACTCTGCCTTATAATAGTTTGCACCAAATCACTTAAAAACTTTGTGCCACTTTGTGTTTGTGGTGTCACTTCTTTTAGGCAAATCAAATGTAGTTTTCCAACACAAACTCCTGCTGTACCAGATTATTCTCTAGATACTTTGGAGCTGATGCCATTAGCACTCCCTGTGGGTGTGCAGCTAACTGGAGGCTCTGCTCTCTCTGAAGCTCTGTTACTTAAATTTGATTTTAAGATGAGTCTTGCTTTAACTCAGTCTGACCAGAAAAAGATGACTTAGTTGGAACGACAACAGCTGAGATGATTTAAAAATAAAAGTCTCTCACAAATAAAATTACTGTCACAAGCTAGCAAGCATTAGCCATCTGTTTTTCAGTTAGTCACTCTCACCTTTTTTAACATCACTTTCAATGCAAGAGGCTGAATAGAGTACAGTGTAATAGTTTATTCCTCTGGACTGGGACTGTTGAACTTTATAGAGACTGAAAGCACTGAAAGAGGCTTATTTTAACCTTTACTTTGATTTTATGAATGGTTATTTATTTTATATATGATATTGGTTATTTTGAATTGGTCTGTGCATTAACCCTTTAGTGTACCTCCCCTGTAGATCTAATAAATGGTGGCTACAACCCTATGAGAAAATACAAAACGAAATAGTCAAATCTAAAATCAGTTTTACTAACCTCATCTACTTGGAATCCCCCATATCTTTTACAGTCACCACATTCTGCAGTGTATTTGTTTCCATATCGGCATCGAACAACATCTCCATCAGGGTCGAAGGACGTGGGTTTGTAGGTCCGTCTGCAGTTCTGAGGGACCCTTAAGAGACAGAAAGAGTATTTAATTACTATATTGTCTATTTTGGTGTCTTCATGCCTGTTCAACTTGAATTTCTGAAGAGACAAAGGGGCAAATATTAATCGATAAATCTAAAAGACTTTAATAAAATCACTTTTATTAATGTTCTTTTATTAAAAGTGCAATAATTTTAAAAATCACAATGAGAATGTGCTGTGTATTTATAGTAATACAGATCACCTCTGTGTTTTGGGGTCTGAGTAAAAACTCTTCTCATCCCTATAATTTAGCCAACTGCCCATTATCATTTGTAAAGCTAAACAATGTTAATCTTACACTTACCGCAGAAAAGGGAGGATGGCAATATCAGGAGAGCTGTTTGGCTTCTTAGTGTCTGATCGTTGGCCCAAATCCACAGAAGACAGTACACTCCACCATGGTGATGTATAATAGGGGTACTCGTAGATCCAGCAGCAGCTGTATTCCCTGCAAATATAATCATATTCACTAATCCAACATCTGTATTAATGGTAATGTCTGTTGTCATAGACAAAGATACACAAACATCTACACAAGTATTGAAAAATGGCCTACCTGGTTTGGAAAGGTTTATTACTGTAGAGGATCTTAGTGACAACTGTTTCTGTTTGACACCACGTGTTTGAAAGTGGGGGCCCATTACTGCTGCTGTCAATTACACCCAAGTCTATTTCGTCATTGTACCCACAGTTGTAACTGTTGCCGTAACAGCTTCCATATTGGTACTGACAACCACGGAATGTTGCCTTGTTCCGGAGTTCCACCTGCCGAAAACATTGAATATTTAATATCATGTTGAGTTAGATTATGTTCACTTAAGGATGGCAGTGGCTCGGGTGGTTCTATAACTCATAAAGGTTGTGATATTCTTTACACTGTGTCTTGGGATGAAGCCATTTCTCCAGAGAACATGTTTGTGAGATTTTGTGACTGGGTGGTCGTCATTAGAGTTGTGGAGTCAGACTGCTTCTGTCCTCAGGATTAGTTACAAAAAGCAGTTTTTCATCACTGAGAACATGTGGTTGTGGGATGAATGAATGTAGCAAACAAAAGCAATTTTGAATATTAAGATAAGGCCCAAAAAGACCACATTATAAAGGGCTGACTTAATCTGACATATTACATGCTATGGGCTTATTTAGGATGCAGTATAGTTAGAAGTATAGATACATAAGCTTTAACTGGATTTCTGTGAGTCAATAAATTACAATCTTAAGAAGTAGCCTTACCCCAATGTTCCCATTGCTGAGAGTTTTGGATCTGAAGGTCACAAGCCCTCCATAGAAGTGAGATGCAGAGGCCAGTGAGAGCCACAGCAGCTGCAGGACGACCAGTGTAGTGGAGAACATGATGCCCACAGCTCTCTGTCGCTCTTCTGTCGCTGTCTCTACCTCAGCATCATTTATACTTTTCACTGCTCTGGGATGTATTGTATAAATACAATGGGAGAGCTGCAAAACTAGTCTGATGGAATGAAGGAAATAAACCTGGTCAGTTTTACAGTAAGGCTTGGTCAGACAAGTTTCTAAAGTAGCCTACATGTCAGTTCTTAATTCATGCGCGACTGATGCTTAAAAGAACTGAACAAACACATAATGTGCTTACTTACGTACTCAAGTTTCAAGTTTCATTGAAGCATGTCCAGTAACACCGTTTTAGTGGTATAAATTACTTTCAATATTATTTCCTGCAGCAATATATTAAACTTCAATTATTATTATTATTATTATTATTATTATTGTTATTATTATTATTATTATTATTATTATTATTATTATTATTATTATTATTATTATTTAACATGCCACAATGTTTCCAAGCTCTAAAAGGTCATTATAGCAATTAAGGAATCATCTTCATTTGAGAAATTCTGAAAAAATCAGACAAACTGATTTTTATTTTTCAACTGACCTTCTGACCTGTTGATTTTTAGAGAGTGCCAACCTTAACCCAAAGTAATATGGGGCCTTTCCCTTCATTTCCTTATTACCGTAATCTGACTGGTTTGTTTGATTTTACGACCATAGAAGGAATTTTTTAATGCATCTTCTTATCTTCTTGTTCTTATCTTGTACTTTCAGTTATATTCTTTTCTTTGTTCAGAACAATGCTTGAATGATGATCAAAAATGCAGGTAGACTTTAGTTTCGTTTATGAGAAAACTCCTGTTAGCTTTATGCAAGAAAGGTTTACCTGTTCTGAATGCACTTTTTTCAAGCCCTTCTCTTCTATTTTAATATTTACAAATCACTATAGTTACTAAAAATATACATTGGCTATGTTCACATGCGCACTGAAATTTGATTATCTGATTTCTGGATCTTAAAGAACACATATTATGCTAAATCAACTTTTTTAGCTCTTTGGTAGTGTTTCCTGGGTATATATGGTGTGTATTGACTCATAAAAACTCAATTTCAACTATACAGTAGTTGCAAAGATATATCTTTATATCTTTTAGACATCTTTCAATTCCAGTCCAGACACGCCATTTTCATTTTCTGCGATCTGTTACATTTTCTCGATCTTTTACGTCACAGAATTTCAGTGGAAATCTCCTAAAAAGGAAATGCAAGTTCAATAACTTCCGTCTCATTGCTCCCCGGGTCCGCCATCTTGTTTTTGGTTTGTAGTTCAAGCGCACCATTATAAACAAAGTCCGTAGCGTTGGTTGTATTAACCAACACACATCGTTACACCGCCCTCCAGCCACAGAACTGTTGAGAAGTACATGGATTACGTTTATTTTTCAGGGAAATGTGCCTGCGAAAGTTCCCAATACGCTATTCTATGTGCTAACCACTTCAAGGACGACTGCTTCACAAACCTGCACCAGTACAGCGAAGGATTTGCAGAAATGCTTCATTTTATAGAAGGATTATTTCCTTCAATCTATCCAACTGATGCGGTAAGAAAAAAATAACACCAAAATAACGATAAATACTATTGCTGATATGATGTTGCGGTTTATGTAATGATTTTGACTTTAGCATTAGCTATGTGTATTGTAGTTTGTCATTGTGTTGTTTGTATATCTACTTGTATCATGTCATTTGTGTAACTGCATGCTTCAGGTCACTTGTGTTTAGTTCGGTGCATAGACCGTGTATATATATATATATATATATATATACGGTCTATGGTTCGCTGTAGCTTTTAGCACATTATAGGCTAATCATTTGTTTACGTGATGCGCGCAGGCTGCTACTTGGTCACATGTGGATTTGGGTAACATTATGTGACTGTGGATCTTCACAAACTAGTTTTAATGTGTAACGTTATGTTCCAACCACTACCAAGAAGAAACACAGTGGTCTTTAGGAGCCTGTCCTGTTATCGCAGGATAGGAGGAAAACATACGGTGCATTTCAGTGGAGGAGCAGGCAGCACGACGAGCAGCTACAAAAACGTAAATATTCCTATCAGAGAGAGTTTTTGCAAATGACAACCAAGAGACCACATGTGAGTTGTAAGAAAACATCAGCTACTGTATCGGAGTATTTAGCGATAAATGAATAAATAAAGTATTTAGCTAGCCTGGAGTCGCGTGTAGCGTCGAGTAATAATAGTACAGACCGACAACGCAAAGTTTATTCCCTTGTTTTGATATCACGATGGAGAAGTGTCTTCCTAAATATTAATTTTAAAACAGAATGCCTAATGGATCCTAAAGAAATGTTGCTTATCAATTGCATATTGTAAAATAAGCATGTTGTTGTTTAGGGAACTTCCAGTGCAGCCCTCGTTTGTTTCAACGAGCTGTCAGACCGAAATGATAACAACAGGCACAACTGGGACACAGCTGTCTATGAAAACCCTACAGCATCATTTCAGGAGTATAGATATGTAACCATTTATACTATAAAGAGGTAAAAACGTGAATGGTAGCATGTGTGTTTTTATGTGAGTTTGAGTAGAGTATAGATCTTGGGCTAAAATAACTGAAAGGCTAATATTATTGTGTTTTTGTTTTTCTTCTACATAGGAACTCAGACAACCCCACAATGAAAAAGATGAGCCCGCACTTGCAAACTTAAGCAGTGGAATCATTCCACAGTGTGATAATGCGCTTTGCGCCAAAAAGTGCATCTTTTCCTTTCCAGGGAATGCTTTGCAGGTAGATGAGTATTTGAAAGTACTTTGTTTAATTATGTAACAACAATACTGCTATTTCTTTTTTTTTTTTATACTGTACCTGGCAGCTATGCATTTCAATGAGAACACCGGACGTGAAAAAGCTACAAAAGCAACTGGCGAATACATGTCCAGGGTGTTTTACCCAAAGTATAAAAAGGGAGAAGGCATCGCAAGGCCCCTCAAAACTGCGGCTACATTTCTTAAGTAATTGCTCTGTTTTTAATTAATTTGGTGTTAGGGTCGACTCGGGAATAGGATCCGGGTCGCCGGCTTGGCGGGTAATTGAGTAAACTACTGTGCAAAAGTTAAAGTAGAGAAAGTAGACTCAGGTGCAGAGGTTCAAACCAAAAATGTTTTTCATTTATTCCTTAAAAGAAACTCAGAAGGTCCACAAACGGCACAGAAAATCCAAAGTAAAAACTGGGTAACACAAAAAGACTCTCCAAAAACAAAAGAGCATTAAAGTCCAGAAATGCAAAAAGGCTATCAAAACTAAAAGCTCACCAGGGACGTGGACAGGTAACAAAGACACAGTGACTAACAACAGAAACCCAGGGCTTAAATACCCAGACCAATTGAACACAATCACAAAAACAATTGGAAACAGGTGCTCAGGAAACAAAATGGAGGGAAACAATGACAAAGGGCGGGGCAGGAGCATGTGGCAAACAAAACATCAAACACATGTCTTACAAAACAAAACCACAGTGACTCCTAGTGGCCAGAGAGCCAAAGCCCCTAACAGGACCCCCTCTCCGACGAACGTCTCCTGACGTTCCTCGGGCAGTCAGGGTGCGCAAGGTGGAAGTCTTTACAAAGATCCTTGTCCACAATATCCCGGGCCGGAACCCAGGAGCGCTCTTCAGGACCATAGCCCTCCCAATCGACCAAGTACTGCAGCCCGCCTCGGACACGGCGGGAATTGAGGAGCCGGCGGACCGTGAAAACAGGCCCACCATCAATAATACGGGGCGGAGGCGGGGCCTTGGGAGCAGGCGAATGCGGCGAGAACAGGACCGGGCGTAGCAGGGAGACATGAAAGGTGGGGTGAACTCTAAGGGACCGGGGCAACTGGAGCTGGTAGGAGACAGGGTTGATTCTACGAACCACCCTAAAGGGCCCAACGTAGCGGGGGGCCAGCTTGCGGACTCGACATGCAGGGGAAGATCTTTGGAGGACAGCCAAACCCTTTGACCCGGGCGGAAATGCTGGGCTGGCCTCCTGCGACGGTTGGCTTGGGCCTGGGCGGACCTGGAGCTCCGCAGCAGCACCTTGCGCGTGCTCTTCCACACCCTCCGGCAGCGCCTCATGTGGTGGTGGACCGAAGGAACCCCAGTGTCAACCTCCTGTTCCGGAAACAGAGGAGGCTGGAAGCCGAATTGACACTGGAAAGGAGACACGCCGGTTGCTGAAGACTGGAGGGTGTTGTGGGCGTACTCCGCCCATGGCAGCCAGGAACTCCAGGATGCCGGGTTGTCCCTTGCCAGACTCCTCAGGGTGGTCTCCAGGTCCTGGTTCAACCTCTCCGTCTGTCCATTAGACTGGGGATGGAAGCCGGAGCTGAGGCTGGCCGTAGCACCCAGGAGTCCACAGAATGCCCGCCACACCCGAGACGTGAACTGTGGCCCACGGTCCGACACAATGTCCTGAGGGAGCCGAAGACTCGGAAAACATGGGTAAATATGAGTGTGGCGGTCTCAAAAGCAGAGGGAGTTTAGGTAATGGAATAAATCGACAGGCCTTAGAGAACCTGTCGACCACTACAAAAATAACTGTGTTACCTTCAGACATCGGAGACCAGTGACGAAGTCTGCAGACACATGGGACCAGGGGCGCCTTGGGATGGGCAGAGGACGAAGCAGACCTTGAGGAGGCTGGCGGGGATTCTTGCTCTGGGTGCAGACTGGGCAGGCCATCACGAAGGCCTTCACCTCCTTCTCCATGCCTGGCCACCAGAACCGTCGGTGAAGGAACTCGAGGGTTCTCCGGGACCCAGGGTGTGCGGTGAGGTTGGACGAGTGGCCCCACTGGAGGACCTTGGCCCGTACCCGGCTGGGTACAAACAGGAGACCTGGAGGGCCTGTTCCAGGATCCGGCTCTTGACGCTGAGCCAGCCTGACAGCAGTCTCAATACCCCAACGTACCGGGGCAACAATGCGGGAGGGTGGGACCACGGTGCTGACCTCTCCCTCCGTGTCATGCGAGGAGAACTGCCGGGACAAAGCATCTGGCTTAGTGTTCTTTGAGCCTGGACGATAGGAGAGGGTAAAATCAAAACGGCTGAAGAACATGGCCCACCGGGCCTGTCGAGGGTTAAGACGCTTGGCTTGCTGAAGGTATTCCAGGTTCTTGTGGTCCGTCCACACAAGAAAAGGGTGCTGCGCTCCCTCCAGCCAGTGTCTCCATTCATCCAGCGCCATTTTCACTGCCAGCAGCTCCCTATCCCCAACATCATAGCGGGACTCAGTAGGGTTGAGGCGACGTGAGAAGTATGCACAAGGATGCAGTTTGCCATTGGATCGCTGAGAGAGAACAGCCCCAACCCCGACGTTGGATGCATCCACTTCCACAATAAAAGGCTGTGAAGGATCAGGGAGAACCAGCATGGGTGCTGAGGAAAAGCGGCGCTTGAGATCCTGGAATGCCTCCTCAGCCTTGGGTGTCCAGAGGAACGGTGCACCAGTCTTCTTGGTGAGATCAGAGATCGGTGCCGCCACTGAGCTGAAGTTCCGGATGAACTTGCGGTAAAAGTTTGCGAAACCCAAGAACTGTTGCACCCCTTTGACTGATGCCGGTGTAGACCAACCCCGTACAGCTATAGTCTTGGTTGGATCCATCTGGACCTGTCCGTGCTTAAGGATGAAGCCAAGGAAAGAGACCTCAGGGACATGGAACTCACACTTTTGAGCCTTCACGTAAAGGTGGTTCTTCAATAGTCTCTGGAGGACGCTCCGTACATGATGGTGATGTTCTTGCAATGACTTAGAAAAATTAAGATATCGTCCAAATAAACAAAAACAAAATGGTTGATCATGTCTCTGAGCACATCGTTTATAAGGGCCTGGAAGACAGCTGGAGCGTTGGTTAGTCGAAAGGCATGACTTGGTACTCGTAGTGTCCAGAGGGAGTGTTGAAGGCCGTCTTCCATTCATCACCTTGTCTAATGCGAACAAGGTGGTAGGCGTTTCGCAAATCCAACTTGGTAAAAACGGAGGCACCCTGGAGCAGGTCAAAGGCGGTGGACATCAGTGGAAGCGGGTAGCGATTACGGGTGGTGATCTTATTAAGGCCCGGTAATCGATGCAAGGTCGCAGCCCACCGTCCCTCTTGCCAACAAAGAAAAAACCAGCGCCAGCAGGCAGAGAGGATGGCCTAATGAATCCCGACGCCAGAGCATCCTTGATGTACTCCTCCATGGCCTTATGCTCTGGCAGGGAGAGGGAGAAAAGACGTCCCGAGGAGGAGTTGTGCCTGGCAGAAGCTCGATGGCTGTCGTAGTGTCTATGAGGAGGAAGAGAAGCTGCTCTTCTCTTGCTGAAGACCTCTTTCAAATCCCAATACTCGGAGGGAACTTGGGACAACTCGGCAGGATCCAGAGACTCGGTAGGCAACACTGGAGGATTTGCAAAGAGGCATGTGGCGTGGCAGGTAGGTCCCCACTCAAGGACTCGGCCAGTTACCCAATCAATGTGGGGGTTATGACGGGTAAGCCAAGGGATGCCAAGGATCACAGGGAACTCGGGAGAGTGGATGAGATGGAGGAGATATCTTCTCGGTGGGCTTCAAACTGGAGGCGAAGAGCAGAGGTTGCTCGAGTGACCTTACCCTCTCCCAGGGGCTGGCCATCCAGAGCAGAGACAGAGAGGGGCATCTTGAGGGGAACAACAGGAATCTTGAGTTTCAGGGCAAACTTAGTATCCATAAAATTTCCGGCAGCCCCAGAGTCAACAAGGGCCTGGCAGGTGTGATTGCCTTCACCCCACGAGATGGTAACTGGGAGGAAGACTCCTTGGCCAGGAAACTCGGGAGACAATGTGGCTCCGTCACAGCCCTCCCTCGGCTGGACGGAAAACTCTTTTCGAGAGCTCAGGACAGGAGTCTCGAAAGTGTCCCCTCTTGCCGCAGTATATGCAGCGCCTCTCCTTCTCCGTCGTTCCTTCTCAGCTGCGGACAGACCGGTCGTCCAACTTGCATAGGCTCGGTAGGTTCATAGGTCGGTAGAGTGGAGAGCCCTGTTAGACCAGGAGCATCAGGGTTTCTTCGTGAGGATGCCACGTCACAGCGACGTTCCCTGAGCCGGTTGTCCAGGCGTATGGCATGTGAGATCAGGGACTCAAGGTCAGAGGGCACCCCACGGACGCCAGTCCATCTTTGACAGGGTCCGACAGGCCATGGTGGAAAGCCGACACCAGTGCTGGCTCGTTCCACTCACTTACAGCAGCCAGTGTTCGAAAGGCGATGGCATAATCAGCTACGCTGGTCTTGCCCTGCTGGATGGACATTAGCTGTTTGGCTGCATCTGCACTGGCAACTGTCTGGTCAAAGACTCGTAACATGTCTTCAGCAAATTTCTTGAAGTCCGAGCACTCTGGACCCTGTCGCTGCCAGATGGAGGTCGCCCACGCTCGGGCCTTGTCGACAAGTAGTGTAATCACATAAGCAATTCTGGCTCGATCAGTGGGATAGGTGGTTGGTTGCAGTTCGAATGTGAGCTGGCATTGAGTGAGGAAATCCCGGCACTCACCCTGTTTGCCATCATATCGTTGTGGTGCTGGGAGGCGAGGCTCAGGGCATGAGGGTGGCGATGTGGATCGAAGCCACGGGATGTACAGCTTGAGCTTGAGCAGGAGGAACAGCAGGAGCGGCAGGAGGTTGGGCTGGAGGAACTGCAGGAGCTTGGAGGAGCTGTGGTCAATTGCTGAAGAGCCATAGTAATCTGTTGCAGCATTTCATCATGTCGTACCAAGGCTTGTTGTTGAGTGGTTAGCAGCGTGGCTATGAGTATCCATTGTAGCTCCAAAGCTGGAAAGGGTAGCCATCAACTTTTCAAAGTCCGTCAATTGGCCAGGTAAAGGAGCCTCTGCTGGGTCTGTCATGACTGTGTCTTTCTGTTAGGGTCGACTCGGGAATAGGATCCGGGTCGCCGGCTTGGCGGGTAATTGAGTAAACTACTGTGCAAAAGTTAAAGTAGAGAAAGTAGACTCAGGTGCAGAGGTTCAAACCAAAAATGTTTTTCATTTATTCCTTAAAAGAAACTCAGAAGGTCCACAAACGGCACAGAAAATCCAAAGTAAAAACTGGGTAACACAAAAAGACTCTCCAAAAACAAAAGAGCATTAAAGTCCAGAAATGCAAAAGGCAAACGCTATCAAAACTAAAAGCTCACCAGGGACGTGGACAGGTAACAAAGACACAGTGACTAACAACAGAAACCCAGGGCTTAAATACCCAGACCAATTGAACACAATCACAAAAACAATTGGAAACAGGTGCTCAGGAAACAAAATGGAGGGAAACAATGACAAAGGGCGGGGCAGGAGCATGTGGCAAACAAAACATCAAACACATGTCTTACAAAACAAAACCACAGTGACTCCTAGTGGCCAGAGAGCCAAAGCCCCTAACATTTGGTGTCCCAGAATTTACCATCACAAACTATATAGTACTGTGCCACATATGCAATATTTTAATAACAGCTATACAAAACAACAAATATCAAATGTCACAAATAACTTACAAAGCAGGAATAGAAAATCTCTGTATCATAAAAAATATCAACTTTAAAATTTAGAAAATGTATATACAGACACATTATAAATAGAATATTTGAAACTGTTAAACAGGTAAAAGTAACAGATGATTGTCCATTTTTGCAGAATATGTTGACGACATTCTGGAGCTGATCTTCAAAGAGGTGTTTCCAGACCCAGCTCCATTTGTCCAGGAGGTGCTAAGGATCTCAATTCCGCCACCACTGTCTACTCAGCACCCTCGTCCAGACAACGAAACAGTCGTCTCTGCGTTCACATCACGATTTAATCCAGCACCGGTCTGAAACCCACATACTGCCCCTCTTCATCTGGGAACTCTTGCCGTATTCGGAGGACGATGCAAGATGGCAGAACCACACGAACTCTCCAACCCAACCATCCCCAGCACCAAGACACAAAAGATCTGTATGCACAGTACCTGTAATGACTGAAGCACAGAACTCATTATACTGTGTGCAATAATTATTAATTTATTCTTTTATCCATTTATATTTTTGTTTTGCAGTGAAAATAATTTATGTAGCATCAGTAATTTTTTATTCTAAAAAGTTAAATGCGTATTTATATTACAGTGTGCAATACTTATTTATTGTATTTGTTTGTTTAAAGTTTATTGGGTTTGCTTGCTGTGAAGTTAAAGTAAAAATGTGTATTGATATTACAGTGTGCAATACTTATTTATTCTATTTGTATGTTTACAGTTTATTCAGTGTGCTTTAAGTGAGACTACAGTTATACTGTATATAGTTATAAAGTGTGTAATACTTGTTAAATAAGTTTATATAGTCTGTGTTTTGTAGTGTCAGTAAAGTACTTAAAATAGTTATTAATAGTAATATGTTTTTATTATTGTAACTTTTAGTGTTTGACTATAAAATGGCACCATAATGAAAGTCAGCTTACTGTACCATTCCTCTTAGTTGTAATGGTCCAAACTGTGCTTTGTCCACATTAATGGCATTTTGAAGGGAGTAGATATTGAGGCACAGGTTCAAATCCTGAATGTTCCACTATGCATGTGGGTTGGCTGGGGACTTCTTCCATTCTTGCTTGCACCTACCAAATATATTATAAATAACATGAGTGTACATAACATACAGTAACTGAAAACAAGTTTTTGTAAAACAAACGCACCTTGGGAGTTTCTTGACAGCATCTATTTTCCACTTCTGTAGGCATTGTAGCGCAGTAGCCACATGTGCACCTAAAGACATGAAATAAACTAAATTAACTACAGCAACTGCATGTATATATGTGTACAGATTCTGAAGGCTCTGCTGTGAGGTACGCGCTTGTGCGCACTTGTAAACAAACTTCGTATGCACACTGGTTTATGACAGAGTCTTATGTATCACCTTCAGTCATATTTGAGTCTTATATAGCCAAGCTAACTATATTTTTGTTAAATTAATTTGTTATAGAAGAGAAGCATGTAAATGGGCATGAAAACGTATGAGCAACAAAATATGCATTATATGGACTAGCCTATATCAAATCCTGAGCAGCATATAAAAACTAAACGATTTATTTCGAGCTGGCTAGAAATGCACCTTTGTTAGTATATAATTACAAGTGAACCCACTAACCATTGAGAAGCGTTCATTTCAAGCCTAGAGTCCAAAGGTTCGTCTTGTTCGACATCTTCGTCCTCCGGGTCAGATTCCGGTTCAAACATGTAGAGTTGGACAGTAAATTCTTCTGGTTGTGCCATTTTTAATCCGTAGAAAAAAGTTATCTAATGTCAGGAAAACTTCCACACCGCGCGGTTCTGTTATGTAGTGGACTACAACAATGGCTGCGGGGGCGTAGTGGACTACAACAATGGCTGCGGGGGCGTAGCGCAACAGTCCCAGGTGCCGGGAGGGGGCAGGGCTGTGAAGGAGCTCATTTGCATTAAAGGAGCAAAACGAGTCATTTTCTGTCAGTGCTCTGAGAGAGGGTAGGAGAATGGGCTCTGGAGCATAAATTATGTGAAATTAAGATGATAGGATCTTATATTACAGGTATTTTACACAATTCATACATGTTTTGGTATTTTGTAGGAGCATAATATTTGTTCTTTAAAGATTAATCAAAGGCCCTGCAAAGTTCAAATTCAGATGTGAGTAATCAGAGGCACCATGATTAGGAAGAAATCTGATGACTTTGCTGTTCACATGTCATTTTATTAATCTTATATTATGTTTGTTTTATATAATTAGGTACATATATGTGCAAATGGGGATGTCAAATGTATAAAAAAAATCAGATACTAGTCAATACTAAAACTAGTATCAAAACTAGATACTCATTTGAGCAGGTATCGAAACCAAAAAAGTCACATTTGCAGGACAGTAATGAACCTTTCCTGAAGCTTTAGGATGATCTTAAGCTGTATCAGAACAAATATAAGAGCTCATAGACTAGTGTACGTCCATGGAGCACTATGGAACTGAAGAGTTATAACTTTATTTCAAGTGTGCCATATATGCTGTTGCAATATTGAAATGATGGAGTTGTTTGTGACAAATGTCTTATGGCTTATGAAGTGAATCCTTTGTCTTCTCGCACACATTTTCTGTCCTCACACTGTCTCTTAAAAGCAGACAGCACACAGACACACTGATGACCTTCACCTGGCGAGTTATTCTTTGTTGCAGAATAAGCATGGGAAATCGACAAGTACAATGCTCCCATGGATTGGATGTAGCAAAACGCAGATAAGAAGCAGACATTACGGAATGGGAATTATACTGGGATTGAAGGACGGAGGCGGACCAGGAGGCGTTTACAATATTTGCATATTCATGATGAAATGTTTTAAATAGCTGGGTTCGAGTTATGTTCGTGGTCACTCGGTTTGCCCTGCGGGGAATCCATGCTTAGACTGTTTCCCAGGGAACCTAGTAACCCAGCATGCTGTATTAGAAATATTGTGAGGTGAATAAATTGGCTTGAATTGAACTTCACGAATCCTGGTCTTCAATCTGGTATGTGCTAAAATGCGTCTAGGGAGATCTTGTTACGACATCGAGTAATTGGAGTCCCCTATTTCAGTTTTGAACAGCGACACCTTCTGATTGTATTTGTTTGAGTTTAAGATTGGAGAAAGAAGACAAGATTTCTTCAAATGGTGACCCCGGCCGTGCTGAAGGGGGAAGTCGAGTCGTAACAACGGAACGTTGAGTCTAGGTGGCGTCCGGACTCCGTTCCCAACCCGTTCGGGAAAACATACCAGTGTTCTTTCCACGCCGCTTTGCAGTCTCTCCCTGACGGGCCCGTAAAACAACTAAAAGGTAAGGAACATTGCCTGTTTCTCTATATTGAGACGAATTATGTTCCATTGGACAGACTAAATTAAAAGGGAGACATTGCATCGTGGTTGTTATCTGAAAATTGATGTGTGGATTGAACGGTTAGAACGACGTCAAAAGTTCTCCCAATGTCTGAAGACTAGGTACCTTAAGTACATTTAATGACTGTGTCATAGTAACCAAATTTTAGAAATCCAGGATTCATATGGTTGAAAGAGGTGGTTGGAGTCCCCTCGCCGGAGGTTAGAGTCCCCGGTTAATATAAAGAGGTGGTTGGAGTCCCCTCGCCGGAGGTTAGAGTCCCCGGTTAATATAAAGAGAAAAAGAGGTGGTTAGAGTCCCCTCGCCGGTGGTTAGAGTCCACCGGTTAAGAGGCTATGAGTGTAATGAGCCTGTGAAAAGTACGAACACTTGGGTTAGAGGCCCCGTCGATCTCTGGAACTCGTTAACGCGATCCATGGCGACGAAATAATTGCGATTAGCGCGGTAGGGAATTAAAACAGAGTTGGGAGAACCCATTTTACCGTATTTTGTTACAATTTGTGCGCTTTTGTACGACTAAAAGACAGTTGAGAGTTAAGTGCGTAGTTGGTTTGGCAAGACATGCTTGCCAGCACAATGGACAAAAAAGAAAGGACACGATTGGAGAAATCAAAGCAGGAATTTGCAAAAGTAATGGCAGAAAGAGGCATAGGCACAGAACAGTTGGTTCCGCTTCAAAGAATTGTACAGGCCTGTGTCCTCTTCGAGTTAAATTCCGTAAAATAAGGGACGGCGGAGTCCCCTTGAGTTAAATTCCGTGAGCAAGAGTGTGAATGTGTGTGTGAGTGGAAGTTAATAACTAGGTTATTAATTTCATACCAAAACATTGGGATTGTAAATAGTGAGTTTTTGTGGATGTAAAGACAAGATTTCTCCACCTTAACGGGTAGAAGTGAGAAATACCACAAAAATAGATTAATCACTATCCCAATCAATCCTTGAAATCAGTCTTAGAGACCTCCCTACGAGTGACACACTGATCCAAATTGTGACAAAATGGGAAACCTAATAACAACCAGTAAACCTAGAGATAGATTGAAATGTAAGGATTATAAAATAATGGAGGCGAAAAATGCAGGATATAATAAATACCTAGACTTATGGGTAGAAAAATATAATTTTAAAGGCAACCTGAGTGTAGTGACCTTGAAGGCATTACGTGACCAGATAAGGGAAAAGACAAAAAATAATGAGAAGAAAATGCATAAGTAGGGCATAACAGAGTTAGGATGTTGGTTAGAGACGGCAAAGCTGAGAGAGGAGCGACAAAAAAGGAAAACAGGAAAGTAGAGAGGACAGAAGTAAAAGAGAGGAAGTGTTTTTTTCATAGAAAGGAAGACACGGATTTAAGGGCAAACTTAATACTAGGGACCTCGTCGAGTTCAGAGGTCAGATAAAAGAAAAGGCAAAGAATGATCCAAAAAGATGGAAAATATGGCATGAAAGAGACAGAGTTTTGGTTAAGAGTAGATGGAGAAAGAGAGGAAGGTCAGAAAAAGGCAAAGGAGAACAGAATCCGAGTCAGCATTTTGGAGACATCATAACCAGACCACAACCAAATTAAGTTTTCCGCCTGACGTCAGCCAGAAGCTTAGTTTGGTGTGTGGTGTGAAAGTTCTGTGTTGTATGATTTGACGAGAAGTATTTGAAGCAGCAGAGTCACAAAGTTACTTCCTGTTGAAGTAGAATATTCAACTCGTCATTAAGGAATCTAGGTGACCGAGACTCTGGGACTTAAAACACTCTAATTCCTGGGAGATACACCCCTCGTATGTAACCGCAACTTTTAGTTGTAGAAGCTTGTTGCATAAGGAATTACTGTGATCCTTGAGATATTTCCTTTGAGTCCTGTCACAACTTGTAGTTTTGTCTTGTCACAACTTGTAGTTTTGTCTTGTCACAATTTGTAGTTTGTTAAAAGTTGTTTTTGTGTGTACAAATTAGTGGAGGGCCGTGAAACGGAGTAGTGCGCGCTCCCGTGTTCCTCCTCCCATCTCAAATTTCCTCTCTCCTAAGCCCGTGCATGTGTCCCTCAGCCCCTCCCTCCCCTCATTCCTCTCTGTGCACTAATGCGTATGTATAGGTACTTTTTATGTCGACAAGGATAATCTTAAGAAGAATATAGCAATATAGCAATAACAATTCGCCTTGTCTAGTCCTATGTTTACTTATTTTATAATTTTTTTTAGGGAACTTGCTTTTATTGCAGTGATAGTAGCAGCCATTGTTCAGTCCATGTGCATGTATTCCCCATGCCTCAATGTGATATGCAAAGTGCTTCAGTGCATTCTGTACTACATGTTGTCTGTGTCAGCGCTCATTTTATGTAGGAATAATTTTTATACACCAAGTAAAAGATGTTCAAAGCCACGTAGATTTGTTAAAAGTACAGATCCCAAAGTAAAGTAGTGAACCTGAGGTTTATAATAGAACAATATTTCATCGTGGTTAGTGGGTGGAAGCTAAGGATGTAAACTTTGTTCTTAAAGTTGGTTCATTAATTGGAAAACTTGGTGAAAGGAGAGAGAGTAAGTACTTTTGTTGGTTGCTGGTTTGAGTCTAGGACACAGTGTGTGTTTTTATACTAGGTTATACTATACTTATACACCTATATTCCCAGTAAGAAAAGCGCCACCCTCGTTGGCATGGAGAATGATCCAAGATCTACGTGCAGTAAATGAAGCAGTAAAACAGAGAGCACCAAATGCGCCAAATCCACATACATTATTGAATACTCTAAATTCTAATGCTCGATATTTTAGTGTTATCGATCTCAGTAATGCGTTTTTCAGCGTTCCAATTCATCCAGAGTCGCGTGGATGGTTCGGCTTTACATTTCGCGGTGTAAAGTACACATTCACCAGACTGCCACAAGGGTACGCTGAAAGCCTGACAATTTTTACACAAGCAATTACGAGATGTCTATCAAGTTTCACACCCAAACATGGTAGCCAAATTCTAGTCTATGTAGATGACATCCTCCTGGCTAACGAAGATCAAAATAAGTGTAAAAAAGACACCATACAATTGCTCAAATTCCTAGGTGAGTCCTAACCCTGCTCCACCTACACTCCCCGCGTACAAAGAAGGCCAATCTGCTACTGAATATATAGACCTGTGTACAGAGGCTTACATTAAAAATATGCAGGTGCACCCATTCAGAGAGCCCGCCACTAGTACCCTATTCTTACAGTCCATCCTGGCCCAGCTTCCCAAACCTGTCAGGGCTCTGATGGAGAGGACACCTGGTATCATGGCGGACCATGGCATGTTTCAGACGCACTTGAGGCACCATCTTGAGATTTACAACAGAAAATCTGCAGATGTACACAAAACACACCAGGATATGACACTGGAGCTTCAAAGCTCGAACATACCCAAATTAGTAGGGACCATGGTCGGGAATTAACCGACCATGAAGATACGGAAAGCTTGTTACAAACGCTTCCCATTTCTCTCTGGTCCTCCGGTGCCTCTGATATTGGTGAGTGCCTTTCTGTCCCGCCAGTGATGCTTGAGGTGGGCCCAGATGCCCAGCCAGTTTGGATCCCACAACGACAGGGAGTAGAGGAAGCTCTAGACGCACTTTGGGAGGCGGGGGTTTTGGAACTCTCAAACTGATTGGAACACACCACTCAACCCGGTACCCAAACCTAACGGTTCGTATCGCATGGCACATGATCTGAGGAAAATCAATGACATAACAATCACTCCACTTTTGCCAGTTCCTGACCCACATAAATGTCTTACCACACTTACACCAGACATGAAATTCTTTACAGTAATCGATCTTTGCTTGGTCACTCATTGGATACCTACTTATGGCGTCCCTACTCAAATTCAATCTGATTCTGGTCCACATTTCACTGGTTCACATGTTGCCATTGTTTGTAAAATGCTTCGCATCAATCACACATTCGTTTCAGTTTATCATCCACAGTCTAATGGTCTTGTCGAGCGTATGAATCACACACTGAGGTCGATACTCTCTAAATCAGGGGTGTCAAACTCATTTTGGTCCGGGGGCCGTATGCAACCTACTTTGATCCCAAAAGGGCCGGATCAGAAAACTCAGTTCTCTCTTCAAGTTATTGTATTTTTCTCCGTGTCTCGTAGTGGTGTTTAAGATTATATTCCTCGAGCAACGCCACTTGTTCCAAACACACTGAGCACAGATTTCCCATTCACCTCTGTCAACAAATAAGAATTAGACTATTTTTCTTGGGAAATCCTGAACTTAGCATCTGCTTTTCTCATTTTTTGACATTTTGCTGATGAGGGTCACGGTCGACAGTCAAAACGATGGTCCTTTAAGAGCGTTTGGAAAGAGGAAAGTCTTCATTTGTGCTGCTCTGGTGGGAGTCGCAACGCACAGAAACGCCGGAGACGCTGCTATGGTAAACGGTGCAGAAAATTAACAGAAAAATCTGAAAATTTCAAGTATTTTAATAGGAAGATCAGCCGAGGGCCAGATTAAAGGTCTTGGAGGGCCGGATCTGGCCCCCGGGCCGCATGTTTGACACATGTGCTCTAAATTGTTACATGACTACCCTAAATCTAATTGGCTCGATCTCCGCCCGGTTGCTCAGTTTCATCACAGACACACCATTTCGCAACGCACCGGTTTCTCCCCTTATGAGCTCTTATTCGGCCGTGCCATGCCTGGCACCTTTACTAGCGCAGCTATTGATCCCACCACCTTGGTTAAAACAGTGATGCAGTATAGACCTTATTTCTATGCGCTTAAGGCTACTGTTGAACACCTTGCAGTTACTGATCCTTTCCCTGATACCACTGTTGTTGACCACACATCACAACTCCCTGACTTTGTCTTTCTCAAGCGCCCCATGCGTTCAAAATGGTCTGAACCTCGTTACTCTGGACCTTACAGGGTAACTCAACGTACCACCCACGCTATCAAAGTTTACGGATCCAAGCACTGGTACCATTGGTCAGTAGTTAAGCCCTACTATGAACCCAAGAGGAGTGGGAGCTACGCCCCCACTGAAGGGGGGGAACAGACTACATCGCCTGAAACATGATATATTGCACTAGTTAGATGAAAAAGGCGGCCTCCCTAAAGTGATTTGGCTCCTTGCACTGATTTTTATACTTCTGGTAGTATTACTTGTTGAGCTAAAAAATAAGAATGAAACTCGGATAAATGATGATGTAAATATAAATGATGACCCTTCTGCTTTTTTCTCTTTGTTAAAGGTCGGCCGGAAAGGAGCGGACACAAGATCCACGATTGGTATTTGGGGTGGGAAAACAAGACCCCACGAACGAAGTTTCATGTTAATATTTGGTACAATTATGCAGCCTTTGTGGCAAAGCTAAGCAACAAAACAAACTGCTATGTATGTTCCAGAATTCCATTATATGCTGGACACCCTACTGTTAGGCCAGTGCCATTTCAGAACGCAAGCTCTTGTTTTCCGGACATTTTGCTGTCTGCCCAGTCTAGGGGTTTGTGCCATGGTCGGGGACCATTGCTGTACGTATGTCCCAGACAACATGGGAAATGAGGGTAATATCACTAGTGCCATAAAAAATTTGAAACAAATAGTTGCGATCACAGAGGGCGATTTCCGAAATAGCGGAGGTTTGTTTGATTGGCTTGTCTCTGGCTCCTGGCAGGCCGTCCTTCGAAGGGTTTGTATTATAATGTTGCTTGGTTTTTTGTTTGTGTTTGTTGTTTTTGGATGTTGTTTGTCTTGTCTTTCTAAGTTTATTTCCAGATCCATTCAAACGTGTTACTGCAGGAATGTATGTCCAAGGCAATGTGACCATGTATCAGCCTGAGTGTGAAAGGCTTTTGCCCCAAAACGATGTTGATAATGATGATAGTGATGATGACGAATCTAAGGACCTGACACAGCGTCTTGCTGACTGTGTTGTGTGATTCTGGTAATGTATGTCTTCACACCATCAGAAGGGGGTGTTTGTTTTTTTTTTCCTTGTAACCATAAAAAGATATAAAGTAGCAAAATCATACTAGAAAAATATTTTATTACTTATGCAGGGGGGTAATCAGCGGTTTAGATGAAGGGTTTTTATGAGAACTCGGTTGAGTTCTCAGAAGGGGGTTTGAAGAGTTATAACTTTATTTCAAGTGTGCCATATATGCTGTTGCAATATTGAAATGATGGAGTTGTTTGTAACAAATGTCTTATGGCTTATGAAGTGAATCCTTTGTCTTCTCGCACACATTTTCTGTCCTCACGCTGTCTCTTAAAAGCAGACAGCACACAGACACACTGATGACCTTCACCTGGCGAGTTATTCTTTGTTGCAGAATAAGCATGGGAAATCGACAAGTACAATGCTCCCATGGATTGGATGTAGCAAAACGCAGATAAGAAGCAGACATTACGGAATGGGAATTATACTGGGATTGAAGGACGGAGGCGGACCAGGAGGCGTTTACAATATTTGCATATTCATGATGAAATGTTTTAAATAGCTGGGTTCGAGTTATGTTCGTGGTCACTCGGTTTGCCCTGCGGGGAATCCACGCTTAGACTGTTTCCCAGGGAACCTAGTAACCCAGCATGCTGTATTAGAAATATTGTGAGGTGAATAAATTGGCTTGAATTGAACTTCACGAATCCTGGTCTTCAATCTGGTATGTGCTAAAATGCGTCTAGAGAGATCTTGTTGCGACACCTTCTGATTGTATTTGTTTGAGTTTAAGATTGGAGAAAGAAGACAAGATTTCTTCAGAACCTATTACAAAGTGTAGATTAGAGACAGAAGCCATGACCACTTCCTATCTGGATCGCTGTGGCTAGTACGTTAGCTAGTCTATGGTTTCAACAAGGAATTTTCTTGGTGACGTTATGACTCATAATAACTAATAGGTCTCGCTTATTATTAGAGTCATATGAAAATCTCAGGTGCTTGTTAATGCTAATGTTTTTTCTCGTTTTTATGACATACCTGCGAATAATTTTTACCCACAAATCTAGCATCTTGTAGTGGTGTACATTTCTTTGTTTGTCAGGGCAGAACGTTCATACGTCCTCACTGACAACACATTTCAGTCTGGCTTCTGTCAGGTTAGTTTCAGTACCATGACACCAATTTCACCACTGCAGCAAAACCCCCTCAGCTATTCCATCTACCTCTTCTCAGTCATTGTCTACTCCATCATAGGCCTTTCAAATGCTGTGTGGCATCACATTATACTGCTCGAATAAACTCCAGGCTTTTCTAATTACAAACACGTGACCATAGGGGTGGAGTTTGAAGTGTGGATACCTGTTAGACCAATCGCTGTCCCCACTGTCCCAGGCACAGGCTCTGTTTGAATCTTGATTGAATTTTGGTTTTGTTAGTTCCATTTCAAGGTTAAGGTACATGTTATTGTCCCCATAGGGAAATTTGTCCTCTGCATTTGACCAATCCTTCACTGGGGCTGTTCTGGCCATTTAAGTCATCCCTCTGTTCTGATATTTGTTACACTGGACTCAGGTGTGCTGAACATTACCTGCTAAAATAATCTGTACATTTCAGAGAGTGTCTATAGAGGTTTAAACTTCAGATAAACTTAAGTTATCAATATTTTATTTAATTTTTTTGCAGAGGACAGTTTATTACCTATTAAAACGTAACCTACAGATTTGAGCAGTTAAATTACAATTTTAATGTAGTTGTGTTTTGTAGATATTTTTTATAAATACAGCTGTGCTTGTTATTCTTGTTAAGGCCCACTGTAAGTCCTAAAGATCATTGGTTCTCAAACTGGTAATATACAGAGCTTTCTTTTGGTTTTGTAGTTCTAATCTAATCTCTAATGTGTTTAATTTAGAGTCAATATTATTCATGTATATTTACTCCTATGGACTATTATTATGATTGCTCATTTAATTAATAAATTAAGTCATTTTAGTCATTAAACACTAGTTTAGAGCATGCCTTAATGCCTTAATTTAGAAGTCAAAAATCCTGATTTAAAATGTGTTTTACCTTTTAACAAAAAGCATATGTATTTTAATGTCAGACAGAGAATCTTAGATTTACTGGAGACAAACTTTATTGATCCGCAAGGGAAATTATTTGGACACAGTAGCTCACGCATCACAATATATTATAATAACAAGAGCAAAAAAAGAATATAAATGGTAATATTACATTCAAAATAAGTAGCAAAAGTAATCTCATTGTTATTGTGATATACGGTCTCTTGCTGTATGAACTATTGCATTAGCCAACAGTGCAAAATCTACATTTTTGCATTATCTTGTGCTGCCATAGTTTAGTTTAAATTATTACACCCTTACCAACACAAACTGCAGGCTGATTCAAATTACAATTGTAATTCGCTTTTGTTATATTCAGAGACATACAAGACAATGCTGATAATTATTTCTGTGTAAATGCGATGTCTCCTCTTGTGTGTTTTTCTACTTTTTAACCTTAGTTTATCACATTGTACAAAATTGATAAAATAACATTAAAATCCTTCACCTCCACCCATAATTCTTCATTGATCACCGTATTCTAATCGTGCAGTGTGTTTCTTGCATCTGCAGGTGGTGTTTCTATCTTTCGTCTGAAGGCAGAGCTTGGTATTTGACACTTGGTCTCTTGGCTTTGTAGAAGAAGACTCCGCAGATCATCCCCACAGCGGCCAGAGCACAGCCAGTGATGAAGACCAGGTTGAGGTTCAAGTTCAGGCCTGTAGAAATGTAATTTATATAGGCTGTTGGACTCATGAACATTATAGCAACTTTCTAACACTGGTTACTGCCACTTTTAACAACCTACACTGCGCTGTTGTTCTGGCCACACTGTATGTTTTGTCTTCTGTATCAAAGTCTATTTTCCAGCTGTTACCTAGCAACCATAATGTTAGCAAAGGCCTAAACTTAAAGGTATTACGCTATTTTCTGCTCTCTGTTATAATGTTGTTTCCTCATCACAAACGGACCTGGAGTTGTGTTTTGTTTCATTTACACATGTTTAACACACAAACCCTGCAGATTTAGTTCTCCTCTCAAACAGAAGACACTTGCCATGGCATGTGGTAATACAGGAAGTGCTCCACTGTGTTTTTATACCACATACACCTCCTCAAAATCACTGGGTGATTTTGGCCCTGGATTTGCCTGTCTCCACTGAACTAAAGATAAAAGGTTGCTGTTACCATGACATCACAAAGTGGAATAAAGCATTTTGAGCTCTGCAAGAAACAGTTTCAGGAACATTTTTGATAGCATGCCTTAAAGCTCACAAAAGTAAATTTTGTGTAATATAGGACCTTTACCTGATGTAAAACGATAATCAACAAGCACTATCCTAAGCCAAGTAATAATACTAAGAAAAACACAAAAACCTGTCATGCATTGATCAGTTAAAAACACCCAGTTGGTCTTATTGTCTTTACTACTTTTTTCCACCATTGTACCTGTATTTTCTGCCTGCACAGATCTCTTCAGGCGCAGCGGGCCCTGGGACACGTAGTGGATTCCTGACTCAATGGCGGCCTCTCTCCTGACTCTTCTTGGTGCATTGGGCAAACATCCCCGAGAGCAGCGAGTGCTTGCTTCAGCTTCACACATCAACACCGAGCAGCTGATGTAGACCTAGAAATGTTCAAGAGTTTGAGAGATATAACTTTAAAGGTTTGAAAAGGTGTTTTTTCTATAGCAGTGTATTGATACTTTGCAGCTAATGTCATGCTTGGGGAGGAAGCTAGAGGCACTGCTCTGTCTGAAGCTCTGTTACTCAAGTTGGACTTTTATTTGAGCTTCGTTTTAACTCAGTATGACCAGGAAGAACTGACCTATCTGGAACTACTGCAGGTGAGCTGATTTTGTCCTGGAAACATGTCCCTCTCAAATAACGTTACAGAAACGAGCTGGTTTAACTGTAACTTTTTCTTGAATATCAAACACCTAAACAGAACAATGAACGCTCGTTCATGTGATGTTACTGTCAAGAATCAAGTGATTCATTCAGCTGAATACCTGGTCATGAAGGCCAATGAACTTGAAGGCCTCATAGCTGAATCTGAATTGTCTGTTGTGACTTCTCGGATGGACGACCAGTGTTGAGTCTAAGTTGCAGCTGTTTAAAAGCACAAAGACAAAAGTGGAATTAGTTACACAAAATGCCAATGCAACAGCACAAGCTTTATATAAGCAGCTCTTCATTGTGTTGTCACAATACTAAAATTCCAAACTCATTTCGATACCTGATAAAACACTCAATACATGTTACAGAGTTTGAAAACAAAAAGAAGAAAATTTTTTAGACAATAGGCTATGAGTAATTAGTCATTTTTGACACAAAATAACAGCATTTGTTTATCTTACCCAAGTTCTGATAAAACTCAAAGTGAAACTGATCAGGAAAGGTGAAATTTCATCCAGTTACGCTTTTTTTTTTCAGTGTTTCTCAAAATAATACTTAAATTAATATTTAGTTTTGTACTATTTTTGTATTGGTTAGTATCTGGTTTTCAATTGTTTTGACAAACCTAGTTCATAATATCTACAATTTCACTAAAAGAGTCCACTTGCCCGTTCTCAATGAGGGTGTAGGGATGGGCGTAGTTGGGGTTGTCATAGGGTGCAGCTCTGCAGGACTCCACAAACAGCTCTGTGTTGTTGACTGTAGTTGTGGCTTCGATCTCCATGAAGATGCGATCGCCCACGTCATACTCCAGAGGGTAGAGCCAGGGGTCGATCCTGGAGACAAACCTCTGATCTGGGAAGAACTCAAAGCCGTAGGTGAACTTCCCTAAGCCCTTGTCCCACACTGTCACTTTCTCTCTGTGAGCTCTGAAGGTGGCGGTCACGTTTCCTCTTTTGGAGTACTGGCAGAAGAACTTGATTTCCAGCAGGTGTTTTCTGGTGATGAGGGCCGAGGTATTGTCCACTGTGGTGATCTCATTCTTGAAAAGCAGATCATCATCATCCTCCTGCAAAGGCGGTAATGTGATTAACCCCAAAAATAGTGTTAACACTGAATGTTACTTAAAAACTACAATTTCTCATTAGCCTATACAATCCCAAACATACAATGTTTTAATGGAATGAACTATACCAATAGAATAATGGCAAATTAATCCAATTTGTTATGAACAAATTTTGAATGTCATAATGATGCCATCATAGAGGACAACTGGGGTCCTTGTAATATTTTAATACTGATAGTGGTCCCTGACCTCAAAAATATCCATGTAGAAGCAAATACACTTCAGAGACAGGTTTAAGCTGTTCTGAATTTAAAACCACAGATTGAATGGTTCTTGATGGTTAAACTCAGATCTATAAATGCTTTAATAAATCTTTCACATTTCTCTCTTTCTTGTTAGTCTTACCTCGATCTGGGTGCCACAGGCGTTGAGGGGCACTTTGGCGACCACGTGGGTGCTGTTGGAGTGGATTTGGAGGCTGCAGGCTGTGTTACTGGGATCAGACAGACGCAGATCTTGATAATGGAGTGGAGGCAATGTGGCTTTCTCCACCTCCACAATCATCAAAGACTTCAGACAGGTGATGACCACTGTGTTCACTGAAATGAGAGAATAAACAACAAAGAGCCATATGTTTAAATGAGAATTGCTCCTTCTAAAGGTCTAGAACAGAAGTCTCCAACGTTTTTCCTCTGCTGAGCTTCCTTTACAAAACAAAAATGCCAGAGAGCAACTAATTTTAGCGGTCGCAAGACACTGAGAAAGTATAAGAGCCATGGCAAGCCTTAGATGGAGTACAGTTAGAAGCTTATAAAACATAAACTATTATCCATTCATTAGTGCATCAAAAAGATATATTTACAATGGTAAATAATCAGATTATATGTGAACCCAATCTATTACTATATTAAGCCATTATTATTATTATCTTTAAGAAGAATTGTAATCACATACCTAGATGATCTGTAACGTTCACCAACACACACCTCATCTCAGTTTGGTAAACGGACGATCTGAATACATAAAATATAAAACAAATAACTTGAAAATAGAAAAATATGCATACTTATTTTCTATTTGTGTTTAAGCCTTTGTAAACAGTCTATCCTTTACCCAGTTTTAAATTCAACAGCAAAGCAGATAGGAAAATAGTGTCCGATATCTTCAGTTCTAGGAGTCCATCTGATGGTGAATTCATCTCCAGTGGTTCTGTGCTTGGTCACATTCAGCGGCCCGGTCATTATAAGCTCATCAACTCTGTTTTGGTTAAAAATTAAACATTGTTAATATACATTTCCTGGCCAGAAAAAAGTGGATTTAACTCAGCAAATAGGTACGAGGTGGGTTTGGGGTTAAGGTCTGGACTCTGTGGTGGCTCATCCATGTGTGAAAATGACATTTCATGCTCCCTGAACCGCTCTTTCACAATTTGAGACGATTAATCCTGGCATTGTCATCTTGGAATATACCCGTGCCATCAGGGAAGAAAATATCCAATGATGGAATAACCTGGTACAGTTGGTATATTCAGGTCGTCAGCTGACCTCATTCTTTGAGCACACACTGTTGCTGAACCTGGACCAGACCAACTGCAGCAACCTCGTACCTATTTGCTTAGTTAAATCCAGGTGGCAACTTTTTTTTTGGCCAGGCAGTGTGTCAGATTTAGTGTTGATCTTTTTGCATTTTTGGTTTACTTACTGTGAGTAAAGAGCTTCTGCCTTGACTCTTATCTCTACGTCTTTTTCAGCTGCAGCCCGAATGATCTCTCCGTTTCTGGGCGTTGGGAGAACATACTTTGGCAGATAATATCCTTCAGCACAAGTGGGAACAGGTGGGTCCACTGTAATAACACCATAACGTTAGTGTGTTGTGTTTCTGTATTAAAGGCTCTGTACCCAATTTTATCCCCATGTATTTGTGCTAAATCTGTCTTGCCCCTTTACAGATATATTGCATAAGCAGCTCTTGAGGTCAAAATAAGTCAGCTGAGTGCTTCCTACATCTAATTGGAAAGCATGTTATGGCTTGATTATCAGGAAGTGCACATTAACATGCTAGTACTGAAAACTCTGCTCCACTCCACTCTGTTGTGAAAACAACTCGCTCATGGCAGTTAATAACTAGGACTTTCTGAACGCATAAAATAAATGAGGAATAACTTGTTTGGACCACGGCAAATTGTTTAAAATTAATTATTTCTGTTTCTCACATTTTTATGACAACAAAAATCAGGTACAGTGCCTTTAATATAGATCATGACTAGAGCACAACTGTAAATCTACAGTGATACTGACCGAGGAAAACAAATTGCATCGGCAGAAGACTGAAGGCATTCAAGGACCCAGAAGTAGTGGCTGATGGAGTCGTAGTAGTGGTATACCACCATGGCATAGCAGTCGGTGATGGAGTCGTAGCAGTGGTATACCACCCATGCCACCCAGTAGTGGGGGCAGCAGTAGTAGTAGTGGGGGCAGCAGTAGTAGTAGTAGTGGGGGCAGCAGTAGTAGTAGTTGGGGCAGGGGTAGTAGTAGTAGTAGTCGTGGGAGCAGCAGTAGTAGTAGTAGTAGTAGTAGTAGTCGTGGGAGCAGCAGTAGTAGTAGTAGTTGGGGCAGGGGTAGTAGTATTAGAAGGCATCGGTGCCCATCTCTTTCTTCGTGCAGTCCTTGCATATCTGTAAGCGCTGGTTCCATCAGAGTAAGAGAGCACAACAGTGTTTCGTGGAAAATCCTCCACCACCAACTCAAACTCATGGACGCCTTGGTTTCCAGAAGCCAGATAGTCCAATGTGCAAGTTGCCTACGAAAAGATGATGAGCAAGGTTCATTCTCAACTTTCCCCCAAATACTGATTTCATGTTTATTGACTCTTTAATATGCAACTCTGCCTTATAATAGTTTGCACCAAATCACTTAAAAACTTTGTGCCACTTTGTGTTTGTGGTGTCACTTCTTTTAGGCAAATCAAATGTAGTTTTCCAACACAAACTCCTGCTGTACCAGATTATTCTCTAGATACTTTGGAGCTGATGCCGTTAGCACTCCCTGTGGGTGTGCAGCTAACTGGAGGCTCTGCTCTGTCTGAAGCTCTGTTACTTAAATTTGATTTTAAGATGAGTCTTGCTTTAACTCAGTCTGACCAGAAAAAGATGACTTAGTTGGAACGACAACAGCTGAGATGATTTAAAAAAAAAAAGTCTCTCACAAATAAAATTACAGTCACAAGCTAGCAAGCATTAGCCATCTGTTTTTCAGTTAGTCACTCTCACCTTTTTTAACATCACTTTCAATGCAAGAGGCTGAATAGAGTACAGTGTAATAGTTTATTCCTCTGGACTGGGACTGTTGAGCTTTATAGAGACTGAAAGCACTGAAAGAGGCTTATTTTAACCTTTACTTTGATTTTATGAATGGTTATTTATTTTATATATGATATTGGTTATTTTGAATTGGTCTGTGCATTAACCCTTTAGTGTACCTCCCCTGTAGATCTAATAAATGGTGGCTACAACCCTATGAGAAAATACAAAACGAAATAGTCAAATCTAAAAACAGTTTTACTAACCTCATCTACTTGGAATCCCCCATATCTTTTACAGTCACCGCATTCTGCAGTGTATTTGTTTCCATATCGGCATCGAACAACATCTCCATCAGGGTCGAAGGACGTGGGTTTGTAGGTCCGTCTGCAGTTCTGAGGGACCCTTAAGAGACAGAAAGAGTATTTAATTACTATATTGTCTATTTTGGTGTCTTCATGCCTATTGCTTGTTCAACTTTAATTTCTGAAGAGACAAAGGGGCAAATATTAATCTAATCTATAAATCTAAAAATCTAAAAGACTTTAATAAAATCACTTTTATTAATGTTCTTTTATTAAAAGTGCAATAATTTTAAAAATCACAATGAGAATGTGCTGTGTATTTATAGTAATACAGATCACCTCTGTGTTTTGGGGTCTGAGTAAAAACTCTTCTTATCCCTATAATTTAGCCAACTGCCCATTATCATTTGTAAAGCTAAACAATGTTAATCTTACACTTACCGCAGAAAAGGGAGGATGGCAATATCAGGAGAGCTGTTTGGCTTCTTAGTGTCTGATCGTTGGCCCAAATCCACAGAAGACAGTACACTCCACGATGGTGATCTGTAATAGGGGTACTCGTAGATCCAGCAGCAGCTGTATTCCCTGCAAATACAATCATATTCACTAATCCAACATCTGTATTAATGGTAATGTCTGTTGTCATAGACAAAGATACACAAACATCTACACAAGTATTGAAAAATGGCCTACCTGGTGTGGAAAGGTTTATTACTGTAGAGGATCTTAGTGACAACTGTTTCTGTTTGACACCACGTGTTTGAAAGTGGGGGCCCATTACTGCTGCTGTCAATTACACCCAAGTCTACTTCGTCATTGTACCCACAGCTGTAACTGTTGCCGTAACAGCTTCCATATTGGTACTGACAACTACGGAATGTTGCCTTGTTCCGGAGTTCCACCTGCCGAAAACATTGAATATTTAATATCATGTTGAGTAGGATTATGTTCACTTAAGGATGGCAGTGGCTCGGGTGGTTCTATAACTCATAAAGGTTGTGATATTCTTTACACTGTGTCTTGGGATGAAGCCATTTCTCCAGAGAACATGTTTGTGAGATTTTGTGACTGGGTGGTCGTCATTAGAGTTGTGGAGTCAGACTGCTTCTGTCCTCAGGATTAGTTACAAAAAGCAGTTTTTCATCACTGAGAACATGTGGTTGTGGGATGAATGAATGTAGCAAACAAAAGCAATTTTGAATATTAAGATAAGACCCAAAAAGACCACATTATAAAGGGCTTGATCTGACATATTACATGCTATGGGCTTATTTAGGATGCAGTATAGTTAGAAGTATAGATACATAAGCTTTAACTGGATTTCTGTGAGTCAATAAATTACAATCTTAAGAAGTAGCCTTACCCCAATGTTCCCATTGCTGAGAGTTTTGGATCTGAAGGTCACAAGCCCTCCATAGAAGTGAGATGCAGAGGCCAGTGAGAGCCACAGCAGCTGCAGGACGACCAGTGTAGTGGAGAACATGATGCCCACAGCTCTCTGTCGCTCCTCTGTCGCTGTCTCTACCTCAGCATCATTTATACTTTTCACTGCTCTGGTATGTATTGTATAAATACAATGGGAGAGCTGCAAAACTAGTCTTATCACGCAGGAGCACAGGACTCAAATGCAACACAAAGAATGCCGTCCAACACAAAGTATTATTTCAGTACAACAGAAAGTGTCCTACAAAAGGTAAGGCCTAAATGGCAAGGCAGGTAGATAACAACAAAGGAATTATATGATTTGTAAAGTGAACTAAAATATCCTCCAAAACTGGGAATCTCTTCAACAAGAAAACAGGCAGGGAAAGAACTCAGATTCAGGGACTTCAGAGTTGCTCAAATGCAAACAACAGATACAGGGTTTCAGATACAGAGCTTGAAAATGGGTGTTCACAGGTCAACAATCTAGCCAAGACTGAGTGAAGACCAGGAGCTTATATAGGCTCCCTAGGGATAATTAGGGAATGAGAGACAGGTGTCGGAGAACAGGGAGGGAGCAAAAGGAGGACTGGAACAGACCTGGAGCTGGACTGGGGAAGAACATGTAGACAATAGGCAGAACTGTGACAGAACCCCCCTCTCAAGGGACGGCTCCTGACGTCCTAAAAAATAAGACCGAGCATGGGTGGGAGGAGGGGGCCTGGAGGAGGGTCAAAACTCCTCAGAAAGATCAGAGTCAGAGCTGGACTCAGGTTCTTTGTCCTCAGACGGATCTCTCAGTGTAGCAGAAGGGACAGAATGAGAACCCCGAGAGCACTTTGAAGGTTGTTCTGGGTGCTGCTCATGGAAGGCCTCAATAAGAAGAGGGTCTAAGATGAAGCTAGCAGGCACCCATGAACGCTCCTCTGGACCATAGCCTTCCCAATCAACCAAGTATTGGAGACCTCGACCACGGCGTCGGGAGCGCAGGAGACGACGCACAGTATATGCAGGTTCCCCATCAATCAGGCGTGTCGGCGGTGGTGGCGGCACGACAGGAGCTAGAGGGCTTTCACAGACAGGTTTCAACTTTGACACATGGAATGTTGGATTTATCCGCATAGCTTTGGGTAGTTTGAGGCGGGCAGCCACTGGGTTGACCATCTTCTCTATTTCAAAGGGCCCAATGAACTTAGGAGCCAGCTTCTTGGAGTCAACCCGAAGAGGCAGATCCTTAGTGGACAGCCAAACCATGTGGCCAGCCTGGTAAGCAGGAGTCTCTGATCGCCGACGGTTAGCGGAAGCAGAGTAACGCCGAGCGGTGCGGAGAAGGGTGGACCGAGCCCGTTTCCAGGTCTTGTAGCAGCGCTTGATGAAGGCCTGAACAGAAGGACAGGATGCTTCCTTCTCCTGAGAAGGAAACAAGGGTGGCTGGTAACCATAAGCACACTGAAATGGGGAAAGACCCGTGGCCGAGCTTTTCAGTGTGTTGTGCGAGTACTCAACCCACAGTAACTGCTGGGACCAGGAGGATGGGTTCCTTGATGCCATACAACGCAGCACTGTCTCCATCTGCTGATTGATTCTCTCTGTTTGGCCGTTGGACTGAGGGTGATAGCCTGATGACAGGCCAACAGTGACTCCTAAAAGAGAACAGAACTCACGCCAGAATATGGAGGTGAACTGTGGACCCCGATCGGAAACAACATCAGTGGGGAGCCCATGCAATCGAAAAACATGCTGCAGCATAAGCTCAGCAGTTTCCTTAGCAGATGGAAGTTTGGCCAGCGGAATGAAATGGGCCATCTTGCTAAAACGATCGACTACAGACAGGATGGTGGTGTGTCCATTGGAAACAGGTAAGCCAGTGACAAAGTCCAGGGATATATGGGACCAAGGCCGGTGGGGAACAGGGAGAGGAAGAAGATGGCCAGCAGGTGCTTGGTGAGTAGGTTTAGACTGGTTACAGACTTGACAGGCATTAACAAAATCTCTGGTGTCTTCATCCAGGGTACCCCACCAGAATCTTTGACGTAGGACCTCCTTAGTTCGCTGGATCCCAGGATGACAGGTAAGTCTAGAACTGTGGGCCCACTGCAGAACATCTGACCTGAGATGTTGTGGAACATACAGGAGATTACTGGGGCATGTACTGGGGCCAGGTTGATCTTCCAGGGCAGCCTTAACCCTTTCCTCAACCTCCCAGGTGAGAGTTGCCACGATATGGGAATGGGGAAGGATGGTATCAGGTTCTTCAATGCTGTCAGAGGTAGAAAACTGGCGAGACAGCGAATCAGGCTTGGGATTGCGAGAACCAGGACGGTAGGATCCTACACCTATGTCTGAGGCATCCACCTCGACCACAAACTGTCTTTCAGGATCAGGAACTCGAAGGATAGGAGCTGTGGTGAAGAGGGTCTTCAGAGTATTGAAGGCTGCATCTGCCTCTGGTGACCACTTGTAGGTCACTTTGGAGGAGGTGAGGGCTGTAAGAGGAGCGGCGACCGAACTGTATCCACGGATGAACCGCCTGTAGAAATTTGCAAACCCCAGAAAGCGCTGTAGCATCTTGCGGGACTCAGGAACAGGCCACGAGGTAACAGCTTCAACCTTGGTAGGGTCCATGGAAACACTCCCCTGACTAATGATATACCCCAGAAAGGCAACTGACGAGGCGTGGAACTCACTTCTCTGCCTTGACGAAGAGCGAGTTAGACAGGAGGCGCTGCAACACAGTCTGAACGTGATAGATGTGTTCCTCCTTGGACTTGGAGAAAATCAGAATGTCGTCAAGGTAAACAAAAACATACTTGTTCAGCATGTCACGGAGGACATCATTGACAAGTGCCTGGAACACGGCAGGGGCATTGGTAAGACCAAAAGGCATGACAAGATACTCGTAATGGCCTGTCGGAGTGTTAAAGGCAGTCTTCCACTCGTCCCCTTCACGGATCCGGACGAGATGGTAAGAGTTGCGCAAGTCAAGCTTTGTAAAAATAACAGCATCCTGCAAGAGCTCAAATGCCGAAGAAATGAGTGGCAGAGGGTAACGGTTCTTGATAGTTATATTGTTTAGCCCTCGGTAGTCTATGCAAGGTCTAAGTGTCTTGTCTTTCTTGTCAACAAAGAAGAAACCCGCCCCAGCAGGAGACGAAGAGGGACGGATGATTCCTGCAGCCAATGACTCATTGACATATTTCTCCATAGCTTCTCTTTCTGGTCCAGAGAGGGAATAGATACGACCACGTGGTGGAGAAGTTCCAGGCAGAAGGTCAATGGCACAGTCTTTCGGAAGATGTTGGTGAAGTGATGTAGCCTTGGTCTTGCTGAAAACCTCTCTGAGGTCATGGTACTCTTCAGGAACACCTGTTAAGTCTGGTTGAGGACTAGTGTTGTCACTGGGTAGCACTGCTGGGACGGCTTGCTTGAGACAAATCTGATGGCAAGATGGGCTCCAGTTAGAAATGGAACCTGTAGCCCAATCTATTTGGGGATTGTGACAAAGAAGCCAAGGGAAGCCGAGGATTACTGGGTGCTGTGGAGTTTTCAGGATGTGAAATTGGATTGACTCATGGTGATTGCCAGCCATTAGCAGGAGAACAGGAACAGTGCGATGTGTTATGGAACCCAGAAGTCTGCCATCCAGGGCATTGGCAGGCACAGGTACAGGGAGAGGAACAAGGTTTATCTTTAATTGCAGAGCCAGGCTTTCATCAATAAGACTGATGTCAGAACCAGAGTCAATTAGAGTGGTCACTGTGTGAGTACCGCTCTCAAGCAACAGACGGGCTTGAAAATGAGGACGTTTTATAGGGGAAGGTGTGGAGGAAAGACTCATCAGTATTCCCCTTTCTACTGATGAGCCTGCCCTTTTACTGGACACACAGAAACAAAATGGCCAGGCTTCCCACAATAGAGACAGAGATTCCTCTGGCGGCGACGTTCTCGCTCTTCAGGAGAAAGACTCGTTCTGCCCACCTGCATGGGCTCAGGACCTCCATCATGAGGAGATGAAGTGTGCCTAAGGGACTCTAAAGAAAGAGGCGGGCGTGTGAAATGTTGTCGTTCAGAAAGTCTGAGTCTCTTCTCGTGTCTCCGAGCTTGGATGCGGTGATCAAGCTTAGTTGCCAGTTCAATCAAATTATCAAGATCAGACGGGAGATCAAACGACACCAACTCATCTTTAACATAGTCACTGAGACCCAAAAGGTAGGCATCAGTTTGAGCTGCCATATTCCACTGGCTTTGAAGGGCCCGGGTTCGGAATTCAATAGAATAATCTGCAACAGTGCGGGCTCCCTGTCGCAGGCCCATTAGACCACCGGCTGCATCAGGTCCAGATGACGTGGCACCAAACACCTTGCGTAGTTCTTGAGCAAAAGCGTCAAAAGAGGCACAGGCAATGGTTTGACGCTCCCATTCAGCAGTTCCCCACAGCCTAGCCCTATCTGTGAGGTGGTTGATGGCAAATGCCACCTTGGCTTTTTCTGTGGAGAATGTGTGCGGCTGTAAGGCAAAGAGAATGGAGCAGTTGGTCAAAAACGGATTGCACCCTTCTGGGTCTCCCTTATAACGTTCAGGAGTGCCTACTCTGGGTTCACAAACTGGTCCAGGTGCCAGCACTTCAACAGAAGGTGGCGGGGCGGGGTTGGTAGGAGCAGGAGTAACTGCAGTTACTAGCTTGGTGACAGTGACCGCCAGTTGGTGGATCTGAGCCGTTAAAGTGGCAATATTCTGTTCATTAGCTGCAGTTGACTGCTGAGCAGCATTAGCAGCAGATGCTAACTCGGCCTGCTGTTTCTGTAGGCTTTCCTCTAGCCTAGCAAGCCTCTCCATGGGGCTTTCCTTATGTGCTGAGTCCATACTGGCTAGATTGTACTATCACGCAGGAGCACAGGACTCAAATGCAACACAAAGAATGCCGTCCAACACAAAGTATTATTTCAGTACAACAGAAAGTGTCCTACAAAAGGTAAGGCCTAAATGGCAAGGCAGGTAGATAACAACAAAGGAATTATATGATTTGTAAAGTGAACTAAAATATCCTCCAAAACTGGGAATCTCTTCAACAAGAAAACAGGCAGGGAAAGAACTCAGATTCAGGGACTTCAGAGTTGCTCAAATGCAAACAACAGATACAGGGTTTCAGATACAGAGCTTGAAAATGGGTGTTCACAGGTCAACAATCTAGCCAAGACTGAGTGAAGACCAGGAGCTTATATAGGCTCCCTAGGGATAATTAGGGAATGAGAGACAGGTGTCGGAGAACAGGGAGGGAGCAAAAGGAGGACTGGAACAGACCTGGAGCTGGACTGGGGAAGAACATGTAGACAATAGGCAGAACTGTGACAAGTCTGATGGAATGAAGGAAATAAACCTGGTCAGTTTTACAGTAAGGCTTGGTCAGACAAGTTTCTAAAGTAGCCTACATGTCAGTTCTTAATTCATGCGCGACTGATGCTTAAAAGAACTGAACAAACACATAATGTGCTTACTTACGTACTCGTTTCAAGTTTCATTGAAGCATGTCCAGTAACACCGTTTTAGTGGTATAAATTACTTTCAATATTATTTCCTGCAGCAATATATTAAACTTCAATTATTATTATTATTATTAGTAGTAGTAGTAGTAGTAGTAGTAGTAGTAGTAGTAGTAGTATTTAACATGCCACAATGTTTCCAAGCTCTAAAAGGTCATTATAGCAATTAAGGAATCATCTTCATTTGAGAAATTCTGAAAAAATCAGACAAACTGTTAGAATAAAATGCTTATAATGAGGTTATTAAAAATGTACATCAAACAATCTCATGGTACAAGGCAGGCTCAGAGAATGAAAGAGCCTTTGTTAACCTATCTCTGCTAAAACCAGATGTGTGACCTCTTATGACCTTTTCCCTCCTTGCAGGACTGTTCACATCGTAAATTTGTTCAAATGTAAAACAAAGTCATGATATACTTCACTATGTTATCTGTGGTAAACTTAACGAGATTATGTATACGTTGTCTTTGTACTGACATGATAAATTGTTTGAAACCAAATAAAGGTGTGCCGCAGGGGGAGGAGCTAGGGAAGAGCAGCGTGGACGAGCCTAGTAAGCGCACGCACGGCCATGCTCTTCTCCGTGCAAAAAGGCACGTAAAAGAGATCCGACTCAGCGGTTTAATCCCAATTGGCAGGAGACTGGAGTTTAAATGTCAGAAATACTTTCACTGGATTGTGATTGTATAAAAATTATGACATAATGGTCCTTCGAGCCGGATTCGGTGTACTTCTGCTGGAGGATGAACGACAGAGATTGGAAAGCGCGCACCCAGCTGGAGCTGGAAAATCCGTCTTTTCTCGACGGCAACCCCTGTGGGGCATCCTCTTCGTGGAAGGACCCGGTCAACCAGATCCAGTTATATCACCTGAGGTCAGAAATTTAACTTCTAGAGAGTGAAGTTATATAGAACTACATAGAGATTTGTAGTTATTGTAGTGTGTGAATGAATTGTTGAATGTATGGAAATTCAAATTGATCATTGTTAAGATGTATCAAGGTTGAATCTCATTCAGGACACAGGTCGATGTTTTGTTGAAAATTGATCTAGCGTCCTTCTCGGTGTGTGAATTAACACCCAGTTTATGACCGCCCATCGTGGTAGAAGCTTGTCATAAAACACAGAGAAGTTTCGTTGATCAACAGTAGGCAAAACTTAGACACAAAGTATCATGGCAGAGAGAAGAGAAAAGGAAAAAAAAACAGTAAAAATAGAAACAGACTCAGAGTATGAGGTGAATTTATCCAGAGAGTTGCAAATTCCTATGAAAATGAAAAGTAAAATATAATTTTGGTGAAAAATTTGATGAAATAAAGTTAAGTGAGCTAATGATGAACCTATCAATTCATGATAAGTAAAAGCGTAAAAGCGTTAAAACATTTAAAGTGTCTCGTCCGAAGGGCGATGATAGCACAGTGGTGTAAAAAAAAAAAGCCCTCTACAGGCAGGACAGGTAGAGGGTGGTGAGGAACAAGGCGAAAATGACAAATTGGGAAGAAAAAGAAAAGGAGGAGTTTAGGACTATGGGGCTTTATCCAAAAACTTCCAGAATTAGAAGTATGAAAAACATAAGCCAAACAAAATCTAGTTTGGGCATTTCCCACTAATCCAGAGGCCCAGTAGAGCCCTCCACCCGCATATGATAAGAAAACTCCACCCCCCTGCGTTTCCCATCTCCTAGGTCAAAAGGTGACAGTAAGACAGAGGTGCGAGGCCTAGTCAACTGTGCCAAGAGAAGAGAGGGAGAGGGGGAGGGGGGGGGGAAAATAAAAAGAGAGGAAAAAGTAAGAGACAGAAAGACAGAAAGAAATCGAAAAGAAATTGAAAGTGAGAAAGCAAGAATAGAGAGAGGGAGAGACAGACAAAGGGGAGATAGTGACAGTGAGAAAGACAGAAACACAAATTCCGTAAGCATGACTAAATAAGAAGTACAAATATAAGTGTCAGGAAAATAAAGAATATTGACACAATAGGCTTTGCCAAATGTGTCAAACAGGGGGAAATATGGTTAATACAATAGGTTTTAATAAATACTAAAAAATTTTTTTGAAACAATGCCTAATCTGTATTAAAAATAATGCACAAAGACAACAGAGAGATCTAGAGGAGTTTCCTACTCCAGAGCATCCTTTTCACATGTTACACATGGACTCATGAAGACAAAAGAACAACCAGACTCTGATCAAGATCTTATTGACTATATGAGAAAAACCCTGTTAACAAGAAATGTTGTAAACAACAATAAACTGCCAGAAAGAACTATTTCTCCACAGGGCAACACGGCAAAACCAGGAGACCACGTGTTCATAAAGACTCTGAGGAAGACAGGACCAGTCCAAGGTGGGACCCATCAAGTCGTCCTGGCTACATCTACTGCAGTAAAGGTCAAGGAAAGGTCAACCTGGAGCCACATCAGTCGCACTGTATGTGGAGGAACCAGTTGGACCTGACAGATCCAGACCCAGCCTCCGAGAACTCGCAAACGCAGAACGCCTAGACTACTACTGGACCTCCTAGACGCAGGACATCCTAGATCAGGACTCCACTTCAAGAGTGAGCAGTAGGTAAACAACTGTTCACTCCAACGGTGTTCTTACGAGGAAGTTAACCTCGGGCACTGAAAAAAAAAGATGACAGCTCCATCCATCCCAAGGGAAAAACAACTGTCTGAGAGAAGAAGACGTCAGACATGACACCCAGTTAAGACACTTAAATAAGGTGTTATTTGTAATGATTCTATTCATGGTGCACATAGCAATATTGTTTGTGATACATATCAAACATACACACCCTGACTTGGTAGTGAGTACACAATTCACACAACACAAATGTAACAACTGTCTTTGAGACTGTGACACAGCCTACAACCGCACTGACAAAAGAGGACAAGACAGAACTGACCCTGACGAAGACAACCAGGACTTTGAACACAAATAAGCAAATGTAAACACAAGTTAAAATGACTAAGAGCCAACATTATCCTCAGTGTATGATTTTACACATTTTTGTGATGGCATGTGCTAATATAAAGTGAAATGACATGTTCTGATCTTATATGATGTAATTTTTATAAACAGGGGGAAAATGTTAGAATAAAATGCTTATAATGAGGTTATTAAAAATGTACATCAAACAATCTCATGGTACAAGGCAGGCTCAGAGAATGAAAGAGCCTTTGTTAACCTATCTCTGCTAAAACCAGATGTGTGACCTCTTATGACCTTTTCCCTCCTTGCAGGACTGTTCACATCAGAATTTGTTCAAATGTAAAACAAAGTCATGATATACTTCACTATGTTATCTGTGGTAAACTTAACGAGATTATGTATACGTTGTCTTTGTACTGACATGATAAATTGTTTGAAACCAAATAAAGGTGTGCCGCAGGGGGAGGAGCTAGGGAAGAGCAGCGTGGACGAGCCTAGTAAGCGCACGCACGGCCATGCTCTTCTCCGTGCAAAAAGGCACGTAAAAGAGATCCGACTCAGCGGTTTAATCCCAATTGGCAGGAGACTGGAGTTTAAATGTCAGAAATACTTTCACTGGATTGTGATTGTATAAAAATTATGACACAAACTGATTTTTATTTTTCAACTGACCTTCTGACCTGTTGATTTTTAGAGAGTGCCAACCTTAACCCAAAGTAATATGGGGCCTTTCCCTTCATTTCCTTATTACCGTAATCTGACTGGTTTGTTTGATTTTACGCCCACAGAAGGAATTTTTTAATGCATCTTCTTATCTTATTGTTCTTATTTTGTACTTTCAGTTATCTTCTTTTCTTTGTTCAGAGCAATGCTTGATCAAAAATGCAGGTAGACTTTAGTTTCGTTTATGAGAAAACTCCTGTTAGCTTTATGCAAGAAAGGTTTACCTGTTCTGAATGCCCTTTTTTCAAGCCCTTCTCTTCTATTTTAATATTTACAAATCACTATAGTTACTAAAAATATACATTGGCTATGTTCACATGCGCACTGAAATTTGATTATCTGATTTCTGGATCTTAAAGAACACATATTATGCTAAATCAACTTTTTTAGCTCTTTGGTAGTGTTTCCTGGGTATATATGGTGTGTATTGACTCATAAAAACTCAATTTCAACTATACAGTAGTTGCAAAGATATATCTTTATATCTTTTAGACATCTTTCAATTCCAGTCCAGACACGCCATTTTCATTTTCTGCGATCTGTTACATTTTCTCGATCTTTTACGTCACAGAATTTCAGTGGAAATCTCCTAAAAAGGAAATGCAAGTTCAATAACTTCCATCTCATTGCTCTCCGGGTCCGCCATCTTGTTTTTGGTTTGTAGTTCAAGCGCAACATTATGAACAAAGTCCGTAGCGTTGGTTGTATTAACCAACACACATCGTTACACCGCCCTCCAGCCACAGAACTGTTGAGAAGTACATGGATTACGTTTATTTTTCGGGGAAATGTGCCTGCGAAAGTTCCCAAGACTCTATTCTATGTGCTAACCACTTCAAGGACGACTGCTTCACAAACCTGCACCAGTACAGCGAAGGATTTGCAGAAATGCTTCATTTTATAGAAGGATTATTTCCTTCAATCTATCCAACTGATGCGGTAAGAAAAAAATAACACCAAAATAACGATAAATACTATTGTTGATATGATGTTGCGGTTTATGTAATGATTTTGACTTTAGCATTAGCTATGTGTATTGTAGTTTGTCATTGTGTTGTTGTATATCTACTTGTATCATGTCATTTGTGTAACTGCATGCTTCAGGTCACTTGTGTTTAGTTCGGTGCATAGACCGTATATATATATATATATATATATATATATATATACGGTCTATGGTTCGCTGTAGCTTTTAGCACATTATAGGCTAATCATTTGTTTATGCGATGCGCGCAGGCTGCTACTTGGTCACATGTGGATTTGGGTAACATTATGTGACTGTGGATCTTCACAAACTAGTTTTAATGTGTAACGTTATGTTCCAACCACTACCAAGAAGAAACACAGTGGTCTTTAGGAGCCTGTCCTGTTATCGCAGGATAGGAGGAAAACATACGGTGCATTTCAGTGGAGGAGCAGGCAGCACGACGAGCAGCTACAAAAACGTAAATATTCCTATCAGAGAGAGTTTTTGCAAATGACAACCAAGAGACCACATGTGAGTTGTAAGAAAACATCAGCTACTGTATCGGAGTATTTAGCGATAAATGAATAAATAAAGTATTTAGCTAGCCTGGAGTTGCGTGTAGCGTCGAGTAATAATAGTACAGACCGACAACGCAAAGTTTATTCCCTTGTTTTGATATCACGATGGAGAAGTGTCTTCCTAAATATTAATTTTAAAACAGAATGCCTAATGGATCCTAAAGAAATGTTGCTTATCAATTGCATATTGTAAAATAAGCATGTTGTTGTTTAGGGAACTTCCAGTGCAGCCCTCGTTTGTTTCAACGAGCTGTCAGACCAAAATGATAACAACAGGCACAACTGGGACACAGCTGTCTATGAAAACCCTCCAGCATCATTTCAGGAGTATAGATATGTAACCATTTATACTATAAAGAGGTAAAAACGTGAATGGTAGCATGTGTGTTTTTATGTGAGTTTGAGTAGAGTATAGATCTTGGGCTGAAATAACTGAAAGGCTAATATTATTGTGTTTTTGTTTTTCTTCTACATAGGAACTCAGACAACCCCACAATGAAAAAGATGAGCCCGCACTTGCAAACTTAAGCAGTGGAATCATTCCACAGTGTGATAATGCGCTTTGCGCCAAAAAGTGCATCTTTTCCTTTCCAGGGAATGCTTTGCAGGTAGATGAGTATTTGAAAGTACTTTGTTTAATTATGTAACAACAGTACTGCTATTTCTTTCTTTTTTTTATATACTGTACCTGGCAGCTATGCATTTCAATGAGAACACCGGACGTGAAAAAGCTACAAAAGCAACTGGCGAATACATGTACAGGGTGTTTTACCCAAAGTATAAAAAGGGAGAAGGCATCGCAAGGCCCCTCAAAACTGCGGCTACATTTCTTAAGTAATTGCTCTGTTTTTAATTAATTTGGTGTCCCAAAATTTACCATCACAAACTATATAGTACTGTTCCATATATGCAATATTTTAATAACAGCTATACAAAACAACAAATATCAAATGTCACAAATAACTTACAAAGCAGGAATAGAAAATCTCTGTATCATAAAAAATATCAACTCCAAAATTTAGAAAATGTATATACAGACACATTATAAATAGAATATTTGAAACTGTTAAACAGGTAAAAGTAACAGATGATTGTCCATTTTTGCAGAATATGTTGACGACATTCTGGAGCTGATCTTCAAAGAGGTGTTTCCAGACCCAGCTCCATTTGTCCAGGAGGTGCTAAGGATCTCAATTCCGCCACCACTGTCTATTCAGCACCCTCGTCCAGACAAAGAAACAGTCGTCTCTGCGTTCACATCACGATTTAATCCAGCACCGGTCTGAAACCCACATACTGCCCCTCTTCATCTGGGAACTCTTGCCGTATTCGGAGGACGATGCAAGATGGCAGAACCACACGAACTCTCCGACCCAACCATCCCCAGCACCAAGACACAAAAGATCTGTATGCACAGTACCTGTAATGACTGAAGCACAGAACTCATTATACTGTGTGCAATAATTATTAATTTATTCTTTTATCCATTTATATTTTTGTTTTGCAGTGAAAATAAGTTATGTAGCATCAGTAATTTTTTATTCTAAAAAGTTAAATGCGTATTTATATTACAGTGTGCAATACTTATTTATTGTATTTGTTTGTTTAAAGTTTATTGGGTTTGCTTGCTGTGAAGTTAAAGTAAAAATGTGTATTGATATTACAGTGTGCAATACTTATTTATTCTATTTGTATGTTTACAGTTTATTCAGTGTGCTTTAAGTGAGACTACAGTTATACTGTATATAGTTATAAAGTGTGTAATACTTGTTAAATAAGTTTATATTGTCTGTGTTTTGTAGTGTCAGTAAAGTACTTAAAATAGTTATTAATAGTAATATGTTTTTATTATTGTAACTTTTAGTGTTTGACTATAAAATGGCACCATAATGAAAGTCAGCTTACTGTACCATTCCTCTTAGTTGTAATGGCCCAAACTGTGCTTTGTCCACATTAATGGCATTTTGAAGGGAGTAGATATTGAGGCACAGGTCCTGAATGTTCCACTATGCATGTGGGTTGGCTGGGGACTTCTTCCATTCTTGCTCGCACCTACCAAATATATTATAAATAACATGAGTGTACATAACATACAGTAACTGAAAACAAGTTTTTGTAAAACAAACGCACCTTGGGAGTTTCTTGACAGCATCTATTTTCCACTTCTGTAGGCATTGTAGCGCAGTAGCCACATGTGCACCTAAAGACATGAAATAAACTAAATTAACTACAGCAACTGCATGTATATATGTGTACAGATTCTGAAGGCTCTGCTGTGAGGTACGCGCTTGTGCGCACTTGTAAACAAACTTCGTATGCACACTGGTTTATGACAGAGTCTTATGTATCACCTTCAGTCATATTTGAGTCTTATATAGCCAAGCTAACTATATTTTTGTTAAATTAATTTGTTATAGAAGAGAAGCATGTAAATGGGCATGAAAACGTATGAGCAACAAAATATGCATTATATGGACTAGCCTATATCAAATCCTGAGCAGCATATAAAAACTAAACGATTTATTTCGAGCTGGCTAGAAATGCACCTTTGTTAGTATATAATTACAAGTGAACCCACTAACCATTGAGAAGCGTTCATTTCAAGCCTAGAGTCCAAAGGTTCGTCTTGTTCGACATCTTCGTCCTCCGGGTCAGATTCCGGTTCAAACATGTAGAGTTGGACAGTAAATTCTTCTGGTTGTGCCATTTTTAATCCGTAGAAAAAAGTTATCTAATGTCAGGAAAACTTCCACACTGCACGGTTCTGTTATGTAGTGGACTACAACAATGGCTGCGGGGGCGTAGTGGACTACAACAATGGCTGCGGGGGCGTAGTGGACTACAACAATGGCTGCGGGGGCGTAGCACAACAGTCCCAGGTGCCGGGAGGGGGAGGGCTGTGAAGGAGCTCATTTGCATTAAAGGAGCCAGAGCAAAACGAGTCATTTTCTGTCAGTGCTCTGAGAGAGGGTAGGAGAATGGGCTCTGGAGCATAAATTATGTGAAATTAAGATGATAGGATCTTATATTACAGGTATTTTACACAATTCATACATGTTTTGGTATTTTGTAGGAGCATAATATTTGTTCTTTAAAGATTAATCAAAGGCCCTGCAAAGTTCAAATTCAGATGTGAGTAATCAGAGGCACCATGATTAGGAAGAAATCTGATGACTTTGCTGTTCACATGTCATTTTATTAATCTTATATTATGTTTGTTTTATATAATTAGGTACATATATGTGCAAATGGGGATGTCAAATGTATAAAAAAAATCAGATACTAATCAATACTAAAACTAGTATCAAAACTAGATACTCATTTGAGCAGGTATCGAACCCAAAAAAGTCACATTTGCAGGACAGTAATGAACCTTTCCTGAAGCTTTAGGATGATCTTAAGCTGTATCAGAACAAATATAAGAGCTCATAGACTAGTGTACGTCCATGGAGCACTATGGAACCTATTACAAAGTGTAGATTAGAGACAGAAGCCATGACCACTTCCTATCTGGATCGCTGTGGCTAGTACGTTAGCTAGTCTATGGTTTCAACAAGGAATTTTCTTGGTGACGTTATGACTCATAATAACTCATAGGTCTCGCTTATTATTAGAGTCATATGAAAATCTCAGGTGCTTGTTAATGCTAATGTTTTTTCTCGTTTTTATGACATACCTGCGAATTATTTTTACCCACAAATCTAGCATTTTGTAGTGGTGTACATTTCTTTGTTTGTCAGGGCAGAACGTTCATACGTCCTCACTGACAACACATTTCAGTCTGGCTTCTGTCAGGTTAGTTTCAGTACCATGACACCAATTTCACCACTGCAGCAAAACCCCCTCAGCTATTCCATCTCCCTCTTCTCAGTCATTGTCTACTCCATCATAGGCCTTTCAAATGCTGTGTGGCATCACATTATACTGCTCGAATAAACTCCAGGCTTTTCTTATTACAAACACGTGACTATAGGGGTGGAGTTTGAAGTGTGGATACCTGTTAGACCAATCGCTGTCCCCACTGTCCCAGGCACAGGCTCTGTTTGAATCTTGATTGAATTTTGGTTTTGTTAGTTCCATTTCAAGGTTAAGGTACATGTTATTGTCCCCATAGGGAAATTTGTCCTTTGCATTTGACCAATCCTTCACTGGGGCTGTTCTGGCCATTTAAGTCATCCCTCTGTTCTGATATTTGTTACACTGGACTCAGGTGTGCTGAACATTACCTGCTAAAATAATCTGTACATTTCAGAGAGTGTCTATAGAGGTTTAAACTTCATATAAACTTAAGTTATTTTAAGTTATTTTTTTGCAGAGGACAGTTTATTACCTATTAAAACGTAACCTACAGATTTGAGAAGTGCATCAGTTAAATTACAATTTTAATGTAGTTGTGTTTTGTAGATATTTTTTATAAATACAGCTGTGCTTGTTATTCTTGTTAAGGCCCACTGTAAGTCCTAAAGATCATTGGTTCTCAAACTGGTAATATACAGAGCTTTCTTTTGGTTTTGTAGTTCTAATCTAATCTCTAATGTGTTTAATTTAGAGTCAATATTATTCATGTATATTTACTCCTATGGACTATTATTATGATTGCTCATTTAATTAATAAATTAAGTCATTTTAGTCATTAAACACTAGTTTAGAGCATGCCTTAATGCCTTTATTTAGATTTCAAAAATCCTGATTTAAAATGTGTTTTACCTTTTAACAAAAAGCATATGTATTTTAATGTCAGACAGAGAATCTTAGATTTACTGGAGACAAACTTTATTGATCCGCAAGGGAAATTATTTGGACACAGTAGCTCACGCATCACAATATATTATAATAACAAAGAGCAAAAAAAGAATATAAATGGTAATAATACATTCAAAATAAGTAGCAAAAGTAATCTCATTGTTATTGTGATATACGGTCTCTTGCTGTATGAACTATTGCATTAGCCAACAGTGCAAAATCTACATTTTTGCATTATCTTGTGCTGCCATAGTTTAGTTTAAATTATTACACCCTTACCAACACAAACTGCAGGCTGATTCAAATTACAATTGTAATTCGCTTTTGTTATATTCAGAGACATACAAGACAATGCTGATAATTATTTCTGTGTAAATGCGATGTCTCCTATTGTGTGTTTTTCTACTTTTTAACCTTAGTTTATCACATTGTACAAAATTGATAAAATAACATTAAAATCCTTCACCTCCACCCATAATTCTTCATTGATCACCGTATTCTAATCGTGCAGTGTGTTTCTTGCATCTGCAGGTGGTGTTTCTAGCTTTCGTCTGAAGGCAGAGCTTGGTATTTGACACTTGGTCTCTTGGCTTTGTAGAAGAAGACTCCGCAGATCATCCCCACAGCGGCCAGAGCACAGCCAGTGATGAAGACCAGGTTGAGGTTCAAGTTCAGGCCTGTAGAAATGTAATTTATATAGGCTGTTGGACTCATGAACATTATAGCAACTTTCTAACACTGGTTACTGCCACTTTTAACAACCTACACTGCGCTGTTGTTCTGGCCACACTGTATGTTTTGTCTTCTGTATCAAAGTCTATTTTCCAGCTGTTACCTAGCAACCATAATGTTAGCAAAGGCCTAAACTTAAAGGTCCATCCATCCATCCATCTTCTCCCGCTTAATCCGGCTGGGTCGCGGGGGCAGCTTGCTGCCCATTCCTCATAGCACCTGACCCCCCCTATGAACCCCTCTGCAGGTGGTGAGCCCACAGGAGGGTGGACAACATGGTCCTTGATGTTAGTTCATAGGGGTGCGGGCATGTTTTGGGTTGATGGGGGAAACCGGAGCACCCGGAGGAAACCCATCCAGACACGGGGAGGAACATGCAAACTCCACACAGAAAGGCCCGGGCGACCCGGGGATCGAACCCGCAACCTTCTTGCTGTGAGGCCTGAGTGCTGCCACTCAGCCACCGTGCCGCTTAAACTTAAAGGTATTACGCTATTTTCTGCTCTCTGTTATAATGTTGTTTCCTCATCACAAACGGACCTGGAGTTGTGTTTTGTTTCATTTACACATGTTTAACACACAAACCCTGCAGATTTAGTTCTTCTCTCAAACAGAAGACACTTCCCATGGCATGTGGTAATACAGGAAGTGCTCCACTGTGTTTTTATACCACATACACCTCCTCAAAATCACTGGGTGATTTTGGCCCTGGATTTGCCTGTCTCCACTGAACTAAAGATAAAAGGTTGCAGTTTGAGCTCTGCAAGAAACACAGTTTCAGGAACATTTTTGATAGCATGCCTTAAAGCTCACAAAAGTCAATTTTGTGTAATATAGGACCTTTACCTGATGTAAAACGATAATCAACAAGCACTATCCTAAGCCAAGTAATAATACTAAGAAAAACACGAAAACCTGTCATGCATTGATCAGTTAAAAACACCCAGTTGGTCTTATTGTCTTTACTACTTTTTTCCACCATTGTACCTGTATTTTCTGCCTGCACAGATCTCTTCAGGCGCAGCGGGCCCTGGGACACGTAGTGGATTCCTGACTCAATGGCGGCCTCTCTCCTGACTCTTCTTGGTGCATTGGGCAAACATCCCCGAGAGCAGCGAGTGCTTGGGTTTCCAGCTTCACACATCAACACCGAGCAGCTGATGTAGACCTAGAAATGTTCAAGAGTTTGAGAGATATAACTTTAAAGGTTTGAAAAGGTGTTTTTTCTACAGCAGTGTATTGATACTTTGCAGCTAATGTCATGCTTGGGGATGAAGCTAGAGGCACTGCTCTGTCTGAAGCTCTGTTACTCAAGTTGGACTTTTATTTGAGCTTCGTTTTAACTCAGTATGACCAGGAAGAACTGACCTATCTGGAACTACTGCAGGTGAGCTGATTTTGTCCTGGAAACATGTCCCTCTCAAATAACGTTACAGAAACGAGCTGGTTTAACTGTAACTTTTTCTTGAATATCAAACACCTAAACAGAACAATGAACGCTCGTTCATGTGATGTTACTGTCAAGAATCAAGTGATTCATTCAGCTGAATACCTGGTCATGAAGGCCAATGAACTTGAAGGCCTCATAGCTGAATCTGAATTGTCTGTTGTGACTTCTCGGATGGACGACCAGTGTTGAGTCTAAGTTGCAGCTGTTTAAAAGCACAAAGACAAAAGTGGAATTAGTTACACAAAATGCCAATGCAACAGCACAAGCTTTATATAAGCAGCTCTTCATTGTGTTGTCACAATACTAAAATTCCAAACTCATTTCAATAGCTGATAAAACACTCAATACATGTTACAGAGTTTGAAAACAAAAAGAAGAGCATTTTTTAGACAATAGGCTATGAGTAATTAGTCATTTTTGACACAAAATAACAGCATTTGTTTATCTTACCCAAGTTCTGATAAAACTCAAAGTGAAACTGATCAGGAAAGGTGAAATTTTATCCTTTTTTTCAGTTTCTCAGAATTATACTTAAATTAATATCTAGTTTCTTGTTTTCAATTGTTTTGACAAACCTAGTTCATAATATCTACAATTTCACTAAAAGAGTCCACTTGCCCGTTCTCAATGAGGGTGTAGGGATGGGCGTAGTTGGGGTTGTCATAGGGTGCAGCTCTGCAGGACTCCACAAACAGCTCTGTGTTGTTGACTGTAGTTGTGGCTTCGATCTCCATGAAGATGCGATTGCCCACGTCATACTCCAGAGGGTAGAGCCAGGGGTCGATCCTGGAGACAAACCTCTGATCTGGGAAGAACTCAAAGCCGTAGGTGAACTTCCCTAAGCCCTTGTCCCACACTGTCACATTCTCTCTGTGAGCTCTGAAGGTGGCGGTCACGTTTCCTCTTTTGGAGTACTGGCAGAAGAACTTGATTTCCAGCAGGTGTTTTCTGGTGATGAGGGCCGAGGTATTGTCCACTGTGGTGATCTCATTCTTGAAAAGCAGATCATCATCATCCTCCTGCAAAGGCGGTAATGTGATTAACCCCAAAAATAGTGTTAACACTGAATGTTACTTAAAAACTACAATTTCTCATTAGCCTATACAATCCCAAACATACAATGTTTTAATGGAATGAACTATACCAATAGAATAATGGCAAATTAATCCAATTTGTTATGAACAAATTTTGAATGTCATAATGATGCCATCATAGAGGACAACTGGGGTCCTTGTAATATTTTAATACTGATAGTGGTCCCTGACCTCAAAAATATCCATGTAGAAGCAAATACACTTCAGAGACAGGTTTAAGCTGTTCTGAATTTAAAACCACAGATTGAATGGTTCTTGATGGTTAAACTCAGATCTATAAATGCTTTAATAAATCTTTCACATTTCTCTCTTTCTTGTTAGTCTTACCTCGATCTGGGTGCCACAGGCGTTGAGGGGCACTTTGGCGACCACGTGGGTGCTGTTGGAGTGGATTTGGAGGCTGCAGGCTGTGTTACTGGGATCAGACAGACGCAGATCTTGATAATGGAGTGGAGGCAATGTGGCTTTCTCCACCTCCACAATCATCAAAGACTCCAGACAGGTGACCACTGTGTTCACTGAAATGAGAGAATAAACAATAAAGAGCCATATGTTTAAATGAGAATTGCTCCTTCTAAAGGTCTAGAACAGAAGTCTCCAACGTTTTTCCTCTGCTGAGCTTCCTTTACAAAGCAAAAATGCCAGAGAGCAACTAATTTTAGCAGTCGCAAGACACTGAGAAAGTATAAGAGCCATGGCAAGCCTTAGATGGAGTACAGTTAGAAGCTTATAAAACATAAACTATTATCCATTCATTAGTGCATCAAAAAGATATATTTACAATGGTAAATAATCAGATTATATGTGAACCCAATCTATTACTATATTAAGCCATTATTATTATTATCTTTAAGAAGAATTGTAATCACATACCTAGATGATCTGTAACGTTCACCAACACACACCTCATCTCAGTTTGGTAAACGGACGATCTGAATACATAAAATATAAAACAAATAACTTGAAAATAGAAAAATATGCATACTTATTTTCTATTTGTGTTTAAGCCTTTGTAAACAAACAGTCTATCCTTTACCCATTTTTAAATTCAACAGCAAAGCAGATAGGAAAATAGTGTCCGATATCTTCAGTTCTAGGAGTCCATCTGATGGTGAATTCATGTCCAGTGGTTCTGTGCTTGGTCACATTCAGCGGCCCGGTCATTATAAGCTCATCAACTCTGTTTTGGTTAAAAATTAAACATTGTTAATATACATTTCCTGGCCAGAAAAAAGTGGATTTAACTCAGCAAATAGGTACGAGGTGGGTTTGAGGTTAAGGTCTGGACTCTGTGGTGGCTCATCCATGTGTGAAAATGACATTTCATGCTCCCTGAACCGCTCTTTCACAATTTGAGACGATTAATCCTGGCATTGTCATCTTGGAATATACTCGTGCCATCAGGGAAGAAAATATCCAATGATGGAATAACCTGGTACAGTCGGTATATTCAGGTCGTCAGCTGACCTCATTCTTTGAGCACACACTGTTGCTGAACCTGGACCAGACCAACTGCAGCAACCTCGTACCTATTTGCTTAGTTAAATCCAGGTGGCAACTTTTTTTTTGGCCAGGCAGTGTGTCAGATTTAGTGTTGATCTTTTTGCATTTTTGGTTTACTTACTGTGAGTAAAGAGCTTCTGCCTTGACTCTTATCTCTACTTCTTTTTCAGCTGCGGCCAGAATGATCTCTCCGTTTCTGGGCGTTGGGAAAACATACTTTGGCAGATAATATCCTTCAGCACAAGTGGGAACAGGTGGGTCCACTGTAATAACACCATAACGTTAGTGTGTTGTGTTTCTGTATTAAAGGCTCTGTACCCAATTTTATCCCCATGTATTTGTGCTAAATCTGTCTTGCCCCTTTACAGATATATTGCATAAGCAGCACGTTATGGCTTGATTATCAGGAAGTGCACTTTAACATGCTAGTTAGGTTTACTGAAAACTCTGCTCCACTCCACTCTGTTGTGAAAACAACTCGCTCATGGTGATTAATAACTAGGACTCTCTGAAAGCATAAAATAAATGAGGAATAACTTTGGACTACGACAAACTGTTTGAAATTAATTATTTCTGTTTCTCACATTTTTATGACAACAAAAATCAGGTACAGTGCCTTTAATATAGATCATGACTAGAGCACAACTGTAAATCTACAGTGATACTGACCGAGGAAAACAAATTGCATCGGCAGAAGACTGAAGGCATTCAAGGACCCAGAAGTAGTGGGTGGTGGAGTCGTAGTAGAAATATACCACCATGGCGTAGTAGTAGTAGTCGGAGGCGGTGGTGGAGTTGTGGTAGTCCACCCATGCCACCATGGCGTAGTAGTATTAGGAGGAGTAGTCATTGTAGTAGCAGTAGTAGTGGTGAACGCAGTAGTAGTAGTCGTGGGAGCAGTAGTAGTAGTAGTAGTAGTAGTAGTGGGGGCAGCAGTAGTAGTAGTGGGGGCAGCAGTAGTAGTAGTAGTAGTGGGGGCAGCAGTAGTAGTAGTAGTAGTGGGAGCAGTAGTAGTGGGGGCAGCAGTAGTAGTAGTGGGGGCAGCAGTAGTAGTAGTGGCAGCAGCAGTAGTAGTAGTGGGGGCAGCAGTAGTAGTAGTGGGGGCAGCAGTAGTAGTAGTGGGGGCAGCAGTAGTAGTAGTGGGAGCAGCAGTAGTAGTAATGGGAGCAGCAGTAGTAGTAATGGGAGCAGCAGTAGTAGTAGTCGTAGTAGTGGGAACAGCAGTAGTAGTCGTCGTAGTAGTGGGAGCAGTAGTAGTAGTAGTCGTGGGAGCAGCAGTAGTAGTAGTAGTGGGAGCGGTAGTAGTAGTAGTGGGAGCAGCATGGTGAGGATTAGCGTGGGCAGCAGTAGTAGTAGTAGTTGGGGCAGTCATCGGTACCCATCTCTTTCTTCGTGCAGTCCTTGCATATCTGTAAGCGCTGGTTCCATCAGAGTAAGAGAGCACAACAGTGTTTCGTGGAAAATCCTCCACCACCAACTCAAACTCATGGACTCCTCGGTTTCCAGAAGCCAGATAGTGCAATGTGCAAGTTGCCTACGAAAAGATGATGAGCAAGATTCATTCTCAACTTTCCCCCAAATACTGATTTCATGTTTATTGACTCTTTAATATGCAACTCTGCCTTATAATAGTTTGCACCAAATCACTTAAAAACTTTGTGCCACTTTGTGTTTGTGGTGTCACTTCTTTTAGGCAAATCAAATGTAGTTTTCCAACACAAACTCCTGCTGTACCAGATTATTCTCTAGATACTTTGGAGCTGATGCCGTTAGCACTCCCTGTGGGTGTGCAGCTAACTGGAGGCTCTGCTCTGTCTGAAGCTCTGTTACTTAAATTTGATTTTAAGATGAGTCTTGCTTTAACTCAGTCTGACCAGAAAAAGATGACTTAGTTGGAACGACAACAGCTGAGATGATTTTAAAAAAAGTCTCTCACAAATAAAATTACAGTCACAAGCTAGCAAGCATTAGCCATCTGTTTTTCAGTTAGTCACTCTCACCTTTTTTAACATCACTTTCAATGCAAGAGGCTGAATAGAGTACAGTGTAATAGTTTATTCCTCTGGACTGGGACTGTTGAACTTTATAGAGACTGAAAGCACTGAAAGAGGCTTATTTTAACCTTTACTTTGATTTTATGAATGGTTATTTATTTTATATATGATATTGGTTATTTTGAATTGGTCTGTGCATTAACCCTTTAGTGTACCTCCCCTGTAGATCTAATAAATGGTGGCTACAACCCTATGAGAAAATACAAAACGAAATAGTCAAATCTAAAATCAGTTTTACTAACCTCATCTACTTGGAATCCCCCATATCTTTTACAGTCACCGCATTCTGCAGTGTGTTTGTTTCCATATCGGCATCGAACAACATCTCCATCAGGGTCGAAGGACGTGGGTTTGTAGGTCCGTCTGCAGTTCTGAGGGACCCTTAAGAGACAGAAAGAGTATTTAATTACTATATTGTCTATTTTGGTGTCTTCATGCCTGTTCAACTTGAATTTCTGAAGAGACAAAGGGGCAAATATTAATCTATAAATCTAAAAATCTAAAAGACTTTAATAAAATCACTTTTATTAATGTTCTTTTATTAAAAGTGCAATAATTTTAAAAATCACAATGAGAATGTGCTGTGTATTTATAGTAATACAGATCACCTCTGTGTTTTGGGGTCTGAGTAAAAACTCTTCTTATCCCTATAATTTAGCCAACTGCCCATTATCATTTGTAAAGCTAAACAATGTTAATCTTACACTTACCGCAGAAAAGGGAGGATGGCAATATCAGGAGAGCTGTTTGGCTTCTTAGTGTCTGATCGTTGGCCCAAATCCACAGAAGACAGTACACTCCACGATGGTGATCTGTAATAGGGGTACTCGTAGATCCAGCAGCAGCTGTATTCCCTGCAAATATAATCATATTCACTAATCCAACATCTGTATTAATGGTAATGTCTGTTGTCATAGACAAAGATACACAAACATCTACACAAGTATTGAAAAATGGCCTACCTGGTTTGGAAAGGTTTATTACTGTAGAGGATCTTAGTGACAACTGTTTCTGTTTGACACCACGTGTATGCACTTGGGGGCCCATTACTGCTGCTGTCAATTACACCCAAGTCTACTTCGTCGTTGTACCCACAGCTGTAACTGTTGCCGTAACAGCTTCCATATTGGTACTGACAACCACGGAATGTTGCCTTGTTCCGGAGTTCCACCTGCCGAAAACATTGAATATTTAATATCATGTTGAGTTAGATTATGTTCACTTAAGGATGGCAGTGGCTCGGGTGGTTCTATAACTCATAAAGGTTGTGATATTCTTTACACTGTGTCTTGGGATGAAGCCATTTCTCCAGAGAACATGTTTGTGAGATTTTGTGACTTGGTGGTCGTCACTGGAGTTGTGGAGTCAGACTGCTTCTGTCCTCAGGATTAGTTACAAAAAGCAGTTTTTCATCACTGAGAACATGTGGTTGTGGGATGAATGAATGTAGCAAACAAAAGCAATTTTGAATATTAAGATAAGGCCCAAAAAGACCACATTATAAAGGGCTGACTTAATCTGACATATTACATGCTATGGGCTTATTTAGGATGCAGTATAGTTAGAAGTATAGATACATAAGCTTTAACTGGATTTCTGTGAGTCAATAAATTACAATCTTAAGAAGTAGCCTTACCCCAATGTTCCCATTGCTGAGAGTTTTGGATCTGAAGGTCACAAGCCCTCCATAGAAGTGAGATGCAGAGGCCAGTGAGAGCCACAGCAGCTGCAGGACGACCAGTGTAGTGGAGAACATGATGCCCACAGCTCTCTGTCACTCTTCTGTCGCTGTCTCTACCTCAGCATCATTTATACTTTTCACTGCTCTGGTATGTATTGTATAAATACAATGGGAGAGCTGCAAAACTAGTCTGATGGAATGAAGGAAATAAACCTGGTCAGTTTTACAGTAAGTCACGTCATGAGTCATGTTATTAATTAAAGTGGATCAATGCTTAATGAGCCAAGCAAATACATACTTTACTTAGTAAGTGCCAAGTTTCACTCTGAAACACGTCCAGCAATATGTACCACATAATCAAGTGTAGTTAATAACACAAGACCTGTCACAATAATTATCTTATCAACTTAGGAAAACGGAAACAATATTTTTTTGGTATTGCATGTTTTGTTGTCTGTTAAGTTTAATCCCATAAATGTTTGAAGTCTGCTGTGTATTTATTGCTGTTTTTTTTTTGGCAGTAGTATATAAATAGTATAGTTTTTGGGGTTTAAATCTGCTCTTGGGTTGTTGAATGAGTGGCATAAATTAGTTTCAGTATTATCATTTATCATATATATTTACTTCATCAAACGAACTTCCAACCTCAACCCAAAATAATAAATATGAACCCTTTCCCTTCAATGAATAAAACAGTTTTTTGCACATGTGCCTCATGCCAATGTGATTTTACTCCCACAGAAGGCATTCTTTAATGATTCACCATCTGCTGATCACTGGCACTTATGGGTACCTTTTTTCTTTCTGACGATCAAAAATGCATGTAGTTAGTTTAATTTATGCAAAAACTCCTGTTAGCTTTATGTTAGAATGGTTTATCCATTCTGCATACACTTTTTTCCCTTCTTTTCTACTTTTTTCCCTTCTTTTCTACTCTTCAACTCGCAGTAGTTTTAAACGCCCTGCAAACAGGGACCATGATTAGGAAGAAATCTGATGGCTTTGCTGTTCACATATCGTTTAATTCATTTTATAAATAAAAAAATCTGTATGTTTTGTCTTCTGTATCAAAGTCTATTTTCCAACTGTTACCTAGCAACCATAATGTTAGCAAAGGCCTAAACTTAAAGGTATTACGCTATTTTCTGCTCTATGTTGTAATGTTGTTTCCTCATCACAAACAGACCTGGAGTTGTGTTTTGTTTCATTTACACATGTTTAACACACAAACCCTGCAGATTTAGTTCTTTTCTCAAACAGAAGACACTTGCCATGGCATGTGGTAATGCAGGAAGTGCTCCACTGTGTTTTCAAAATGCATACACCTTCACTAAAACTGTAACTGAAAACTAAACTAAAGATAAAAGGTGCCTGTTAAGATAAAAGGTAGCTGTTAATTATGAGATCACAAGGTGGAACAGAGCATTTTGAGCTCTCTCATCCTAATAATGCAGGATTATTCAAACCTATAAATGAAACTCAACACAATTCCAAGTATGTTTTTGGGGAGGTAACAAAAGTATAAAATGACTAGAGAGAGCCAATTTAACATAATATAGGAATTTTAATTGATTTAAAACTAACTGAATTAACTGATACATATTACCACAGGCACTATCCCACCAAACCAAATAATAATACTTAGAAAAACACAAAAACCTGTCAGTTAAAAACACCCAGTTGGTCTTATTGTCTTTACTACTTTTTTCCACCATTGTACCTGTATTTTCTGCCTGCACAGATCTCTTCAGGCGCAGCGGGCCCTGGGACACGTAGTGGATTCCTGACTCAATGGCGGCCTCTCTCCTGACTCTTCTTGGTGCATTGGGCAAACATCCCCGAGAGCAGCGAGTGCTTGGGTTTCCAGCTTCACACATCAACACTGAGCAGCTGATGTAGACCTAGAAATGTTCAAGAGTTTGAGAGATATAACTTTAAAGGTTTGAAAAGGTGTTTTTTCTACACCAGTGTATTGATACTTTGCAGCTAATGTCATGCTTGGGGATGAAGCTAGAGGCACTGCTCTGTCTGAAGCTCTGTTACTCAAGTTGGACTTTTATTTGAGCTTTGTTTTAACTCAGTATGACCAGGAAGAACTGACCTATCTGGAACTACTGCAGGTGAGCTGATTTTGTCCTGGAAACATGTTCCTCTCAAATAACGTTACAGAAACGAGCTGGTTTAACTGTAACTTTTTCTTGAATATCAAACACCTAAACAGAACAATGAACGCTCGTTCATGTGATGTTACTGTCAAGAATCAAGTGATTCATTCAGCTGAATACCTGGTCATGAAGGCCAATGAACTTGAAGGCCTCATAGCTGAATCTGAATTGTCTGTTGTGACTTCTCGGATGGACGACCAGTGTTGAGTCTAAGTTGCAGCTGTTTAAAAGCACAAAGACAAAAGTGGAATTAGTTACACAAAATGCCAATGCAACAGCACAAGTATGGGGGTAGTTTTGTTCCTTTTTTATTCAAACAAAGAAAAAAAATCCAAACAAAATATACAGCTTTGAAAACAAAAAAAACATGTTTAAATTTTTAAGCTGGAAAAATATTTGATTGATTTCTGATTTTCTTTCATTTTAAATGTGAAATCTTTGATTGCGGGCCAAAGTTTTGTTTGCAAGTCGAAAAGTTTTGAACCTCAAAATCTTTTGCAAACCAAGAACGTTTGCTTGCAAGTTCAAATGAACGCGATGGGCGGGATCTTAAAGAGGAGAAAGGGTGGATTTCTATTGGTAGCTTGCCTCTGATTGACAGTTGGGCTGGTGCCTGCCTGGCCCTCCCACCAACTCTTCTACTGCCTATCTGCCAAGTTACCCCGCCCCCTGAAGACGGTGTGTGAATGGGAAGAAGTCCGTTGGTGGGAAATTGGAAGGTAAGTCGCTATAATGAAATAGTTTAAAATTCTAAACAGCAAGACCATACGTTGTATTGTAAAGATATTTGAATATAAATGTTTCCCTTGTCAGTGATACCTAGAATGCAGTGGTGCACTGTTTTGCGCAAGCAAGACGGTGCACCAATTTACCTCATTTACTGGGCTAATACTAGAGACGTTACCTAGCTAGCTATCTAGAGAACCCCAGCACGGTTAAACTTAGACCTTGTTGTGTAAGAGCTTCAGCTATTTTGATTTGGTACAGAAATTACTAAAACCCGCTCAGTTAAGAGCGAGCTAGGCCTCTTACATGCTAGGATTTATAAAACATGGCTTTTGGGCATTGCTTTCAACGGGTAGAATCTGCTCTGGTTGCTGCATCTTAACCTCACAGACAGAAAGGAAAGCGACAACTGAGTGACAAGGCTTGTTGTGCTTTCAACGTCACTACCACATCAGGAGGTACCGTAGCTACAACGTATGTGTGGTCATGAATTCACTAATCTGCAATGTTGTGACAACGTAACCGTGTTAGCTGGGTAGCATGTAAGAGGCCTAGCTCGCTCTTAACTGAGCGGGTTTTAGTAATTTCTGTACCAAATCAAAATAGCTGAAGCTCTTACACAACAAGGTCTAAGTTTAACCGTGCTGGGGTTCTCTAGGTAGCTAGCTAGGTAACATCTCTAGTATTAGCCCAGTAAATTAGGTAAATTGGTGTACCGTCTTGCTTGCGCAAAACAGTGCACCACTGCATTCTAGGTATCACTGACAAGGGAAACATTTATATTCAAATATCTTTACAATACAACGTATGGTCTTGCTGTTTAGAATTTTAAACTATTTCATTATAGCGACTTACCTTCCAATTTCCCACCAACGGACTTCTTCCCATTCACACACCGTCTTCAGGGGGCGGGGTAACTTGGCAGATAGGCAGTAGAAGAGTTGGCGGGAGGGCCAGGCAGGCACCAGCCCAACTGTCAATCAGAGGCAAGCTACCAATAGAAATCCACCCTTTCTCCTCTTTAAGATCCCGCCCATCGCGTTCATTTGAACTTGCAAGCAAACGTTCTTGGTTTGCAAAAGATTTTGAGGTTCAAAACTTTTCGACTTGCAAACAAAATTTTGCCCCGCAATCAAAGATTTCACATTTAAAATGAAAGAAAATCAGAACTCAATCAAATATTTTTCCAGCTTAAAAATGTAAACATGTTTTTTTTGTTTTCAAAGCTGTATATTTTGTTTGGATTTTTTTTCTTTGTTTGAATAAAAAAGGAACAAAACTACCCCCATACACAAGCTTTATATAAGAAGCTCTTCATTGTGTTGTCACAATACTAAAATTCCAAACTCATTTCGATACCTGATAAAACACTCAATACATGTTACAGAGTTTGAAAACAAAAAGAAGAGAATTTTTTAGACAATAGGCTATGAGTAATTAGTCATTTTTGACACAAAATAACAGCATTTGTTTATCTTACCCTAGTTCTGATAAAACTCAAAGTGAAACTGATCAGGAAAGGTGAAATTTTATCCTTTTTTTTCAGTTTCTCAGAATTATACTTAAATTAATATCTAGTTTCTTGTTTTCAATTGTTTTGACAAACCTAGTTCATAATATCTACAATTTCACTAAAAGAGTCCACTTGCCCATTCTCAATGAGGGTGTAGGGATGGGCGTAGTTGGGGTTGTCATAGGGTGCAGCTCTGCAGGACTCCACAAACAGCTCTGTGTTGTTGACTGTAGTTGTGGCTTCGATCTCCATGAAGATGCGATTGCCCACGTCATACTCCAGAGGGTAGAGCCAGGGGTCGATCCTGGAGACAAACCTCTGATCTGGGAAGAACTCAAAGCCGTAGGTGAACTTCCCTAAGCCCTTGTCCCACACTGTCACATTCTCTCTGTGAGCTCTGAAGGTGGCGGTCACATTTCCTCTTTTGGAGTACTGGCAGAAGAACTTGATTTCCAGCAGGTGTTTTCTGGTGATGAGGGCCGAGGTATTGTCCACTGTGGTGATCTCATTCTTGAAAAGCAGATCATCATCATCCTCCTGCAAAGGCGGTAATGTGATTAACCCCAAAAATAGTGTTAACACTGAATGTTACTTAAAAACTACAATTTCTCATTAGCCTATACAATCCCAAACATACAATGTTTTAATGGAATGAACTATACCAATAGAATAATGGCAAATTAATCCAATTTGTTATGAACAAATTTTGAATGTCATAATGATGCCATCATAGAGGACAACTGGGGTCCTTGTAATATTTTAATACTGATAGTGGTCCCTGACCTCAAAAATATCCATGTAGAAGCAAATACACTTCAGAGACAGGTTTAAGCTGTTCTGAATTTAAAACCACAGATTGAATGGTTCTTGATGGTTAAACTCAGATCTATAAATGCTTTAATAAATCTTTCACATTTCTCTCTTTCTTGTTAGTCTTACCTCGATCTGGGTGCCACAGGCGTTGAGGGGCACTTTGGCGACCACGTGGGTGCTGTTGGAGTGGATTTGGAGGCTGCAGGCTGTGTTACTGGGATCAGACAGACGCAGATCTTGATAATGGAGTGGAGGCAATGTGGCTTTCTCCACCTCCACAATCATCAAAGACTTCAGACAGGTGATGACCACTGTGTTCACTGAAATGAGAGAATAAACAATAAAGAGCCATATGTTTAAATGAGAATTGCTCCTTCTAAAGGTCTAGAACAGAAGTCTCCAACGTTTTTCCTCTGCTGAGCTTCCTTTACAAAACAAAAATGCCAGAGAGCAACTAATTTTAGCAGTCGCAAGACACTGAGAAAGTATAAGAGCCATGGCAAGCCTTAGATGGAGTACAGTTAGAAGCTTATAAAACATAAACTATTATCCATTCATTAGTGCATCAAAAAGATATATTTACAATGGTAAATAATCAGATTATATGTGAACCCAATCTATTACTATATTAAGCCATTATTATTATTATCTTTAAGAAGAATTGTAATCACATACTTAGATGATCTGTAACGTTCACCAACACACACCTCATCTCAGTTTGGTAAACGGACGATCTGAATACATAAAATATAAAACAAATAACTTGAAAATAGAAAAATATGCATACTTATTTTCTATTTGTGTTCAAGCCTTTGTAAACAAACAGTCTATCCTTTACCCAGTTTTAAATTCAACAGCAAAGCAGATAGGAAAATAGTGTCCGATATCTTCAGTTCTAGGAGTCCATCTGATGGTGAATTCATCTCCAGTGGTTCTGTGCTTGGTCACATTCAGCGGCCCAGTCATTATAAGCTCATCAACTCTGTTTTGGTTAAAAATTTAACATTGTTAATATACATTTCCTGGCCAGAAAAAAGTGGATTTAACTCAGCAAATAGGTATGAGGTGGGTTTGGGGTTAAGGTCTGGACTCTGTGGTGGCTCATCCATGTGTGAAAATGACATTTCATGCTCCCTGAACCGCTCTTTCACAATTTGAGACCGATTAATCCTGGCATTGTCATCTTGGAATATACCCGTGCCATCGGGGAAGAAAATATCCAATGATGGAATAACCTGGTACAGTCGGTATATTCAGGTCGTCAGCTGACCTCATTCTTTGAGCACACACTGTTGCTGAACCTGGACCAGACCAACTGCAGCAACCTCGTACCTATTTGCTTAGTTAAATCCAGGTGGCAACTTTTTTTTTTGGCCAGACAGTGTGTTACGTTTGGGCACCTTTTTGTGTTTCCCCTTTTATTTCCCCTTGTTATGGTTTTGATGTTTTAAGTTCTTTTGTTTTTTCAGGGGGTGCTCATTTCCGGCAGCAGCCGTTAAATACGCGAGCCCGGCGCTCCGTCTCTCTCTCTCGCTCCTCCTCCTCCGCTGCTGCGCCCTCAGGTGCCGGAGCGCACGCCTCGCTCCGGGGGAGCTGCCGCTCACTCCCATGCTCTTGTTTTCCTTAGCCTTTTGTTAGCTTAGCTTTTTTTGGGTTTGTCCTGGTGGGTCCCCATTTTTGGTTTTAGTTTGCAGGGACAGTTAGCTGGGGTGGCGGTTTAGTTTGGTTAGGGACAGCGGTGTGCTGGCAGCTCCTACGGCCCTGTATAGGGTTGGCCTGTCCAGCACACCATCCTTATTTTACGTTGGCCAGCCCACCAGGGCTTTTTCCTTTGTTACTTTTTCTTATTTGGGGCACGGGTTAAGGGTTTTTGTTTCTTGGCTCCCAGAGCCCACCACTCCAAGAGAAAATAAATGAAAACTTGGTTAAATCCTTAACTTCGGTCTCCGTGTCCTGTATGAATATGTTGGGACTCCTTTTGGGTCGTAACACAGTGTATCAGATTTAGTGTTGATCTTTTTGCATTTTTGGTTTACTTACTGTGAGTAAAGAGCTTCTGCCTTGACTCTTATCTCTACTTCTTTTTCAGCTGCAGCCCGAATGATCTCTCCGTTTCTGGGCGTTGGGAGAACATACTTTGGCAGATAATATCCTTCAGCACAAGTGGGAACAGGTGGGTCCACTGTAATAACACCATAACGTTAGTGTGTTGTGTTTCTGTATTAAAGGCTCTGTACCCAATTTTATCCCCATGTATTTGTGCTAAATCTGTCTTGCCCCTTTACAGATATATTGCATAAGCAGCACGTTATGGCTTGATTATCAGGAAGTGCACATTAACATGCTAGTACTGAAAACTCTCCTCCACTCTGTTGTGAAAACTACTCGCTCATGGCAGTTAATAACTAGGACTCTCTGAACGCATAAAATAAATGAGGAATAACTTGTTTGGACCACGGCAAATTGTTTAAAATTAATTATTTCTGTTTCTCACATTTTTATGACAACAAAAATCAGGTACAGTGCCTTTAATATAGATCATGACTAGAGCACAACTGTAAATCTACAGTGATACTGACCGAGGAAAACAAATTGCATCGGCAGAAGACTGAAGGCATTCAAGGACCCAGAAGTAGTGGGTGGTGGAGTCGTAGTAGTGGTATACCACCATGGCATAGTAGTAGGAGGGCCAGGAGTAGTAATAGTAGTAGTTGTAGGAGTAATAGTGGTAGTAGTAGTTGGGGCAGCAGTAGTAGTAGTGGGAGGGCCAGGAGTAGTAATAGTAGTAGTTGTAGGAGTAATAGTGGTAGTAGTAGTGGGAGCAGCAGTAGTAGTAGTGGGAGCAGCAGTAGTAGTAGTTGGGGCAGCAGTAGTAGTAGTGGGGGCAGCAGTAGTAGTAGTAGGAGGGCCAGGAGTAGTAATAGTAGTAGTTGTAGGAGTAATAGTGGTAGTAGTAGTGGGAGCAGCAGTAGTAGTAGTGGGAGCAGCAGTAGTAGTAGTTGGGGCAGCAGTAGTAGTAGTTGGGGCAGCAGTAGTAGTAGTGGGAGGGCCAGGAGTAGTAATAGTAGTAGTTGTAGGAGTAATAGTGGTAGTAGTAGTGGGAGCAGCAGTAGTAGTAGTGGGAGCAGCAGTAGTAGTAGTTGGGGCAGCAGTAGTAGTAGTTGGGGCAGCAGTAGTAGTAGTGGGAGGGCCAGGAGTAGTAATAGTAGTAGTTGTAGGAGTAATAGTGGTAGTAGTAGTGGGAGCAGCAGCAGTCGTAGTTGGGGCAGGGGTAGTAGTAGTAGAAGGCATCGGTGCCCATCTCTTTCTTCGTGCAGTCCTTGCATATCTGTAAGCGCTGGTTCCATCAGAGTAAGAGAGCACAACAGTGTTTCGTGGAAAATCCTCCACCACCAACTCAAACTCATGGACTCCTTGGTATCCAGAAGCCAGATAGTGCAATGTGCAAGTTGCCTACGAAAAGATGATGAGGAAGGTTCATTCTCAACTTTCCCCCAAATACTGATTACTACTGAGTCTGAGTCTTTAATATGCAACTCTGCCTTATAATAGTTTGCACCAAATCACTTAAAAACTTTGTGCCACTTTGTGTTTGTGGTGTCACTTCTTTTAGGCAAATCAAATGTAGTTTTCCAACACAAACTCCTGCTGTACCAGATTATTCTCTAGATACTTTGGAGCTGATGCCGTTAGCACTCCCTGTGGGTGTGCAGCTAACTGGAGGCTCTGCTCTGTCTGAAGCTATGAGGTAAAACATACTACAGTATATCTAAACAACAGAGACGACTTGTCTGGTTCATCTGGGCATTGATCAGATTTGCCCCCAAGGATATCACTATTCTAAATGATGAAAATGACCAAAGCAACAGCTTATTGTTTTAACAATACTGGATAAAGACAGAGCAGAGTGACCTGCTCTGAGATACCCCAGGAACAGTAGATTCGACCATCACATGTGGCAGGAATACAGAAATGCTTTAGCAGTTTTTAGTTAACAGTTCTCTAAACCCATAAAATACATTCTTTAGCTTAAATAGGCCGCAACAGAAAACAAAGTAAAAGATTTCCACCACAATTCCCTCCTTTTGATAATAATAAAAATAAATAAAATGAGAAAAATAGCCATAACCCAAGTGACCCCTTCTCATGGTTGTCCTTTTGACATAGAATAGATCGGCTCACACACATATTGTGGATCTCAAAACAAAAAGCAGAAAAAGACGCCACTGTTTTTTGACGGTGATAGTACGCAGAGATGTGGCTAAAGATAACAGATTGAAAATAGGACCTTGATTAGATTTTTGATGAGCTGCACCGTCCTCGTCGTTAGCGGGGATGTACGTACAAAAAGAGGACCCCAGCACAAACCCCTCTAACACTAGCTGTGACGTGATCAAGTACGAAACGATTCTGTAGGGCCACGGTGCGCAAACTGTGAAGTTCAACCCTCTGAGCCTCAAGTATTGTAATAGTTACAAGGTGTAAATGAAAGATGAGAATCTGTAACTGTGTGTCTCCATTCTAAGCCTTAGTTTACCTACGCCAATGTGAGGAAATAAAACTAATAGAACCTTTTCTTTGGATTTTGTGATCCGGGACATCTGTGCCCCAAATAGGATCATGTGGTTTGAACTAGCGCTTGTGTCTGAGGTGGGAGGTGGTGTTGACAATATATGAATGATCCGAGACCACAGCAGCTGCACAACGGCCCACCCAGCCAGGAGGCAAGTTGTTTTGGATAGCTGGATGACGTCAGGGTATCAGGCATGGTGTGAGCAATGTCTGGCACTGGTAGTGGTAACACATGGGGATTGGCAGCAGTTAGTGGGAGATGTGTGCAGTAACCGTCGGAGCGGTTGTGGCTATCAGCTACATACTTAGCATATTGATACCAGTAATTTTTATGAATACATGGTGGGATGATCATATGATTTCACTAATGCCTCTAACCACGAGGTGTCGTCACCTGGTAAACTGCGTGTGTTCTGTTTTATGAGTGAGCGATAGAATGCTGGAACATACATTAACCATAAGATAAAGAAGACCAGTATCATAGTACCCACAAAAGGATACCCTAACACTTAGTAGTGTCAGTCCATTTGATTCTTGGGACTTCGCCCTCATCCGAGGAGGAAGTGCTACTCTGCCCACATGTCATGTTAGACCTGAAATGAGTGTTACCAGTTGAATCAGTTCTTGTTGTCCCTTGTTCGTAACACCCGGCTAAAGAATATGTAAATAGACCGCTGAGTTTGGGCACATGGGGAAGAGCTGAGTTTTATACTACGGAACACGTAGCCCCAGAGTCCACTGGAAACTGAATCTGATCACCATTTACAATCAAAGGGGACTCAGAAAATGTGTCATTGCTTTGTAACAATTGTGTGTAAATGCCAATAGTCTCCTGTGCCTCGAATGAAGCGTTCTCATGTGATCATTATGTGAGTGTGGTGTTTGGTGCATGTTACCGTCCATTGGAAATGATGGCGCTGGTAGTAGAGCAGATGTTCAAGCAGTGGCCCCCGGACCGGTCCCTCACCCCCGCTACTCTCAGTCGGAGCCTCGCCCCTGTCCCCTCGGTACAGGCACCATCTTTCCATGTCTCTTTGGTACAGTCTCTGGTCAAATGTCCAGTCTGGCCGCCTTGTAACAAACATTCTGACTGTACCTGGGGCTACGAGGGCGATTTTGTTTGTCTTCTGCCCTGGTGCGCCTGCTCCTGGAATGTGCGATGGGCTTGGGCTGCATACGCCTGTAAGTCCTCCAGCTTGGGCTTCTCGTTCACGCTCGCATCCAGTCTCTCTTGGATGTCTCGGCCCAGGTCTCAGTCTCGGGGTCAGCACGCAGCTCAGTCTCTGGTTGGTTGGGGGGGCTCGCTCGACAGGCAGCAGGTCGAGGTCCCGGTCCACTCCAACCGCCAGAACATCCCTCAGATCTGTGTAAAGACGAGAAACAGCAGTAACTCGCTCTTTCACATTAGTGTCAAAAGTAAATGTCAGTGCTCTGGGCCCAGTGTTGTCAGCAGGTGCGTGTGTTTGTCTGAGTGAGTTTGTATGTGAGTAATGTGGGGGCTGTTTCTCCCACCATGCATTCTGACACTCACGCTTGTTGAGTTTCACATTCGCAGCACATCCACTCTTATCAGGCTTGCTGCTTGATTCACATGGAGCAGCCTGTTTTGCTATTGTTTCCCACGGTCTGGTCTCCGCCTCTGTCATCCACACACCCAACCATTTCTCATGATTATCCTTTACTTTAATAGATTCAAATGTTATGTTTGTTTTGTTTTTGTTTTTTTGCGTGTAACGTTTTATTTTTCTCCTGTAATAAGTTTGCTTTAAGCTTCGTAAGCTGAGAAATTTGTGAAAGTTTTTCAGGAAAATGAGAATTTGCTTCTTTAGGTTGCGTTCACGTTCTAGAATTTATTTGTTATAATTTCAGAGGAAGGACAAGGGCCTATGTAACATTTAAACTATGTGTTAGGGACTGGCTCTACAAACTCGCCATACTAATCTTATGTCTTAATGCTACCATCCATGTTTACCTGATTTTTTTTTGTTTCTAGTATGTGCCAGTATATGAACCCAAACGATTACTATAATCTTTTAGAAGAATTGTAATCATACCTTGATCTTTTGTAACATTCACCATCACACATCTCATCTCAGTTTGGTAAACGGAAGATCTGAATACATAAAACAAAACAAATGACTTAAAAATAGTAAAATTTGCGTATCCTTTACCCATTTTTAAAGTCAACAGCAAAGCAGGGAAATAGTGTCCAGTATCTTCAGTTCTAGGAGTCCATCTGATGGTGAATTCATGTCCAGTGGTTCTGTGCTTGGTCACATTCAGCGGCCCGGCCATTATAAGGTCATCAACTCTCTTTTGGTTAAAAATTAAACATTGTTAATATATCAGGTTTAGGTCTGAAGGTCACAAGCCCTCCATAGAAGTGAGATGCAGAGGCCAGTGAGAAGCACAGCAGCTGCAGGACGACCAGTGTAGTGGAGAACATGATGTGCTAAAGTAGCCTGCATGTCAATCCTTAATTCGCATGGACTGATCCTTAAAAGAGCCAAATACATACTGTACTTGGCAATATGAACCCTTTCCCTTCATTTCCTCAAATTAATCACACGAGTTTTTGCAGCTGTCTTGTGCCAATGTGATTTTAGTCCCACACAAGGTCTTCTTTAAAGATTCAGCATTTTCTGATCACTCCTACCTAGAGTTATCTTTTTTCTTTGTTCTGAACATTGGTTGGCTGAAGGTGGACTGTTTAGTTTCATTTATGCGAAGACTCCTGTTAGCTTTATGCAAGAATAGTCTACCTGTTCTGAAAGCACTTTTTTCAAGCCCTTCTCTTCTACTTTAATATTTACAAATGACTATAGTTACTAAAATTATACACTGGCTATATGTTCACACGCGCACTGAAATGTGATTATTATCTGATTTCTGGATCTTAAAGATTATTCAAACGCCCTGCACACTTCAAATTCATTAGTATTGAAATTGAGTTTGAAATTTTCGCACAGTGACAACACTATATGCAAATAGACCAAGTAGCAGTTTAATAAATTGTAGAGTATCTTATACTGTGTTGATGTTAAGCTCTTGCAGCTTGCATGGCCGGGTTTTTATCCCTTGCTTTCCTCTGCTGGTAAACGGCCACTGAAACGACGAGGAGGCAAGCGATTATGAACTCTGTATTCAAACCTACATGATGAGGCTCACTGCAGCAGTGACTGAGAGGGGACCATTTTTCACTGTAGTCATTTGGAGGCAATGGAGTCAGAAGCACTGGCGTGATTACTTTCCACTTGAAATGCAGAGGCTAGTGTGACTATAGGGGCAGTTTAGGTGTTTAGTTCTATGTCAAACTTAAGGCACATTTTATTGTCCCTAGAGGAAAAATTGTCCTCTGTATTTGACCAGTCCTTCAATGCTGCTGGGGCTGTTCTGGCCATTTAAGTCATTCCTTGATTTTATATTCAAGAGCTAAAATACTGCCTGTGAGTGTAGTGAATGTACCTCGATATTGGTTCCACATGTGTACAGGCCCATGGCAGCCACGAGGTGAGTGCTGTTGGATTGGATGGACAGGGCACAGACTGGGTCTCTGAAGTCATTCAGATGTAGCTGACTGTAGAAGTGGTTGACGTAGTCTGACCTCCGTATTTCAACCATCATATTTGTCTCATTGCAGGTCAGAGTAAAGCCTTAATGACAACACTGCAAATCGACCATGTTAGTACCAAGTCTTTAATTGACTAAACCAGGGTTCAGCAACCTACGGCTCTTTCGTCCCTCTGTTGTGGCTCCTGTGACTTTGGAAAATAAATAATGAGTATTTAATTACATTGGATTTTTAATTTAGTTTAGTTCGTTTTTAAATGTAATTCTAAATTTGTAGATAATGGTAATCTTGTAACATTCAAATAAAACGTAATAATATTAATATTTTTGTTGCTCAAAATATGCTTCAAAGCCGCGAGATGCGACACGTATCCCGCTCGGACTCACCGCACCTGCACCAGCAGCAGGATTTATCGAGATTTTTGACCCCTGCTAGGTAAATGATAGACAAATCCAAGAAAAAAAGTTTCTGAAGATAACAGAACATTAAATTTAATCTGGGATTTTTACTAATTTGACATAGTAGGTCGCCCTCGCCTCCTCTCAAGTGAATCACAGCTCACTTCTGCCACGCCTCAGTTTCCCAGAACCCTATTTGTAGCAGCCTATCCTGGCTACCCAGTTCGTCCCGAATAAAATGGTCAAAGATCACATTTTTATAGCGTTTTCTACCTTTCATGGTACTCAAAGTGCTTTACAACAAGGAACCACTCACCTATTCATACACCAGTGTACGCAGACACTGGGGGCGAGGTGGGTTAAGTGTCTTTCCCAAGGACATAACGACTCATAAACTCATAACTCATAAACAAATGTGGTCCTTTATTGAGTTAAAAACTGTGCAGGAAACATTTGGATCTTTACCTATAATACAACAAAACTGGCAAAATGCAAACAGAGCTTTTTTTGAGTGCTTTGGATTTGGATTAATGGCCTAATGAACCAAGCCTGAATGAAACAAACTACAACTTGGTACACCCCTGGTATGTTTTTTTTTTTTTTTTTTTTTTTATGAGAGAACAACCATATAACATTTAAAAGTTAAAAAAGTAAATCTTGCATAAAATGAATTCTAGAGTTTTTTTTTTTAATTAACACATGCATCTGGGATTTTAATGCTTTCTGTCAGTAGATTTTTTGTTTTTAGTTTATCAGAAAGACAATGTAATGTCTGCTGCTTGCTTCTACAGTAGTTCATAATTTAGTTAATAATAAATCAGTGCAGTGTTCTACATTCCAAAAGACTGAACACTCCCAAAATGGGTGCGTTCATTTCTTCTGGTTAATAGCATCATTGTCCTTTGGTGTATTTCCAAATTAATTAATTAGAAAATGATGAAATAATTTTCATGATAACTTTGTTAGAGTAACTCATATTATTCATACTCTATTATTTTTTGTAATATATTGTGCAAAATCTTCTCGTTGTGTTGTGTTTAGTTTTTGTGCTCATTGTAATCAGTCCATTATACTCACAGAAGCAAGACAATGACACTGAAGGGTGGGGTAAGGTCCTTGCCTTAAAGAACTGTATGCGCAGTTAATTTTAAATTAATAATAATGAATAATAATAACTTTATTTGTCATTGCACATAGTACAATGAAATTAAATGCAATCCATCTGTGCGGATAAAAATAAATGAATAAAATAAATAAAAACACACACATCCATCTCATAAGTTAAGACGTTAAAAGATTAAGAGAAATTAAAAAGTCTATGGATACACCCAGTAATTACCAAAATAATAACTATGAATCCGGTCAGCAAACCTGCAATCTGACGAACAGCAAAGTTAAACAGCAAATTCCATCATAAATAATAACACAGTTTTGACTTGTATCTAAACTAGAAGTGCACAGACTGTCAGTGCAAGTAGTTTTACTGTAGACAGGAAACAGCTCACACGATCGTGCTCACAGCTTTGCCGCCTGTTCAACGCGGACAGATCCCGCTCCAGTGTTTGTGATCGGAGATTTTAAGTCTCATAAGTTTCTCCTTGTGGCTGTGGTGTTTGTGCTTTTTGTCACACGTTTAAAAATCGTTTAAGACCGAAAAGTCCTCTAGTGTGTCGCGGCCTTTACAAATTAAATTCTACTGCCCTGTCCTGTCACCAGTGACTAGTCCTATATCTTTGTAAAGTATTGAAGAAGTGTATATTTTGGACCCTAGACGAGGTTAGGTCGCTTTATTCGTACCCCTGGGTTAATTTGTTTTGCAAATTTGCGAGGCTGGTCCCACATTTCCCATTTAATTCATCCACGCGCTACACAATAAACACGTATAAAAACACAATTACAAATAAAGTGATACAGTCCTCCAGTACAGAATAGTTTTGTTCCATAAATAATTCATTTGTAGAACGAATCATCTGTAATAATGTATTACAACATATAAATGCGTATTTGATCTGAAACATGGTAAAAATGGTCTGTCTTCCTCAGTCAAAAACAATCATAACTAGGTCAAATGAACGTTGTTTTTTTTCTCAAAACATTTCCCTTATCATCTGATCGCCTTCTTCACACCTAATAATAATTTTAATACCTGGATGCATAATGACTAGATAGCAAACAAAAGCACAATACGTCTTCTTTAAGGCCACATTCGCCCTTGAAATCACCACTTGAAAACTGGGACTAAACCCAGAACTGAACTAGAACTAAAACAGAACCAAACCAAGACTGATTAAACTGTCTTCAATACCAGAGATAATTGTACATCATAAATGCAAACACTAACACATTAAGCACCTGTGTCACCCATTTTGAGCAATACAGTTGCCAGCAAATTATAAGGAAGTAACTTGAATGTAATAGGAGTGTTTGGTTATTTAGAAGAAGTAGATTTGGGCATAGCACTGGCCAAGCAAAGAACGCTTGTGTTTAGTTGCAACCAGATAAAACAAGTTCACTCAGGCTCAGTTATGTAAAGAAGACATTTAGACATTTTAAATCGCAATATTGATTCAAAACAACTTAATAAAAGAAACAAGTCTGTTTCTGGGTTTGCAAACTGCGGTGCCCAATGAGGTTGATTCCTGCCTTCCTATGGGTATGTGCAGATCACATGAGTGAGCTGTAGATTTTTTAAAATTTGTACCAAAATTACTACGCAGTGCTGTCGAATCCTACGTGTATCACCGGGTAAGAAAATAAAATTGGAGTAGGAAGTAGAGAGCAATGGGCATGAACTGATGGTGGTGAAAACGGGAGTATATCAGAGCAATAACATCCTGAATACAGGAGAATAGAGAGCACTCCAAAATACACAAATCACTCTAAATACAGCTGTCAGTAGGTACATGAGAAGGGGAAACAACTATAACACAAATAAATGCTCTAAAGGACACATTTTGAAAGCTCAGTGCAGGCGCGGGCGGGTCGGATAATAAACTCCAGTCCCACAAACTAAATATGAGTGTATTAATGTATGCCTATCATACATAATTTGTGCTGGATATTTTATTTAGCATTAATAAAAACATTTTAAGCAGCCTAAACTTGCAGTTGTGGTCTAATCTCGCGCATGTTTTAGACAATATGTTTCCGCTTCTCCGTGTTTGATAGAGCTTCGAAGATAAAGACACTGTAGAGCGGGTTATTACAAACAGTTTAAAGTCAGAATGATAAGCCTGACAGCAGCAGTTACAGAGATTAGAAAGGTGTGTCAGTTTATCAATAGAAAATGAAGGGAAAAAATGAAGAAGTGAAGATTAATAAGATGCCACATTGACACATGCTCTAACCAGGGCCAAACTGAAAGTTTGCTGTGGTAGATAGACGACTGTCATGGATGTGTGGCTGATTCACAGATAAAAATTGCACAACACTGTTTGCGTGACTTTAACTTGTGTGAATTTACATGATATTAAATTATAAACCACCATCTTCTCTAAGTCAAAATAATATTTTTCAAATCATTTTCTAAACGGTGATACGGTGATTCGTTTCAGTGTAAACGTAACCTTAATAAACCAGGACCTCAGGTTTTTATGTTTAGTCTGTGCCAAGTCTGTGGGTACAAGAGCTTGATTGACTAATAATTCCCAACAATGGCATGAAGAAAACTATGTGCTCAGTAAACATTCATGCATGTACTGTTCATGTTGTTACTGTGAAACTTCCTTGTTCTTATTTAAACCTTATTTACCATCTGTCCAGGGACTACAGATGGGAAGTAGCCTCCCTGGCTAATTCTGTAATTAACTCTTAAGTACATTGAGTACTTTAGTAGACGGTTATCAAACTTTATCCATGTACAGGCGTCCTCGAGGTTGTGTAGTTGAAGCACAGACTTATTTTGGAGCGCCTGGTACTCGGCCAGTGGAAGAGGGAAAATTGCTGAGCTCCGAGCCTCATTCGTCTCTTCATCGATATGATCCATCAGCTGTGCAAATGCAAACACATGACAAGTGTGTAACACTGGTCGCACACACTAAAACGCCGGTTATGTCACTTTACACTCAAACACGAAACCGTAGTTTTCCAAAATCTCCACTTTAGCCGGAGTTTTTAGAAAGATTCGCTTTCAGAGGCGAATTCTCCGTTTGCCTGTAAAAGATGGGTACAAACGAAGGGAAATTTCCCTGTGTTCTCTGGGGGCTAAAACAGCTGAAGTGTCGTATGATTGGACTCCCTTCAAAACAAACTACAGTTGCCATGGTGACATTATATCACAGGTCAGTTCAGGTTGCTTTGTATTGGTTTTATGAGAACACTTAAGAGAACATGGGTATGAGGGCAGCTTTGTTAGTCACGTCTGGGGTGTGACCTACACCCACACTGATGACCTCAGAGCATGAGGAAGTCTCACAAACTGGTCTGTCAAACTCAATCAATTCAGTGGATCAGCCAGTACTTTGTCCAACTTTCTAAAGTACATAGTTCATAATGAATGCCTTTAGTGTGGTTTTTTAACAAGCCTTTTGAGAGGAAACACATCAAAGCGTCACTAGTTTGATGTTTGGAATATTTCTTGAAAGACACATGAATGCAACAAGTGTTTTTACCTCAGTGCAGCTACAGACATGCAGGGAGCTTTGTTCAACACAAAATCTTACAAACTCTTTATTTTATTTTCTTTTTAAATTGAAACTTAAAGGGAGAGCACGTAAGACTGTGATTTTGTCGCTTTTACTGATAACACTTGTAATGCTGAGTCAGTTAGAAAGCAGAAGAAGCCTCACATGAGTCGCTCTGATCTGAATGGCCTCTACCTAAACCCCAATCATGAGTCAGTGCTAGTGCAGCCTCTGCAGCTCAATGAGGGAATTCTGGAGGTTCTGAGCTTTCACATGAGGCCTGTCCATATCCTGAGAATGAGAAACTTGTTTGTGTCCCCAGTATTCAGATTACGAATGGCAGCATAGGTTCAGTTGTTCAGTTGTGGTTGTAGTTTCCATACTGTACCTTTAATATAACTAATAATTAATATAACCAATTTATGATTGCACATAATTCTTAAACAAAGAGGTATTGCCTGTGACCCAAGCTCCAGTAAGTGTTATTTAGGATAAAACAATCAGAGAAATTCACGGTTTGTTCCAAAACCAACATGGCAGTTACTTTATTTTTGGACTATAATATATATCACATTTTTCACGCTGACAGTCCATAGACCACATCGTATATATGAATTAAAAATGAAAAAACAAATCGTTATCCTTTTTTTTTTTCATTTTGGTTTTAGAGACAAATAATAAAGAAAAGAGTTGTTTTTTCGTTTTTCTTATTTTTGGTTCTATATTGAAAAACAAATGATACATGGATTGTTCTCTATTCGGTTGTTTTTATTACTATAACTTCTATAACTTTTTCTTCTTCAACTTATACGACTTATACTCCGGTGTGACTTATAGTCTGAAAAATACGGTAAACCTGAGAAACAGCAGGAATTCAATGGATGAAGTTACACAGTAGAAAATGTCTTACGATTTTGAAAAACTGGTTTGTGAACTGAATGGTTTGCCACCATATTACGAAAAATGATTTGCTATTTGCACCACCAATACTCAATGCTGAATTCTTCCTAACTTTTTTGCTCATATAAAGTGTTTTTAGACTTGTGGGTCAACTAGCGTATGGTGAAAAGTTTAGCAGTTGCCATGGAGACACAATGCACAGATTAGGAAACACTCAAGAAAAACTAAAAAATGGATTTAAACAAGCATACGAGCTTCGTGGTAATGTTTAGGCAGAAAAAAGATGGGAGTGACTAACTGGAAAAATAGATGTGACTATAAACTAAACACATCGATTATTTTTAATGAGCATGAGCTGCAATAAATAAATCAAACGAGTTATTTATTTATACTGCTATAAAAAATAATTGTTCATTCATCACCATCACTGTAGTAATTATTGTGACTGGTTGGGATTTTCCAGATCGGTTTTCTGTTACACCTTATGACATCTAATATAAAACTGTCAAAGTGAAAACCCAATGGCGTCAGATCAGACTATTGTTTTGACAGCTGTGTTGTGCTATCACTTCTCGTCCGAGTGAAGTAACAAGCTCTGCACACAAAGGCGCATTGTTGTGGCTTGAACAAATGCACAAATCAATACCTAACCTATGATTATCAGCTTATTCAAAGCTGATAATCATAGGTTATCAGCTTATTCAAAGAGACTGTAATTCCCAGAAACGTTTAGCCGTATGATATAAACGTGAAAAGTAACAAAGACTAAATACACTGTGTTGTTCTGAAGAGAGGCCTGTTTTCAAGACTGAACCATGAACTTTACGTATGATGCTGAAAGTTAAGGCAATATTTGGAACAAGATCATTTTTCCACCAAACAGGAAGCGTAAGGTCAACAGTGTTGGGTCTTAAAAACATTTTTAGAACAGAAATGAGCAAACTACTGACAGCAGTGCCTTATTTTATTGTTATGTTAAAGCCATAGATCTTCCGCAGTTTGGCATAAAACTCATTCATGGAGAATCTATCAATTTTCCTCAGTGTGATTTTCACTTTCTATTGTGCCACCTCCAGAAAGTTGCATACTGTACCTTTAACAAATATATATATAAAAAAAGCTTAAAGGCTCTATACCAGATTTTTACTTTTTTACTAAAATGATCCACTAAAGCAATCCACAACCAAGCAGCCCCATCATACATTTCCTCCCTCCTCCACACTGCCCCCTCTGCCCGACGTGACCATGGGGGGCAGAGCCTACGGCCCTTCTGCTCCAGCTCTGGAAATCTGTCCCTCCTGACCTCCACAACTTAGACTCTCTTCCCCTCTTCAAATCCAGACTCAAAACTCAGCTGTTCAGACTGTCCTACTTCTCATAACCATTCACATATCTTTTATCAATCTGATTTTGTCATGTTTTAATGTATTTATTAACTGTACAGTGTCCTTGGGTGCTTTGAAAGGCGCTTATAAATAAAATGCACCATTATTATTATTAATATTAGAGAAACAGAATTAGTTAAATTTAAACAGCTGTCCAAAATTATTCCTAATTTTCCTGGCAACGTCGCTAATTGTAGCAAATTTTTCTATGTTATCATTATTGTTAAATTGCTAAATTGTGAAATCAAGGATTATTAATTAAGTTTACTCTTGACTTTTTCTTGCAAAACAGGGTTATTGTGCAGTTAACCAATTGGCATTGTAAAAAATATATATATTACTTTTTTAGTTTTTTAATTTCTTAAATAATAGTAAATTATAAGGATTAAATTGTGAAGAGATTCCCCTGTTTGAAAGATGAGCAGTCCTTGCTCTGACTATAATTAAAATTGATTGAAACCATAATCATGTGCGCCAGAAACTTGAGATTTATTTGTTTTTTGGCCACATCACCCAGGCCACCTTCATCATATCAACGTGGCATACAAAGCTGTTAAACTGCCAGGTTTTATTTGATATCTTTTTCCCTCATTCATTTCCTCATTGGAAATCTTATCACATTGGGTCAAATAGTTTAGAGACTCTAAGCCTATAATTATTGATCACTTCCTGAAACTGTGTGATAATAGGCTTTTATTTCATCAGATATATGAGATGTATGAATACAGATTTCCAAGAAGAATTTTTGTCACCTTAACTCTATTATACAAGTTTTAGATAATTTATCTTAATATGAAGCTTTTTATACAGTCTGTTTACTTCAACTTTACATTACAAGTGCTAAATATTTGATTGATAGAATAATTTTTATCTCTATAATATTCTTGAAATAAGTTATTGGCAGAATAGGTTTGCAATTTTCATTAAAGTTTCTTATTTTTAGCGTGAGTTTTTCAAAGGTTTTAATACATGGCTTAGTTTCGTTTTCTCCTGTAAATTCGGCTCATAATGAAACCAGTTCAACCAGTTCAACTTTAGAGAATAGAAAATTAATCTGACTACACACCCCAAATTTGACCTATGCAAATAAATAATAATAACTCTTGACATCACTTGATCTAATTTGCTTTCGCCCGTGTAATTACAGTTTAGTCCACAATAATGCACCTTTATCCATTTCTTATTGGGAACAGAAACATAATGCCACTTTAGTTAGGCTACAAAAATGTGAATTTCAACCAGATTTAAAATGTCTTTGGACTATTAAAGAAGTCAGGGCCTAACCTCGCCCTGTATGTAAAAATATATTATACATTTAGCTTGATGGACTTTAAAAAATAGTGCTGTACAAATGTAACTATATATTTTTACAATTCAAATGTTTATTATCTTTTAGCATTTTAAACTACGGTGTGTAATTAGATGTCTGACCCACCCATGTTTTATTTTCACATACCACCTCTAGATGCTATTTATGTTACTTGTTACTGCTATGTTTATGTTTATTTATTAAATATAGGACAGTGCAGATTAATCAGCATGTATTAGCGCAGCGTGTAAATGTGCCAGAGTCGCCGTGCACTCGTTTTCATCCGTAGTCCCATTGGCAGGTCGATGGCAAGACAAGAAACAGGACACAGGCACAAAAAATTCAGTCCATCACACATGACAAAGACATTACAGATCAGTGAATATTAATAGTAAACATATTAGTCAAATGGGAACATGCTAAACGCACATACAGCACATAGGTTAAAGACAATAAACACAAAGGAGCTCATGTTCCTCATTTCTGTGGGGACCAGATTCCAGGAGTGTGCGGCACGAACTGAAAAGGCCGACTGTCCAAATGAAGTCTTTCTGAATGGGATTTTACAGTCTCCTCTACTCAGTGCTTGAGTATTTGTATTTAAATTGAACTATCTGACAGTGAACCAGGTTTGTCCTGACAGAAGACCAGAGCGCACAGGGGAGCGAGGGGGAGGGGCCAGGTGAGGCGAGGGGAGAAAAAAAATCAGATAAACTTACAGATACACGGTATGTCGATTTTTAGCCAACAAAATAGACCAAAATAAACAAGCTTTTTAATTTTTTATTGCACTGAAAAACATTTGTTCTTTCTATGAGCTGACTTGCTTCTCCACACACCTGATTTACATTTGGCCTGGAGGTGCGCCTCCTCCTGCTTGTTTCTACGGAAATGTTGTTCATTTGGCTGAAATCTTCCACAGTATGGCATAAAACTTCTCTACCTGTATGGATAATGCTCTGAAGTATGGTTTTAACTAGGGCCCGACCGATATATCGGTTGGCCGATATTATTGGCCGATATGGGCTCTTGGAAACATATCGGGTATCGGCCAAAATCGTGCTGATATGGGCCAATATTCCACGTGGACATGTTTTACCTTGTTATAAAGCTTAAACTCTCAATATTCTGTCCATTTAATCCAGTTTACAGACAGATAAATGTCCTGATATGTGGCTCCGCATCAGGATTTATCTGAGGAGTCATTTGTCTGTGTCCATCCAGCCCCTGAACTCACCCCCATGTGCGTTTGTTTACAGCCGCAGCCGTAGATCCATGTGTGCAACACTGAGATTCTCTTCTTTTTCTGGACGCTCAGTGTGAGTCTGGATTAAAGGACAGTTCTTAGTGCTGACTTGTGATCTGAGAGGAGCCTGTGTGAGGCTGAGTGTTAAAATGTGTCGGTTTTTAAGCTCGTTTTGGTTCTTTCTCATTGGTTAGTGTCGGGCCCTAGTTTTAACTTTCTGTTTTCTTTCCATGAACTCGTGCAGGTGATGTGCCAGAAAGTAAAATGATACCTTGAATAAAGCAAAAGTAAAACTGTGAGGACAAAAACTCTAAAGCAAGTATTTAAACACAAAGAACTCAGACAGTTGTGGTCAAAAACCTGTTTATGTTTAGTGATTCATTCTGTGCGTTACCTCAGACTCTGAGGGCGTTACTTTCCCATAACTTTCCCTTTTATGTACAGTAGAAAGTCCAACTGTGGTGTTCACTTAAAGATGCTGTACCTGATTTTTCAGACCTCTGTGAAGTCGCCCCATCAAACACAAACCTACACAAAAACTATGTCAATCGTCTGTGCTTCATTTGTGCTGCAAAAAGTTTTGTTTGGGCTTCTTTAGTTTTGGAGAAATTGACGATTCTTTTAGAGGTCAAATTTGGGTCAGCCCTCAGGAAGCTTAAAAATGCTCTAAAACGTCCAAAATTGTGTCAATCTTTTGTGCTTCGTTTGTGCTGCAAAAAGTTTTGTTTGTGCAATTCTGGTTCTTAAGATATTTGCAGTTTTATTTTCAGCCGATGGCATCGTCCAGCCCCTCAAAATGTGAAACAGCCTCAAAACAGGAAGAAAATTATAGAAAACGTTTGTATTTCGTTTGTGCTGTGACAATTTTCATTTGTGCGAGTTTATTTCTAAAATTATTAATTATTATTTCTGCGGTAATTATAGGACGTCATTTCCGCTCAGCTGACGGCGGCAAACTCCACAAAACTAGTGAAGAGAAATGATCTCAGGCTGTGGAAAAGTCTGTATCAGTCTTTAGTAATTTGCTTTTGATTCATATTTTATATAATAATAAAGACTTTTCCACAGCCTGAGATCGTTTATCGACACTAGTTTTGTGGAGTTGGCCGCCGTCAGCTGAGCAGAAATTATGTCCTATAATTACAATTAATAATAAGCAATAATTTTAGAAATAAACTCACACACATGAAAATTGTCACAGCACAAAAGAGTACAAATAAAATACAAACGTTTTTTATCATTTTCTTCCTGTTTTGAGCTTTATTTAACATTTGGAAAGGCTGGTTGACGTCATCGGCCGAAAATAAAATTGGAAATATCTTAAGAACCAGAATCGCACAAATAAAACTTTTTGCAGCACAAACGAAGCGCAAACGATTGACATAGTTTTTGTGTAGGTTTGTGTTTGATGGGGGCGGCTTCACGCAGGTAAAAATCAGAGCTAGTTTGTTTTAAACACTTGGTCGTGCAATGGTCCAAAGTTAACTTGCCTTATGCAGCACAAAGTTTTGCAGTCAACAATTAGCATGCTAGCCACGCACTTCCTGATTCAATAAAACACACAGCAGACTTATTCTGACCTCAAGAGCTGCTTAGACAATAAATCTGTACAAGACACATTGTGGTACAGACGCTTTAAACTAGTTAATTTTTGGCGGTACCTGAGTGTGATGAAATGTTGTGAGGTGCAGCCACAGAGTTCTTAGGATTCTGACTGAATCTAAATTGAACTTATTTGTAGCTTTGTCGTTGAATTTATTAAACTTAACAAATGGAAAAGTTTGGGACATGCGTTTACCTATAGAGCTGCGTGATTATGGCACAATATTAATCATATACTGTATTTATTTGAGCCATAATTGCAATCATGATTATTAATGTGTACTTTTTCAAATGCAGATATTATTTAGTATAGAAGTCAGTTAATTGGATTTTGGATTGCATCATTTTTGTAATTGATTTGATAATTGTAATCACGACTTCTATTGGATTAATTGTCTATTAATTAATCTCTTTACCAGTATAACTTTGGTTGGTGTATTTAGTTACTCTCCATCAAAATAAGAAGTTTTTAGCGTACCTTCTGTTAGTTGCTAATGTTCTTTTCTGAACCTCCAAACTTACACATGTTATAAAGCAAAATTTGCATTTTTTTTCTGGCTATTTTACAGTGTTGAATTTGTCTTTGTAAGTAGAATTTGCTCCTCGCCAAGCAGTCGATTCTCTATCAAGTTTGTTACAGTTTTGGGGACATCTGGTGGCGAAACGCTGTATTGCATATTATATTTGCACAGTAAAGCACGCACACTGTGAAACCAGCCACTGTGGGGGGGTATGCGGTTACTTTTAGTTGAGTTTTTTAAAGAAATTGTACTTTTCAGAGTACTTTTTAACAGGATTCCTACAGAGTTTGAGATTAATAGTACAAAGTTTGGAAATAATACGTTAAAAAGACAGGAAAACGTCTTGAATTTGTGCATCTGGGTCTTTAAATTTGTGTAGTACGTAAAATGTGTGCCGTTATTGTTCACTATTCATCACTATCAGTTGTCATTAATATTACTACCGGTCTTGTTACTGTTACTGCCACTCTTATTGCTGTTGCTCTCATCAGTTAACCACTTGTTTTTAATTCTGTATTTAATCAACAGCTCATATTCAACCTGACCCCTCCCTGCCCTTTCACATATTTTGAATGCACCACGCCATGTAAGGGAAAATAACACTCCCAAGTGCTCAGGCTGCAGGACAGGCAAGAGGTGGTTTCCTTGGGGCAGCATCTCTGTCCCAGACGCTTGAACATTGTCCTTTTTTTAAAGCACCGTAGACACCCCCCACTCCCCCCTCAAACATAAATAAATAAATAAAATAAATAACAGGGTAAGCACAGGGTTGAAACGATACAGAGGTGGACCTTACTAAACTCGAAGATACTAAACTTAACGACTGAAAGTGGTGAAACTGGTGATTGCGCGGTTATGGTGGTGGTGGTGATGGTGACAGGGCAGGAAATGATATGATGATGTCAACAATACAGACACACACTTAGGCAAACACTCGCACACACACACACACACACACTTACATAACCACATTTTCACTGCCCTTAATTGTTTGTTAGTCTTTTTTCATATTATTATGCTCCGTTGTTTGTTGCCTGCTTTCCTTTGTCTGTTGTCTGTTGTTTTTGTTATGGTTCTGTATGTATTTGTCCTTTTTTCTCTCAATTAAAAAAATAATAAAATTGTGTAGTACGTAACTTCGCCGTATCACATTTCTCCTCAAAAGTCTAATTTCAGCCGTCATGATTTGGTCAAATAGCATAGCATAAATAAAGTGCGGCAGAACCAATAATTGAAAACACAACGCAGCCCCAGGGGTCAAAATCCTCTGAACACATCACTGAAGGTCACGCGCTACAGAACCACAAGAAACAAACTGAAATGCGTAAAAATAAAGAAAATCTCAGCAGAACACAAAGTTTAACTAACGCTGTTAATGTTGTTTTTTAACGTTGGTTCCGAGCGACACTTTTCATGCTGGAGTTATGGGGAAGAGACTCTACTCTACATATTCTTTTGTTTGAAAAATAAATAAACACAAACTCAAGAATTTTGTTTTTCTTTGCTGGCAGCTCTATGAACTAGGCCGTGAAAAACATATTCATTTTTTACCTAAATGGTCTTAAAAAGGTCTTAAAAAGTCTTGAATTTAACTTGAAGAAACCTGCAGGAACCCTGTTTAAGAGCCATATTTTTACTTCTACTTGAGTAATATTTTTATTGAAGTAACAGTACTGTTACTTGAGTAAACGTTTGAGTTCCTCTTCCCACTGTGAGTAAGTCCACAAGTGACAAAAGCTTTAATATGTGGACAGTATGAAATATTTGAACATTTATGTTTCTTGCACCGCTCCTTCAGATATGATTTAGGTTTCCTCAGTCTTTGAAAGTTGTCGGTTTTACACTTTATTTAATGTTTTTGTCTAATTACTTTATTAACGTCAAATTATCAATCAGATGTTACACCCCAGCAGTTTTTCTTTAAGTTGCTGTTACTTGAGTAGTACTTTTCCCAAATACGTTTTACTATTACTTGAGTAATTTCTTGTACCACTACTTTACGCTTCCATCCATCCAATTTCCTCCGCTTATCCACCTCCCCCAGCTCCTACTTCATACTTTTACTTGAGTAATATTATTTTTAACTAACATTTCTCTTTCTTGAAATATTTGGCTACTCCACCCACCTCTGGTCTGTATTCTCCTGTCGTCTGTGTTTTGGTTCTTGTTATTGTCCTTAGAAGGATCCCACACTGATTGAAATCATAAACAAAACACACCATCAGATACATATCAAACATCTGCTGTACTTTTTTTGTCTTGGCAACTTCCTTATTGATCGTTGGAGCAGTGAACAGTGGCATTACTCATACAGGTCAGATCAGAATCCATAGTTTCATTTTAACAATTTAATTTACAGCCTAACTCAACAACTTAATATTTCAGCACTTTTTGTTAGAAATTCATCTGATTAAACTTGCTTAAAATTTTGATTAGGGCTGTCAGCGATTAATAATACAGTTTATTTTGAACGCTCCTCTATTGAAAGTGTGGATGGACCTGAAAGGCGGCGCAGGTTATTAGGTCAGTGATCAGGTCCATACGCAGATGTGAAGACGACAGATGAGACTGTGACTGGTGCTCAGCCGCAAATTTCTCTGTAAAAAACTGCCCGACGGGACTTTAGATAAAACTGAGGTAGTTTGCAGATATTGCAGCGATGAACTCTCTTTCCACAAAAGCACAACGAGTTTAAAACACCGTCTTAAAGCAAAACACGGGTCTGATTCAGCGGCAGCAACGACGTTACTTGTACCAACAACAAACCGAGCACGACAACAGCACCCGGGGCCATGTTAACAAAACTACTAGCGACAAGTTGACCAACACCTTTACAAAATGCATAGCCAAAGCATGTGAAAAATGTCAGTTATATAATTTTTTTATTATAATAAACTGCATTTTTGTCAAAATATTTTGGTCTTTTTTGAAGAATAATTAAGTGCGATTAATCGTGATTAATCAAAATTCTAAAGTGTGATTAATCTGATTAAAAAATGAATCGTCAGCACTAATTTTGATATAATTTGGGTTTTATTTATTTTTTACCATGTTTTAGCACATTTTAGCATAAACTTGAAGCGCTACAAATAAAAAAAAGCTTTTTGTATTGAATTGCCCTGACTGGGATTAGAACGTAGGATTGTCAAAAGTATCGAACATCAGATACTAATCAATACTATCGTGAGCTGTGTCAGAAGTATAAGAGCACATAGATGAGTATATGTTCATGGACCGTTGAGGGATTACACAGACCATATGGTAAGAAAGTACAAATATTTAATCATCATAGTATTGGGATCGGTATTGAGTATCGTGTCTATTCCTAGTATTGAAATAACCGTGATAACGCTACTAGAACCTCTAACTTCTACAGGGGGCAGCACTTAAGTAATTTAATGATCTTTCCATACAACTCCTTCTCTCTCTATTAAAGTTATTACACTTTAATCAAACACATTTGCCTTGGTACAAGTTTTATTTTCAAACCAAAACAGACAGAAGAAAAAAATACTTGTGGGACAAATTTTCTGAAGTTAATATGTAAAAACAAACTATACCATACCATTTTTTGTTTGGGGTTGTGCAAATAATTTTTAAATATAGTTTCCAAACAATATAACAAGCAGTGACATTTGTAGATCTTTTGTTTTGTAGTTACACACAGTGGTATAGTCAAATTATACATTATCATTAATTAAGAGGGGAAAAACAAATAACAGATGAGCTGATTTTGTACTGTTAAATAAGTCCCTTTCATGTATGTTAGTCATTAGCATACAGTTTTGTTTTTATTTTTAATTGCACTCACCTTTTTGTTGAAAACCCTAAACAGGACCATAAACGCATTAACCAATTTTTGTTTGAATTCATTTTATTTTATCCCTCCCCAAGTCTAATGTCACTGCAAAGTAAAGTATCCATCCGGCCGATTTCAGCGGGAACAAAAAACGTAGACTGTACATGGTTTAGACGCGTTTTGTCGTTATCTAAAACTTTGATCTAAAATATTGCACTAAGGAACATCCACAAGTCATACATAGTGATTAAAAAAGCCTGACGACCTTCACAAAAGTAGAAAAACCCGATTTCGGAAGCTGGTGGAACAAGGCGCTGACTCATAGATTTACAATGTGGAAAACAGCTAAATTATATGTTTGCGGAGGAAAGCTGTTTTAACTTGACGCTAGACGAGGCCTAACTGGATTTTCTTGCAATTTGGAGGTCTTTAAATACTTACATGTGACAGGATAGACTGCGCATTTCTCTAAAACATAGTTAATATCATTAGATTTCAGGTTTTACCATGATTTTTGCCTGGTCTTTTCTAGTTTTGTAATTTTGCTGGTTTCTAATTTTACCTCCTGGTCAGCAGATATGACAAACATAGCAACCATAATGTTAACCAGGGCCAAAACTTGTGTAAATTTCACAATAGTTAGACTAATAAAAATAAATGACAGCGCCGTTATTTTATTAAATCAATATTTAAACTATCAATAAAATGCCTTCCTTGGGCATAGACTGTTCCTCCAGTTTTTTGTCTACTTTTCTTCACAAACTGATGTAAAATTATGATGAAATTGTGAATGTTTACCACAGGTTCTATCCCACTAAATCAACCGTAATTAGTCATAATTAGAAAAATATATTTCAGATGCACTCTGCGCAGACACAGTAGTTTAAAGAAAGAGGTCTTATCATCTAAGATTTCAGTATTTTGTCAACAACTTTCTCAAGCTTGCATTATTTCATTTGACAGCACAAATTTTCAGTTTAAGACCTTTCCTCATTCAGAATAGTTAGAAGCAGGAACGTTTACAACACCACACCTGCGCGAGTTCATGAAAAAAACAACTATTTATGCGGGAAAAAGTGCTAGGAAACAGTGTTAAAGACAGATAAAAATTCAGATAACTCACTCACTCAAATGTTCTGCTGTTGTCCTATAAATCATTTGAAAAAGTGATTAGTTGACTAAGGCACCATCAACTAAATGCCTACAGCTTTACTAAGTTACTTTTTGGTGACATGTAATAACCAGATGAGCTAAAATTATAAAAAATATATGTTGTAACTTTCAATTTAGTACCTTTCGAACAAAAAAGAACAACATTTTGCTGAAAACTACAGCAGTTTGGCGGCTCCTTCATAAAAAATGGCAAGTTAGAAAGAAAACTGATGTATAAAGCAGTAACGTATAAGTTTTGAGTAAAAATATAAATGGATTGTGCTTTATTCTGAATCGAGCAGCATCTTCATATCTTCCGCTTTTCTCTTCTTGGTGAAGTAGCACACCAGGATAACCATGATGATGATGGAGATGAAGAAGCCCGAGGCGAAGATCGCGGTGATGAGGGTCGAGCTGAGGAGGGTTCGGATCTCACTGAACTCGTCTTCTTCACCGTCATCATCATTATCATCATCCACCTCCTCGTTTCCTGAGCCTCTGCTGCGGACAGACCCGTTGGGACGAGGCCCGGGAACTGGAATATACACAGAACATGCCGTAAATCAATAAGATCTGGGTTTAGCTTAATCTACATCGAATTTGATGACGTAATAATCCCAGAAATAGGGTTAATGTAACTCACTGTGTACAATGAATTTGCTCAGGTTTGTGAAGTTGTACTGTATTGTCAGTGATGGGAAGAATACTTTGAACATGCATTTAGTTACAGAATGCTGACGGCGGCACGGTGGCTGAGTGGCATCACTCAGGCCTCACAGCAAGAAGGTTGCGGGTTCGATCCCTGGGTCGCCCGCTCCTTTCTGTGTGGAGTTTGCATGTTCCTCCCCGTGTCTGGATGGGTTTCCTCCGGGTGCTCCGGTTTCCCCCATCAACCCAAAACATGCCCGCACCCCTATGAACTAACATCAAGGACCATGTTGTCCACCCTCCTGTGGGCTCACCACCTGCAGAGGGGTTCATAGGGGGGGTCAGGTGCTATGAGTATTGGGCAGCAGGCTGCCCCCGCGACCCAGCTGGATTAAGCGGGAGAAGATGGATGGATGGATGGATGGATGAATGCTGAATACATTTGTTTTGCATGTCCTGTCACTAACTGGAGAAGGAACAATCACACATAAGAGCTGCGTTTTCTTTTTTTCTCACTGATTCTATGCATTTGGAAGCCTAAATTGTGAGCAGCTACTGCAGTGTATCCCTTTTATTCTTATATATACAGGTACTCAGTGTTGGGAAGGTTACTTTTAAAATGTATTCCCCCTACAGATTACCAAAATGTAGTTTGTAACGTAATCCATTAAATTACTTAAAGTGAGTAACGTAATCTGAATACTTTGGATTACTTGATACTGTCGTGCTTTTTAAAACTACATGACTGTAGCAACCAACTCCTGTAAATTCTTGTTTGGTTTTAGACCTGGTTTACACCTGGTTTAGACCTGGTTTAGACCTGGTTTAGACCTGGTTTAGACCTGATTTAGACCTGATTTAGACCTGGTTTAGACCTGGTTTAGACCTGGTTTAGACCTGATTTAGACCTGGTTTAGACCTGATTTAGACCTGGTTTAGACCTGGTTTAGACCTGGTTTAGACCTGGTTTAGACCTGGTTTAGACCTGGTTTAGACCCGCTTTACGCCGTACAGGAGGAGGTGTACAGGAGCGGGAGGAGATGCGGTGTGAGCAGCGTATGGGAGGAGTTTGAGTTTCCAGCAATGAGTGGAATTACCGAAATAAAAAGGGTTATAGCCTAGGCCAAAATGTGAAAACAGGAAAATACTGCAGTGTAATCTATTTATTTCAACAAAGTAACTGTAATCCAATTACCACTCATTGAAACAGTAACTGTAACGGAATACAGTTACTCATAATTTGTACATAACGCCGGTACATGTAATCTGTTACTCCCCAACACTGCAGGTACTGAAAATTAGCATTCTGAATTCAGTTACTTCCCATCACTGTGTTTATTTTGGACATAGGGCGTCGTTTCTTCGTGAGCCAGAGTGTTGGGGACGTGTGGAGACACTTATAATATAAATATTCCATCCAGTCCTTGTATTTGCAGAGGTTGCTGGTGCTAGGCTAGTGCATGTCAATGACCATAGTCGTCCAGCCACTAAAAACAGTCTTACCCACTCCACAGACCCGAGGCAAAATTATTATAACTCCAGAATGTTCTTGTGAATGTCTGTGTCCAGAGAATAAGTAAAACCAACTTTGCATTTGAAGGATTTATGTCTGAGCAGCAGTGATTTGTACTTCCTGATAGAAAGCTCCGCAGAGGCGGACTGATATATGAGAAAATAGTCCCTCAACATGCGACAATTCATGTGATGCAAGGTTAGTTTTATTTCAAACATTATTCTGTAGACAAAGACATTCACATCAACAGTCTGGCATAATTATTGCTTTGCCTCGGGTGCACTGTGGAGTGGGTAAGACTGTTTTTAGTGGTGACCTTACCGGCTTGTCAAAGCCTGATCTCGTCAGATCCATAGACCGTATATATGAGTGGACTGAGATATCCCGTTAGCCACCGCATGCCAAACAGGAAGTGCTCCAGGAGGCTTTTCCAGCTCCTCCTGGATCGCTCGTCTCTCTGTACCTGCTGCTGTGAGCCTCATCATTTTGGTCTTAAAATGTTCTTATGCATCTGCTCTACATGATCCTGATTTTTTTTTTTTTAGCTATTTTGTCCATCAAAAAGAACCCTATTCATAACATAGAGCCTGGCTCCAGATTTACCCCAGTAACCGTTAGCATCGTGAGCCTCATTTGAGCGACGCTAAACGCTATGGGTGACGTCACACTCACTTCACGTCAGTCCACTTCTTTTATACAGTCTATGGTCAGATCTCAGAAGCTCAGCAGGGCCGGGCCTGGTCTTTACTTGGATGGGAAACCGCTCGGAAAATTCAGGTGCCACAGCGGGGTGCCGGTGGCAAAAATTGTTGTTGTGTCCTTAGGCAAGGCACTTCGTCCACATTGCCTAGTATGAAAGTGGTGTCTGTGTAAGTGATGGTGGTGGTCGGAGGGGCCGATGGTGCAGATTTGCAGTCTCACTTCTGTCAGTCTGAGTGTGGAGAGAATGAATAGTGAACTGTAAAGTGCTTTGGGTGTCTTGAAAGGCGCTATATAAATGCAATGATTAATTAATTAACTACACTGACATGCACAAGCCTAGCACCAGCAACCTCTCCAAATACAAGGACTGGAGGGAATATTTAAAAAAAGTGTCTCCACATGTCTCCAACACTCTGGCTCATGAGGAAATGAGGCCCTTCGTCCAAACTTCTGAACTGTCCCTGTTAAATTCACCTGGTGCTTGGGGCTTGGGCCTCTTTCTCTCCGGGTCATCATTCAGCATCGGTAGAGTGGTACTGGGATTTTCTGTAGGTACGAATCCATATTCTTCTCCATCGTCTTCACTAACTGGGAAGGACTCTCCCACGAAGAGCAAAGGCCCCTGGGTAATCCGGTGGTCCACGGTCTCCTTGGAAACCCCACGTCTCCGCCTCCGTCTGGCTTGGTTTGCGTTCGACACGCAGCCTTGAGAGCACCTGGTGAATGGGTTGTTCCTCTCACACAAGATGACGGAGCAGGTGATGTAGACCTGAAAGAGAGGAGCAGGTAAGTGGCCGAAGTCATCAACATTCCCTGGGGAAGAGGGGGGGGGGGTGAAGCTAACTAGAGGCATTGCTCTGTCTGACGTTCTGTCTCATGTTAGACTTATTAATTTGAGCTTTGTTTTACCCCAATAACACCACCACCTGAAAAACTGATTTAGAATTACAAGTGATTTGTTCTGGTAAACAAGTCCATGAAATAACATTACAGCCACAAGCTAGCTAGCATTAGCCAACACTAGCATTAGCCAACAGTTTTTCAGTTAGTCAACAAACACCTAAACAGGACCGTGAACACTTGTACTGATCATAGCCCGAAAATATGTTGTTCTTTTGTATTTTTTTGCCTTTTCAGACTTTGACTTCAACACCTATTTAGCAGTGTTAATGTGCGAATGTGTGCATTGCATCACCATGGTAACGGCTGAACATTCTGCTATAGACATACATGCAGAACAACCTGCGTGACGTCACTGCACAGTAACAATAGCAGTTAAATAGCAGCAAGCAGGTGGCACATCCTCTAGCAGAAGAGTTATGCCCAACGCCTATAATACAATAAAGGTGCACTGTGTAACTTTTCAGGTGGTGAGTCTGCCACCTGTTTGTCTCTATGGAGATGTAGTTGCTTTCCCTGGAAATTTCCACAGTATGGCATAAAAAATCATCTATCCCTATTGCAGGGCCATCAGATCTAGTGTCAGGTGGGGATGGGACAATAAACAATAATATTGTTTATCCTGATAAAAAGGGCCGACAATAATCGTTCACTGTACATTTTATATAATTGTGATAATTGTCTCCATTTTATCACCAGAATGTGCAGAAAAAAGGACTTATCCACAATGTTCTCTTCTAGATCATTGTTGTTTTCACTGATAACAAAATACAGTTGTTTAAAAATGGAACGTAGTCATAACATTAAATTCCTTATTAATATCCATAACATTTTTAAACCATCACTAACTATTTATTGTTATTTATTACTAACTAATTATTGTGATGTAATTGTTAATTGCATTCATTTTGGTCATGATAATTGTATTGCCTCATGCCTAGTGTCAGGGCAGTTTGATGCATCTAGCAAAATGCATGTTTTTCCATTTTTTCCATTTTTTATTAATAGTAATGTATAACTTTAAAGTCATATTGTGGAATAGGGATGTGATACGGTGAATAGGGATGTGATATGGTGAATAGGGATGTGATATGGTATCGTCAGAGGTCTCACAATAATATTGTGAAATACACAGATAGCAGGTTTTATACATGAATGGATATTTTGTTTTGTTTAACAGAAGAGCTGAACACATCGTGGAAATGGTTGTGGTCTTGATGCTAAATGAAAGATCCCTCATTGGTAGACGGCCTTTGCATTTTGATACCTGAGTGTCTTTGTCGAGCCTTCAAAGTAGTATTTTTAATAGCAACTACTGTAGGGACGTAACAATAACGTAAATATGGTGCTATCATATCGTCAAAGGTCTCACAATAATACCGTGGACCATCACAATATATCGAATCCCAAGTCTCTTTGCTTAAATGAATAGTCACGATGCAGAAATAGCTAAAAGAAACAGAGGGAACTACATAGACCATGATCCTTTGCTCCGTTTCAGTGCAGACAACATGAAGAAATAACTGTTCTAGAGGAAAAAGTAGCAGATTCTCCACAAAATATTGCAATAAATATCATACCATGAGATGTATATGGTGAAAATATCGTACAGAGAGATTTGGATACCGTTCCATCCCTATTGGCAATAAATGTTGTGAGCTTCCCGACCATATCATTCTAGACAAAGCAATAACATCTGCGTGGAGACAAGCAGGCGGAGGACCCTCAATCAGAAAAGTTACATGGCGTACCTTTAAGAAATATCGGTGGTGTGAGGATGTTGAAAGTGAAGTCAGTAGCTGTAAGTATTGCTCACCTGGTCATTGTTTCCTGTAAACTTGAAGGCCTGCACTTCAAAGTTGTATAAAGTATCCGCAGACATTTTAACTGATAAAGTCTCATCTTTCTGACAGCTGTAGAACACATGACCACACAACCACAGTTAACATTTTTACCTCTATAACTCCATTAATTAATTTTTATTGATTTTTTTTTTTTCTCCTCAGACTCACCCGTCCTTGATGAGGTCGTAGAACAGGCTGTTGTCCGGGTTGTCGTCCGGAGTGGCCTTACACGACTCCACAAACATCGTCACTTTCTGCAGGTTGGACTTGGCCTGGATGCTCAGGTAAATCATCTCAAACAGCTTCACCTGCACCGGGTACTCATTAGCCCGAACTTTCTTGGTGAAGTTTTTGTCTTTGTAGATCTCAAACGTGTATGCAAAGCTGCCGAAGGTGGACTCTGTGAAGATGTAGTCGTCCTGGTGCACATTGAAGTAGGTGGAGATGCTGAGGAATTTGGGGAACTGGCAGGAGAAGCCAATCTTAACTTTCTTTCTTCTAGTGATGATCTCAGTGGGCAGCTCGAAAGAGTCGATCTCATTGGAGAACACAATAAAATCACCCTTGTCCTGAAATGTAATTAATACAAATCTTTTAAAAATAGACATTTTTTCAGTGCTATGTGAATTTGAGTTGATGGAGCTGGAAGAACGTCCATCCTCATTTCCAATTTAGAACGTGGTGGTTAGCAGGCTATGGAGGGACTTGTACTATTTTAAAGGTCCTAAATTTGCAGAATTGACTCTTGTGAGCTTTAAGCAATGTTAGAATGTTGTTATCTCCTCAAAAACATATGTGGAGTTGCGTTTTGTTTTAATGACACATATTTGCGGCACGGTGGCTGAGTGGCAACACTCAGGCCTCACAGCAAGAAGGTTGCGGGTTCGATCCCCGGGCCTTCTGTGTGGAGTTTGCATGTTCCTCCCCGTGTCTGGATGGGTTTCCTCCGGGTGCTCCGGTTTCCCCCATCAACCTAAAACATGTTGGACACCCAACATCTGTCCTGGGACTACAGATGAAAAATAGCCGTCTGGCTAATTCTGGCATATTTACATGTAAATGTTGATTAATGTGCACTGTCCCATAAATAAATAAAATAAAAAATAAAATAAAAAATAAATTGAGTAACTCTTTCTTATTAATCTGTCTGCATCCCTGTTGTGGCTTTTTAAATCTGAGAAGGATAAAACTGGAGAAAAGTTGTCTTAAATCAAAGAGTCTGGATTTATTAAAGCAGTTGTGCACACAGTTACAAAGAAGTAAAGAAAACAAAACCTTTCTGTCCCTCACGCGAGGTCCGTCTCTCCCATAGACTGTATAAAAGAAGTGGACTAAGTGAGTGTGACGTCACCCACAGCGTCAGCGCCGCTCAAATGAGGCTCGTGATGCCACAGTTACAGGAGCGAATCTGGAGCCAGGCTCTATGTTATGAATAGGATTTTTTTGAAGGACAAAATAGCACAAAAAAAATTCTGGATCATGTGTTGCGGGTTAATACGAACATTTTAAGACCAAAATGACGAGGACACAGCAGGAGTTACAGAGAGAGAGAGAGAGAGGGACAAAAAGGGAGAGAAGGAGCCGGAAGAGCCTCCTGGAGCACTTCCTGTTTGACACGCACTGGCTAACGGGTTAGCTTAGTCCACTCATATATACGGTCTATGGTCTCTCCCTAATCTTGAATGGTAAAATAAAAACAGGCTTCTTATACTGCTGACAAACGTGATGAAATCAACATGAGGTAAAACATACGATAATAATAATAATAATAATGCATCAGTTTTATATAGCGCTTTTCTGGACACTCAAAGACGCTTTACAGAGCATTATTCATTCACTCCATACCCGGTGGTGGTAAACTACTATTGTAGCCACAGCTGCCCTGGGACAGACTGACGAAAGCGAGGCTGCCAATCTGCGCCATCAGCCCCTCCGACCACCACCACCATTCACACACACACCACTTTCATACTAGATAGTATTGATCTAAACCGCATGTGTCAAACATGCGGCCCGGGGGCCAGATCCGGCCCTCCAAGACCTTTAATCTGGCCCTCGGCTGATTTTTCTATTAAAATACTTAAAATTTTCTGATTTTTCTGTTAATTTTCTGCACCGTTTAGCATAGCAGCGTCTCCGGGGTTTCTGTACGTTGCAACTCCCACTAGAGCAGCACAAATGAAGACTTTCCTCTTTCCAAACGCTCTTAAAGGACGATCGTTTTGACTGTCGACAGTGACCCTCATCAGCAAAATGTCAAAAAATAAGAAAAGCAGATGCTGAGTTCAGGATTTCCCAAGAAAAATAGTCTAATTCTTATTTGTTGACAGAGGTGAATGGGAAATCTGTGCTCAGTGTGTTTGGAACAAGTGGCGTTGCTCGAGGAATATAATCTTAAACACCACTACGAGACACGGAGAACAATACAATAACTTGAAGAGAGAACTGAGTTTTCTGATCCGGCCCTTTTGGGATCAAAGTAGGTTGCATACGGCCCCCGGACCAAAATGAGTTTGACACCCCTGATCTAAACAGTTCTCAAAAGGAGACGACTTGTCTGGGTCAACTGGGGCACCGATTAGACTGAACCCAAAGATACCAATAATTCTAAATGATGACAATGTTGTTTTAACCCTAATAAATAAGGACTGAACATATTGACCTGCCTTGAAGTAGCCCAGATACAACAGGTCAGACCGCTGCAGTGACCAGGAATACAGAGATGCTTCAGCAGTTGTGAGTTACTAGTTCTCTAAACCCAAACAATACACTCTTTAGCTTAACAAAGTAAGAAATTTCCATCACAATCCCCAAAGTGCAAAATGCTCTGTTCTACCTTCATGTCATAAGGCGATAGTTTCCAAGTTAACATCTACATTTAAAGCCAGTGCAGAAACCTAAATGTATTTTTAACTTCTGTTTTAATCCTGACTCACTTGTATGAATTATTTTCTGTAATAAAGCTTATGTTACCTCGATTTTGGTGCCGCAGGTGCTGAAGCTGATCTTGCCCATGATGTGGGAGCTGTTGGAGGTGAGGGAGCAGGTCTTGTCCAGGAGCATCAGGTACTTCTCGTCGATCCCCGGCATCGATGCCTTGTTCAAGAACACCTCCATATTGTTAGATTGGCATATCACGTCCGCCTTTCCTTTTGATTATATCACAAGATGAACAAGTAAGTACATTGTCAGTACATTGGTATCAATCAGAATGGCTGGATTTCAGTTGTCACAGCTTTCTATAGGCCAATATTTTTAGCAGAGATGGTGGCAGCTAAGATGAATATTGTTCAGCTGCAGATTTTTTTTGCACTAGACCAGGGATTGACAACCCACAGCTCTCCTTCCGTTGTGGCTCCTGTGACTTTGGAAAATAAATAGAGTATTTAATTACATTGTATTTTTATTTTAGTTAGTTTGTTTTTAAATGTAATTCTAAATTTGTAGACAACGGTAATCTTGTAACATTCAAAGAAAACATTCTTAATATTTTTGTTGCTCAAAATATGTGTTAAAGCCGCTGATGTGTGATATCCCGCTCGGACTCACTGCACCTGCACCAGCAGCAGGATTTATTGAGATTTTTACTTCTGGTGGGTAAATGATGGATAAATCCAAGAAAAAAAAGTTTCCGAAGAAAACAGAACGTTTAATGCTACATGAGCAGATTCATTCACGCGATAAATGACGGAACAGAAGCAGACGCATTTTTGGTTCGCTGCGGGTGGATAAGTTAATCTTGGATTTTATTTCCTACGAGCAGGACTCAAATAGACATTTAGTAATAATGTGTTTAATGCAGCTTTGCGCACATTTGTTTTAGAGAAACGAAACTTAAAACCGCATGGCTCATTTGCATAAACTGCGCTGAAAACAGCTCAGTGCTTCAGCTTCAGCTTCTGTCAGACTAAAGGACACGACTCAGCAACACACTATAGTCTTTTATACAGAGCAGACAGGTAAAAAAAAAAATCATATGCAGTGTTATCCTCATTTTAGGGTTTTGTGGCTACTCAGGTGTTTTCTTTTCTGTGGGAGACACTCCAAACGGCTCTTTGAGTATTTAAGGTTGCCGACCCCTGTCCTAGACCATGATCTTGAGTCCAGTCAGTAAAAACTATTAGGTTCCATATTTGGGAATTTACCTTTCTGATATTTCATGACAAAGTACAGTGTTATCAATAGGAAAAACTGGCTCTTGCCCCCACCTGGAAGTATGAACATTCTGAAATCTGAAAACCACCAATACAAAGATGACAGACTAACCTTGAGTGATAGTGGATTTGGTCACCACTATGACAACACATCTCATCTCTGATTGGCTGAAAGAGAAAAAAGAGGAAGAGTTTAAAATACACATAATAGTTTAGACTAATAATTTCTCTAAAACATAGTTAACATTATCTTTTCTAGTTTTGTAATTTTACAGACAGATATGACATACGCAGTGGTATGTTACCTGGCAAGGACTAAAACTTGTCTAAATTACACAAAAGTTATGTTTTTACAAATAAAAATAAATGACAACATCTGACGTTTTGTTAAATCTGTTTAAATGTCTTCCTTGTGCAAAAATTGTCCCTGCATTTCTGATGAAAATGATGACAGTTGACATAGGTAGAGGGATTCCAGAGCTACTCTCTGTATTTTCCTTCTTTTTGTTATATACATTTCTTCATAACACCTGATTGATGTAAAATTATGAAGAACATTTACTTCAGCTACTGTCCCACTAAACCAATAATCATTAGAAAAATATATGAATATGACAAATGCACTTTAAGCTCAGTGTGTTTTCATAAAGTACTTGCCATATTGCAAAAATGCTTTTACATTTTTCCTAAATTCTTGCAGTCCTAATATTTAATCTGAAATGAACCAATAAATAGACCCATTTAGACCTGGTTGTTATTACTGTAGTAGCTCCAGCTCGCTCTTCCACAGAGTGCGCTGTACTCACGTTTCGTCCGTTTCCGCGGTGAAGCAGACGGGCACATGTCTGTACACGTCCTCGGGCTGCGGGGTCCAGCTCAGAGTCACCTCTGCTTTCCCAAGAGCGTTGTCTTTAAACACTTTGGTCATGTTGTAAGGGCCGCTGATCTGGAACTCATGAATGCTGTAAAACAAAAAAAAATCTTTCAATCAGGGGAGCATAGAGTCGCCAAAATTTACTCAAGTAAGAATAACATTACTTCAAAATAAGAGTACTCAAGTAGGGCTCGACCGATATATCAGTTGGTCAATATTATCGGCCGATATTGACATTTGGAAACATACCGGCCGATAGTCCATGTGGATGTTTTACCTTGTTATAAATCTTAGACTCTCTATATTCTGCCCATTTAATCACTTTACAGACAGATAAATGTCCTGATATGTGGCTCCGCATCAGGATTTATTTGCAGAGTCATTTGTCTGTGTCCATCCCGCCCCTGAACGCATCGCCATGTGCGTTTGTTTACAGCTGCAGCCGTAGATCCACGTGCACAACACTGAGATTATTTTCTTTTTCCGGACGCTCAGTGTGAGTCTGGATTAAAAGGACAGTTCTTAGTGCAGACTTGTGATCTGAGAGGAGCCTGTGTGAGGCTGAGTGTTGAAATGTGTCGGTTTTGAAGCTCGTTTTGGTTCTTTCTCATTGGTTAGCGATTAGCTGCTGTAGCTCGCACACATAAACAGACTGTTTCCTCTTCTGTTAGCGACTGTAAAGTGCCTATAGTGGCCGTATATATGTTACTGGACTCACTCTGATATGTAAATGAGCTGTGAATAGAGGTGTGAATTATTGGCATTTGGCAGCTCATTAATTACAACGGCGCACACGCATTTACCGCTAAAGGTTAACAGCGGTGGTTTACTTACAGCACTTTCTTTACTGGCTAGAATATTGTACAAAAATGCCATCAGGCCGATCTACTGTCTTTAAATATGACGTAAAGAGGCAGAAGAACAATAAATGTCGCCTAAATAAACCCAATTGAAAATCCAATAGAACCAAACCTAAGTTTTATAAACAATTGAAGATTTACAGTGAAATTTTACATCATAAATATACTGGCAATTATATCAACTATCGGCAGCTCCAACTTCCATTTTATTGGTATCAAATCAAAATCCATATCGGTCGGGCCCTATACTCAAGTACAATATAGTAGTGGTCTCAGAAACTGCAGTAGCCTCTGAAGTCAGCATGCATTTCTTGACTAAAAAGCTGCAAATTTAACTAGAATATGTTCAGATGGTAATGATATTAAAGCACTTTAGTCGCTATTATTATTTAGTGTTTAGTTCCACCTAAATTATGTAAAAGTTGAAGGAATGAGCAGCGCACACACACACAGCCTACATCATCACAGCTCTGTTACTTTGGTTTAGTCTGAGTAGAGCTTCACCTGTTGTGGTCGGCCTGGGCCTCTGCGTAGATGCTGACAGGCTGCCCCACTGAGACGTAGATCATAGCCTCCTGTGAAGGCGTCTTAGACAGAAACATGGGCTGGACGTGTCCCAACTCACAGCTGGGCAGAGGAGCCAGCACTGCACCACAGCGACACAGGAAGATTAGGAAAAATACAGATAAATCAGCTCTATCTTCCTGAACCCAATTTAATTTGCATTTTGTTCATTGTAAATCGTATTATTGGCTGAAAACAGATTAATAACAGAACCAGCTCCACTGACTTTCTGTTCAAAACTTTGGCATCTCCTTAATGACATTACGCCGTAACACCAGCACTTTTTAATTACTTGTTTTAGTTGAAAGAAATCGCTATGTGGCATTATTGGCCCTACATTATTTTTGTATTTACCAGGGGTGATCCAACATCTTATCGGCTTGCAAACGTGGCAGATTTTGCCAATAATGTAATAATGTATGTTTGTTATTGAATGGAGCTCAAGAGTTCTGAACACATTGGAGTGGTGCTGGTTCTGGAAGTAGATTTTCCATAATTTTCCCATAAACTTTTTTTTTAAAATCAAATATTAAGGGTTTAAATCATGCTACATGGTAACTATATCTGTAACGCAGTTTTAAGTCCAAAAGCGCATTGAAAACACAAGGTTCCTTGAAATGTTTTAATAAGTTAGCAGTTTGTAAAGTTTCATAAACAGATTTTTTTGTGCCATATGTTACCACATATACCACTAATAAGCCCTGAGTGAGCTTTAAAACTTGTAATATTATTTTTTATGGGAAAGTGTCCACCCTCTCTTTACTTCCATGTTAAAGCCAAATTCCATCAGATCTCAGAAGCTAAGCAAGGCCGGGCCATTATTATTATTATTAGTAGTAGTAGTAGTACTAGTAGTACTAGTAGTACTAGTAGTACTAGTAGTACTAGTAGTAGTAGTAGTAGTAGTAGTAGTAGTAGTAGTGTAGTAGTGTATTTTTTCGGATTATAAGTCGCACTTTTGGGGGGAAATTTATTTTATAAAATCAGAGACCAAGAACCGACATTTCATCTTGAAAGGCGAGTTATAGAAGTTACAGTAATAAAAACAATCGAACAGAGAATGATCTATGTATCATTTGTTCATTCGTTTTTCAATATAGAACCAAAAATAAGAACATGAAAAAAACAACTCTTTTCTTTATTATTTGTCTCTAAAACCAAAATGAAAAAACAGATAATTTGTTTTTTTTCATTTTTGATTCATATATAAGATTCATATATTTGGTCTACGGGCTGTCAGTGTGAAAAATGTAATATATAAGTCGCATCTGAGTATAAGTCACAGGAACCACCCAAACCCTGAAAAAAACAACTTATAGTCCAAAAAATACGGTATTACTTTTTTATTATTGTTACCTTGGAGTGAGAAGAGCATTTTGACGCTGCACATTGGCTCCAGGTTTGGGTCAGACACGTTGAGGGACACCGGGGGTCCTTGTGAATATGTCATTTGTATGTCTCTGATGGGATAATCCTCCATCATCACCTCAAACACGTGCAGCCCCTCAGTCAGGTTCCCACTGGCACTCAGCGAGCACTTGTTCTGCACAGACAGGCAGGGAAAAGCGTTCGTAATGGCTACAGTGGCTACGATTACAGCCACTGGCTATTGATACTTTGCAGTGACATCACGCTGGGGGTGTTCTGCGTGTATCTCTAATGGTGGAATGTTTAGGAGTTACCATGGGGACACTAAGAAAACACTGTCAAAACTGTAAATGATACCTTTTCAGGAGCCTGTAATCAATACGAGCATTCATGGTCTTGTTAATGCGGGTTAGCCTGTTAAAGTTAAAATGACTTAAATTAAGAACATTTTACTTTATTTGAGTTGATTCATCTTGGCAAGTGAAATTATCTGCCAGTGGAATAAGTGTACATTTGATTTTATTTCTTATTTTATGTGCAAAAAGTCTTTGTTTTTCTTATATTAAGTGTAACAAGATGTATTTTCATATTTTAAGTACACAAATCTTACTGCACTGACAGATAATTGTACTTTTCAAGTGAAATTTACTCAAATCATGGTAAAACATTCTTAGTTCCAGGTCATTTTAGCTTGACTAGATTTAGTTTTTTGGCAGTGCTCTTGTAGTTCCAACTAAATCTGTTCTTTACGTCAGATTGTGTTAAAATAAAGCACAGATTAAAGTCTAATAACGCCTCAGACAGAGCAGAGCTTAGAGTTCGCATCAAAATCCCCGGGGAATGGTGATGACATTAGCTGCAAAGTATCAAGTGGAAATATGTTGTGCAGATGATCAAAAAGTAAAAAAAAAAAACAGGCGGTCAGGAGGAGGTTCTTAAATATAGAATAAAAACAAATTAATCTTGCGTACCTCGTCGAACACAATGTTTGCTGTATGGTTGGAAATAAGGCGACATTTGACTTCATCTCCGTCTGGATCATGAGCCAAGAGACGAACTTTGGTGAAGCAGTTCTGAGGCACTCTGCAAAAACACATGTTGGCTCACTTATATATGCAATAACCAATAAATAAAAACAGCACAATAAATAAATATAACATATATCATATTCTCGTCTTTCTCTTCACCATCTTTCCTTTCATCCATAAATGTTCTCTTTAAAGTGGAATCAAACACTAAATTATGATTATTTTGCCACTAAACTGTGTATATGGTGTTTGAATAGCATTTCCTACTGTTTGTAGTTCTTTTTTGTTGGCAATTTTAGTCCAAACTAGATAAATTTGCTGCTTTCTGGTCAAAAACGCCTAAATCTATGTTTGTTCTGCCTTCAGTGGCCTCTGCAATTTCTGATTACAAATACCTGGCAGCAGAGCATTTTGCACTTAGGACTCGTAAACAGAGTAATAAAATAAGAAATGTTTTACTTTACTTTACTTTTACATGTGTGGATGAAATGAAAGTTGTTGTTTTTTTGGCTTAAATCTTACGAGTAAATTTCTGCGTAATGTAGGACCTCTAATAAAGATTAAATAAACATCACAATAGTTATAACAATAGTGCTTTGTGTTGCATTTTTGTATGAAAAGCTCTATAAATAAAGTTTGATTGATAGTGTAACAGTGGACCTATGATAATGCGCCTTCGCTCTGACCTCATGTTGGAGATGGTGGCTGTGACGGGGCAGTGGTTGATGGCGAAAGTGTCCGAGCGTTGTCCCAAATCCATCTGAGCCGTGGCTGTCCATTTCTTTGCTTTATTGACATTAGACGCCCAGCAGCAGCCGGAGGCACTGAGGGGCAACACACACATACAAGGGTTAGGACTGTAGGCTGACAGTAAAGCTGCTGAATAATTATGTTTTTATTAGGCTACGTTATTAGTAGTAAAAACAAAATAAAACACGTATTTATCTTTGGCTTGCTCTAATTTAAGCTTAGCTTTAGGACTTTCCATTTGAATGCTTTTTAAGTAGAAAAACACGCCTCCTCTCGCCACCAGTCTGTGAAAATATGGTCCTGAAAAGAGCGCAGTCAAAACCTAATAATTACATGTCGTAATGGCGGGATGTTGAAAAAAAGGTTAATGTGCTGCCACTCCGACCAAGGAGGAAAAACATATCGGAGTGCAGGACATTTGATAACAAATGGACACATCGCCTCTCCGACAATTAGACGTCAGTGTCGGATTGGCAGCCTGTAACCAGTTGGCTCTGGTTCTGGAAGTAGATTTTCCATAAATTTTCCCATGACATTTTTATTATTACTTTATTATTACCTTGGAGTGAGAAGAGCATTTTGATGCAAATGAAATGAAAGAAAAACATTTTTCATTTAGTGCAATATTTAAAAACTTTAAAAGGATAATTTTGTGAAATTAAGTATTATAAATCATAAGCTCTTGGTTGAATATGTACTGAATAATATGTATATGTATGGACAAACAGTTTTGTACTAAACCATGAAAATCTTATGCAAGAATCTTAAAGGGCACCATAAAACTATTTAAAACCTAAAAAACATCCATGTAAACAAAGGTTTAAATAAAGTTTAAATAAAATTTTTGTTAGGAGTGTAAATCATTTTGTTATATTCGGTTTAATGACTAAAGGCTTTATATTCTATTCTAAATCAAACATTATAAAACATCTTTATAAGCAGCCTTACACTTACCTTTGTTGATTTCCCACTGCACAGGCCAAAGCCCAAAAGACTTGATCACTGATGTTGTTCTAATCCCATTTATTTACCAGTGAATTATATTTTTTGAAAAAGCTAAAAAAAATACATTCCCGAACCATTTTCTTTCAACATCTTTCAGTTTCTTTTCTTCTTCATCGTCAGTAGTCGATCCTCACTTGTTGCTTCTTCCGCTGGAGTCGGCGATCGAGTCTTTTGGGCTTTGGCCTGTGCAGTGGGAAATCGACAAGCTAATGCTAAGGCTGCTTATAAAGTTGTTTTCTAACGTTTCCAGACACTAATGAGTGAACCAGGCAGAGCGTTTTGTTTGTTAGACTCGTGGCTGTTGTAAGATGGGTTAAAGTGGTGTTAAGCTTCTTCAGTCTGAAGCAAATTGGTGTTTTACGTGGAAGTTCAGAACTTGCCCCCATCACTACACTAGTTTGTTGCCTTGACAGACTCACTGCCACATCGAGATCTCCACCGAGGAAACACTGATCTGTGCCGTTTTTTGGCTTCTGACAGAATTCCACCACCTCTAGCAACGGACTTTAGCTTTAAACGTGCTGGAGTTCCCCTTTAAAGGACCTGTATGTAGCCTGCAGCTTTAAAGGGGGTACTACAATCACACATGAGCCTGTGATGCCATTGCCTTAACCTGCAGATAGAGGACGACATGTTTTTCTCATTCTCAGTATATGGACAGATCATGTCTCATGTGAAAGCTCAGAAAGGCATTTTTAAACTAAGACTCATTCTGCTTTCTGATTAGCAGAATGTTGTGAACCAAAACTCACAACATAAAACCAAATTATATCTTAACCTACTTTGCCGTCATGTCTATGTTTTTGTAATGAAAAATACAACAGCATTAAAATGGTTATCAGTAAAATAAAAGTTTGGTTTGAACATGTTTACCTCATAAACATGTCAACCTCATCAAAATCTCATTTCTTTAAATGCCAAAAATATACCAAAGTCTATCCATCCACATTTTCTTTACAACATGTCAAATAGTTGAATGATGACAGAATAGTTGTCAGGCAGAGGTACAGCGTGTACTCGGTGTGACAAAGAGCCGTCTGTGTGGTTCATATGGGATCAGTGAAGAGAAGAGATGTTTCTTTGACACTACTGTAATAACACCGGCATTTTGACTTTTAAATATAAAACTATTTCACTGTTTCTTCTCATGTCAAATCAGCAATGCCGTGGTTTCTCTTGACAGGTTCATTAAGCAAAGACACAACTGAAACAACCCCCGCACGCAAACGTCGTCATTAACAGTGGTATTTACACAGTGAACTTCTACCATTGTGTTATGGATAGTTGTCCTATACGTCTGTTTAAAGTGCACGTCAGATTAATATGTTTCCACGTTCTGACCTGTGGTAAATAATCCTCATAATTTTACATCAGTTAAGTGGAAGTTTGTGAAGAAAAGTAAAAAGCAAAAAAGTCATCAACCGTTATCATTTCCATCGAAAATACAGACACAATTTATGGCCAAGGAAGGCATTTTTCTGACATTAAAAATATTTATTCAACAAAAAATGGTGTTGTAATTTATTTTTAATTGTTAAATAATAGCTCTTGTGTAATTTTGTTTAGCTTTGGCCCTTGTTAACATTGTGGTTGCTCGGTTTCATACCTCTACAAATCTCATGTCTGCTGCTCATCTCAATAAAATTATAACCTTCATCAAAATTACAAGATTCTAAGTAAAATCTTAAATATAATTGTGTTAGCTATGATTTAGTTAAAAAAAAAGTAATATTTTGAAGCAAAAATACTCCATATACAGTCATTTGAGCTTTAATAAGCCAGAGTACACAGGGCACGTAGTTTAAAGGGGAAGTCCGGTATGTTTGAAGCTAAAGTCCGTTGCTAGAGGAGGTCGAATTCTGTCAGAAGCCAAAAAACGGCACAGATCAGTGTTTCCTCGGCGGAGATCTCACTGTGGCAGTGAGTCTGTCAAGGCAACAAACTAGTGTAGTGATGGGGGCAAGTTCTTAACTTCCACGTAAAATGCCAATTTGCTTCACACTGAAGAAGCTTAACTCCACTTTAACCCATCTTACAACAGCCACGAGTCTAACAAACAAAACGCTCTGCCTGGTTCACTCATTAGTGTCTGGAAACGTTAGAAAACAACTTTATAAGCACCTTACACTTCCCTCTGTTGATTTCTCACTGCACAGGCCAAAGCCCAAAAGACTCCATCATCGATGTCGTTTCTAATCCCATTTATTTACCAGTGAATGATATTTTTTTAAAACACTAAAAATTACATTCCCGAACCGTTTTCTTTCAACAAATTTCAGTTTCTCTTCTTCTTCACCATCAGTCCTCGATCCTCACTTGTTCCTTCTGGAGTCGACAATCGAGTCTTTTGGGTTTTCACATGTGCAGTGGGAAATCAACAGAGGGAAGTGTAAGGTGCTTATAAAGTTGTTTTATAACATTTCCAGACACTAATGAGTGAACCAGGCGGAGCGTTTTGTTTGTTAGACTCGTGGCTGTTGTAAGATGGGTTAAAGTGGTGTTAAGCTTCTTCAGTGTGAAGCAAATTGGCGTTTTAGGTGGAAGTTCAGAACTTGCCCCCATCACTACACTAGTTTGTTGCCTTGACAGACTCACTGCCACAGTGAGATCTCCACCAAGGAAACACTGATCTGTGCCGTTTTTTTGGCTTCTGACAGAATTCGACCTCCTCTAGCAACGGACTTTAGCTTCAAACATACCGGAGTTTCCCTTTAACAAGAGGACAGGTCAGGGAGGGTTAACAGATAGTTATACATATCATATTAACTCTGAGCAAGTATGTAAACTTTTTATTTTTTGGAAAGTCTAAGAAAAATGAATAACAAATTTACTTGTGGAACCAGGGAGTGGGCGGTCACTGTTGAGTTCTTTAAGGAGGATTTTGGATAGAATATAGCGGCACCATAGTCTCCTCTGTTAATGGGAAACACGGATTCACTGATATTACCACTGTTCCCTGTGTAGAGTTCATACCTGAGAGAGACGCTCTTAGTGTTAGCCGGTAGGTCGGTGGTGGATTTGTGCTCCGTTTGGCACCAGCGCTTCTCTCCGGTTCGGTCTTTGGTTGTTTCGCCGCCGGTGCCTTTGGTAAAGTTCCCACACGCTTTACCGTCGCACAAGTACGACACCTGACCGGAGCAGGAGGAGCGGCCATTTTCTCTGCTCACCAAACTCAGCTGAAACATGAAAATACAGTTAAGGGATCCTCTGCTGTGAAAGGGATGAAGTCTTTGAACAGTTATTTTGTTGTTGTTGTTGTTGTTTTTATATGTTTAATGTCATACTATGGAACATTCCTGACAAAGCAATAGTAAGCAGGTAGCGGACCCTCCACCAGAAAAGTCGCACAGTGCATCTTTAAAGTTTGAAGAATGTTTGAAGTTCAGGTTTGATGTGAAGATAGATAATTATTATTTAACTCAGCAGCAGCTTACAGTCGATGCTCTGAATATTATTCAGTTTAATTGTGGTCCGCTTTTTTGTTTTGTTTTGTTCTATAAATTTCAAAAATCAAAATGTTCAAACACTTACAAAAATAAAGTTTGAAAAAAATAAAGTTAAGGTTAAAGTTTAGGAACAGGATTATGTTACGGCAAGAAAAAACGGTTAAGGTCACGGAAACGCTTTAGGTAAGTTAACAAAGGCAACTTAAAACAAAAAACAAAAAAAACAAACATGACTAGACTGGGGACTGAACCTGGACTAAGCCAACTGGTACTACACTGCAAAAAAGGATTTTCTAGCATAGTTAAACTGATTTGAATTAAGCAGATTCATCTTAAAAGATCAATTTAAAGATTTCTTTTTTACTTAATAAGATGAGATTTTTTTGACTTGTTTCAAGATATTCCATCCTGATTTATCTTATCTGCATATTACAACTTATTCTAAGCACTTTTTATATTAACTCAGTCCAGGTTAAGCCTCTTTAACTTCCTTCTCAAACCAATAAGGTGAAAAATCTTGCCATAAATACTTGAAACTCGTGTTTTCTGCTTAGAACAAGATTTGTATTTCGTCTTGGTTTAAGAAAACTTAGTAAGTGAAAATTTCTTATTGCACTGGCAGATAATTTCACTTAAAATAGGGCATTTTTTACCTTAAAATTGATATTTTTTTCTTATTTTTGATAGGCCTTTTTGCAGTGTAGACCAGGATTACACTAAACTAGGTCTGGACTGGAGCCTGGACTCGGCCTGGACCAGGTGTACACCAGGACTGGACCGGGACTAAACCTTGTGTCTTTGTTTGAAAAATAGCGTTCCTATTTAAAAATGTAAAAAAATTAAAAATAAAATAAACACTACACAAAACATGTAAATTACTGTGGTTATGTCATGTAAATTCTAAATACGACATCCTATCTTACTTCTCCAAACCAAATATGCTCCTGACTCTTTAGTTCACAAACCTTTTCTGCTAAATTCCACACTATTTCTTTAACCCTTGGCCCTAAGTGTATTTCTCTGCACTTGAGCCATGACTGGAAGCCTTCAGTAAATCCTGTTTATCTGGATTTCTAAGAGTTTATTTCTCAGAACTACCAGCGTCATCTACCTTCAACTACCCATTTACACACAACCGTTCTGTCCTGCGTTAACCTAATTATGCAACTTGAACTGAATTTATGACATTTGTTTTATATATATACAGTAGATATTTACATAGAGCCGTTTCTGGCTTTGTTGGGGCTCTTATAGTTTGTCAAAATTGTGGCAACTATTCATGGGTTTCAAAATATGGCATCTGTCCATCGTGGTCACAGCAATTAAACTATTTAAATCAATATATTATGTTTATTTTATTATTTAGACAAGGTGGGGCCCCTCACAAAACCTGTACTGTGCCTTTTTCGCCTAAACGATTTGTACTCAGGGCCCAGAATTTGTAGCTACACATAAAGTCCTTCAAATCAGGAAGGAACATTTGAACACTTTTATTGTAATTGTCGTAGAAAAGAAGAAAATTACATATAGAGCATCAAACGCTGCATAGTTCTGATGCAAATCCAGGACTAAGGACCAGAGTCTATAATCCAAACATTGCACTTTGCCGTGAAATATCCAAATTCCATGTTCACAAATGTTGAACCTGGTCATTTCTGTTATTCACTAGACCCCAGAACTCTTTATTACAACAAAGAATCTGCATTTTAACAGCATTATTATTAGTTGTACTCCATCTGTATTAAATATTATTGTCCTGAAATGTTTTGATGCCATCTGAAAGCCAGTAATTACAGCAATACAGCAATTTCCCCTCGGGGATGAATAAAAGTAATTCTGATTCTGATTCTGATTCTGAATACTATAATTGGATGTGACAGACAGTTTTGTACACACCTTTAATTCTATTGTTGTTAATCCTGTATATTTTAGGGCAAGCAGTGACATAAAAAATACTCTTCACATTATTTTACCTTAGTTATAGCTTTAAAATACTAAATACATTAAAAAGTAAAGGATTGTTTATTTGTTACAGACTAAAGAAAGAAAAACAGGCCACGCATCTATCCTTTCATTTTCTATTTCTCTCTTATTCTCTCTAATTTAATGTCCCATCTCTATTTTAAAATTTCATGATGATTATTTATATTTATTTATGTTTTGATTTGTTTGTATTGTGATTTTAATGTATTTCTTATTCTGTAAAGCACTTTGAATTACTTTGTGTGCAAATTGTTGTGTATAAATAAACTTGCCTATTTCTGTAGCCCCGCAGTGACCATTGTTGCGGTTATGCAATAAAAAGTATTTTTTTGTGTGTTAAACACACTCTCTCCAAACCAAATTAAATGTTTCAGCAAAAAAATGTGAGAAACTCAAACTGTTGAAAACCTATTCAAACCACTTTTAAGGTACATTCACACCTGGCCTGGTTTAGTCCTGGTTTATTCTTGGTTTGGTTCTTGTTTATTCCTGGTTTGGTCCTGGTTTAGTCCTGGTTTGGTCCTTGTTTATTCCTGGTTTAGTCCCAGTTTGGTCCTTGTTTATTCCTGGTTTAGTCCTGGTTTATTCCTGGTTTGGTCCTGGTTTAGTCCTGGTTTATTCCTGGTTTGGTCCTGGTTTAGTCCTGGTTTAGTCCTGGTTTAGTCCCCCTTGTTTATTCCTGGTTTGGTCCTGGTTTGGTCCTTGTTTATTCCTGGTTTGGTCCTGGTTTAGTCCTGGTTTGGTCCTGGTTTAGTCCTGGTTTAGTCCTGGTTTATTCCTGGTTTGGTCCTGGTTTAGTCCTGGTTTAGTCCCCCTTGTTTATTCCTGGTTTGGTCCTGGTTTAGTTAGTTTAGTAGGATTAGTTTGGTCCTCATGTTTAGTTTAGTTTATTTATTTAAAGAGACAGGGACAGTGCGCTATAAACCTTAACCTATGTAATCCTGGTTTAGTCCTAAATCAGTCCATCTTTAGTCCCAATGTGCAAGTGCGACTGCCCCATTGTGACCTAGCTTAAACCCCAGACCAAAAACCAAATTCTAGTTTAAACATCACTAAGTAAAGATTCTCCGTACCGGTATCGTCCCATCCGATTGCTTCTGCAGCTGCAAAAACGTTACGCTGTGTCCGTAGAAGTTTGCCGCGTGAATTGTTTTTATGAAAAAGGTCGAAATGATGAAAAATATAACCACACCAGACTCCATTTTTACCTCCTGAAATCTGCCCAAGCTCTGAAACTTGTCTCGTGAATGTGAGATTATCAGATGCGAGAGGCGTTTCGCATTGTTCCAACAGGTTTGTCAGGCTCTACCTACACTGCAGCGGCTTTGTTTTCAGAAATGCATGAAATCTTTATTTAGCATCGAGGACTGATGTATTTGAGTGATATGAATGTTCAAGCTCAGCAAGATTCATCACAGCCTGAATCATAATTTGAATGGAAATCGCAAATATGCAATTTTTGAAGTACCGCGATTTCGTCCTCAAACAATAAAATCTCCTGTGTTATTCTGCATAAAAAGTGCTAAGCCTTTTATCCATCATTTGAAACGGAAAAAGTCCTCAAAATGTCACATATAGAAGGAAGCTGAAGCAGACAGAGGATTGGCTGTAGATCTCTGTTAACAATAAATGAAATATCGCATCGTATCGTCAAAGTTCTCACAATAATATCATGGAGCATCACAGTATATCGAATCCCAAGTCTAATAGTTCTGATGCAGAAATAGCTAAAAAAAAACAGAGGGAACTACATAGACCATGATCCTTTGCTCCGTTTCAGTGCAGACGACATGAAGAAATAACTGTTCTAAGCACTTTTACATCTTCATTCTTTGGGTTAAGTCTTGTGAAGCATTTTTAGAGGAAAAAGGAGCAGATTCTCCACAAAATATTGTAATAAATATGGTACGGTGAGATGTTTATGGTGAAAATATCGTACAGAGAGATTTGGATTTCGTTACATCTCTAATGACAATAAATGTTGTACCAAATTCCTGGTCAAAGCATTTTATAATGTCAGTCTTGTTATTATGTATCCATCCATCCATCCATCTTCTCCCGCTTAATCCGCTGGGTCGCGGGGGCATCTTGCTGCCCAATCCTCATAGCACCTGACCCCCCCTATGAACCCCTCTGCGGGTGGTGAGCCCACAGGAGGGTGGACAACATGGTCCTTGATGTTAGTTCATAGGGGTGCTGGCATGTTTTTAGGTTGATGGGGGAAACCGGAGCACCCGGAGGAAACCCATCCAGACACGGGGAGGAACATGCAAACTCCACACAGAAAGGCCCGGGCGACCCGGGGATCGAACCCGCAACCTTCTTGCTGTGAGGCCTGAGTGTTGCCACTCAGCCACCGTGCCGCCGTGTTATTATGTAGAATATTGTAATATCGTGAGCTTTCCCATGATATCGAAATAAATATCGTACCGTGAGGTTCATACGGTGATGTTATCGTATCGTGAGACTTGGATATCGTTACACCCCTCCCCAAGATGATCCGTGACCATTAGAATCGATCGAATGAACATTTGATACTTTGCAGTAACATCACGCCGCGGGTGTTCTACGTGTATGTCTATGGTGGAATGTTCAGCAGTGTTAGGGTGACCAGATTTTCAAAATAAAAAACTGGGACATCCCTGGTTTGTGGTGGTTGGTAATAATAAAAGTGTGAAACGAGTGCGTCATTAAGGGAAGTTGTTCTGCATTTGGCACTAATGTGAGTCAGTATAGTCAAGTTTTCTTTGTGTTTTGGTCATTTTTGAGCAGCTTTTCTGTATTTTACCCAAACAAATGACAGTTTATGCCTCTCTTTACTGTTGACAGGGATCAGATTGGTCAAAAATAGGGACATTTCTTGTATAAAACTGAGACAAATCACTGGTTTTGGATAAATCTGCTGGGACAGGGGGCACAGGGTTCAAAACTGGGACTGTCCCGGGTAAATGGGGACATGTAGTCACCCTAAGCACATTGTACATTGCAACATGGTCTGAAAACTCAAGAAAAATACAAAATGGATCTAAACAACAGATTTTTTGGAATAATATGAGCATTCATGGTCCTGTTTAGGTGCTTATGTGATTTTCAGCAAAAAAGGTGAGGGTGACTAACTGAAAACTGTTGGCTAATGCTAACTGGACGGTGACTGTAATTTTATGTGTAAGAGATTTGTTTAAGAGCGCAAATCTTAGCTGCTGTAGTTCCAACTAAGTCAGCTCTTTCTGACCAAACTGTGTTAAAATAAAGCTCAAATTCTAACTTCTAAAATCTTACTTAAGTCTAACTTGAGTAATAGAGCTACAGAGAGAGTAGAGCCTCCGGTTAGCTTCACACCCCCTGCAAATTATCAATACACGACATTTTCCTATTTCAACCATGGCTTGGATTTCAGAATGAGGAAAGATTATTATTACTTTTGAATGAGGAGAAAGTTCTCAGAAAGTTGCATACAGATAAGAGAAAGCTGAAACCCATGAATAGGCGCACACAGAATGTCGTGAGGTCATTTGAAACCAGCAATTTCCCTGTTAATTGTTTTACAGGATTTGTGTTCTGGTTTTATTTACATGAGTTCTGCAAATGTGGAAAAGGCCTTAAACAGAAGAGCTAAACCTGCGCAGAGGTCGGGTGGATTAGCCAAAGTTGTGCTCAAGTAAGAGTAACGTTACTTCAAAATAATATTACTAAAAGGGCACGTATCACACTTATTTTCTGTTCTATGTTATATTGTTTCTTCATCAAAAACTTACCTCAGACCTGGAATTGCCAAATCTCTACTGAACTAAAGATAAACCGTAGCCGAGTGTTTTTAACTTAGCAGATATCGGCAGTCTAATAATAAAAGATTACTCAAACTATTTGGTGTAATATAGGACATGTACTGTATTTTCCGGAAGTCGCACCAGCCAAAAAATGTGTAATGAAGAAGGAAAAAACATGTATAAGTCGCATTTTTGGGGGGAAATTTATTTTATAAAATCAGAGACCAAGAACTTTTCATCTTGAAAGGCAAGTTATAGAAGTTATAGTAATAAAAAAGTGTATCAGGGTAGTAATCTCAGTTTCCTGTTTCAGTTAGTAGTAAATAAAGATCGTTATGTCACAGTTAAACTCACTTGTTTAGTTCAGCTTTATGTTGGATTATCATCTCTAGACTCATATGTTTAGTTTAGCTTTGTGGGGGATTGTGGGTAATCTCTAGACTCGTCTGTTTAGTTTAGCTTTGTGGAGGGTGGAGGGGAAATATGGGACTGTTCTTTTTTAATCACTGTAAAGCGCTTTGTGTTGCATTTTTGTATGAAAAGCGCTCTATAAATAAAGTTTGATTGATTGATAACAAACGAATAGAGAAGAATCCGTGTATCATTCGTTCATTCATTTTTCAATACAGAACCAAAAATAAGAAAACGAAAGAACTCTTCTTTATTATTTGTCAAACAAACAAAATGAAAAAACGGATAACGATTTGTGTTTTTGTGTCTATGGGCTGTCAGTGTGAAAAATGTAATATATAAGTCGCCCCTGAGTATATGTCGCAGGAACCACCCAAACCCTGAAAAAAAATGTGATTTATAGTCCAAAAAAATACGGGAAGTACAAAGCAGTGATCCAAGAAATGACTCTGATTTAAAATATATGAATCTGTCTAATGCGCATCAAGGTGGAACAGAATATGCAAACTCCACTCAGAAAAGGCACAGTCCTAAAAAAAGGGATCAAACCTGTTACCACGGTGTTGTCTCTCAGTAGTAATTATGATTTATGTTTGCCTTAAAAGGCTCAACTGTGAGGTAGCTTTTTTGTTTTGAAATATTTAGATGTTATTAATAGTTCTTATGAGTAATAATAGAAGGTTTCTTGAAAATGCTATGTAGAATTCTCCAACATGTTTTGTTAAATCATTCCGACAGACCATGGCATACCAAGATGGCACCGCGGACGGTCGCCCTGGTGCTTCGGAGCATCGTCCTTGTCTTGTTTTTTTTGCGTAATTTGTGTTTTTGGTCACTCTTCTGGGCACACCTACACCAGAGAAGAGCTTCTAAACTACAGGACTACAACACCTGTGAAGTTATATTCTTATATTCTTGTAAGTTTGTAAATGTTGTGTTATATTATAGTTTATTGTTTTCTACTTTATTTTGTTCTATTTTATTTGATGCATGTTTAGTGTTTGTCTACGTTCCGCTCCAAGTACCGCAGTAATTTCCTAATGTTGTAAACCTGTTCACTCATATGGCAATAAAACCTTTCTGATTTCGGAAATATCTATAAAGGTTACAAAAAGTTCCTCTGGTAAAGGGCCCTTATTAAGTTATTTTATCATCTGTTAGAATGTTGTTTCTTCATTAAAAACTAAACTAAACACTTCACCTGCTTTGCCCACTTGACATCTGTGAAATCTGCCAAAATCATCATCCAACTGGTTCACTGATGTTAGAATAAAATGCTTATAATGAAGTTATTTAAAAAATGTACATCAAACAATCTCATGGTACAAGGCAGGCTCAGAGGATGAAGGGCCTGTGTTAACACTATCTCTGCTAAAACCAGATGTGTGACCTCTTGTGACCTTTTCCCTCCTTGCAGGACTGTTCACATCGTAAATTTGTACCTATCTGATCCAATGTAAAACAAAGTCATGATATACTTCACTATGTTATCTGTGGTAAACTTAACGAGATTATGTATACGTTGATCAGGTTGCCTTTGTACTGACATGATGGATTGTTGGAAATGAATAAAGGTGTGCCGCAAGGGGAGGAGCTTTGGAAGAGCAGCGTGAACGGGCCTAGAGAGCCGGACGCAGTGGCCATGCTCTTCTCCGTGCAAAAAGGCACGTAAAAGAGATCTGACTCAGCGGTTTAATCCCAATTGGCAGGAGACTGGAGTTTAAATGTCAGAAATACTTTCACTGGATTGTGATTGTATAAAATTATGACATAATGGTCCTTCGAGCCGGATTCGGTGTACTTCTGCTTGGAGGATGAACGACAGAGATTGGAAAGAGTGTGCACACCCAGCTGAAAAATCCGTCTTTTCTCGACGGCAACCCCTGTGGGGCATCCTCTTCGTGGAAGGACCCGGTCAACCAGATCCAGTTATATCACCTGAGGTCAGAAATTTAACTTCTAGAGAGTGAAGTTATATAGAACTACATAGAGATTTGTAGTTATTGTAGTGTGTGAATGAATTGTTGAATGTATGGAAATTCAAATTGATCATTGTTAAGATGTATCAAGGTTGAATCTCATTCAGGACACAGGTCGATGTTTTGTTGAAAATTGATCTAGCGTCCTTCTCGGTGTGTGAATTGACACCCAGTTTATGACCGCCCATCGTGGTAGAAGCTTGTCATAAAACACAGAGAAGTTTCGTTGATCAACAGTAGGCAAAACTTAGACACAAAGTATCATGGCAGAGAAAAAGAGAAAAAAAAACAGTAAAAATAGAAACAGACTCGGAGAGAGTTGCAAATTCCTACGAAAATGAAAAGTAAAATATAATTTTGGTGAAAAATTAGATGAAATAAAGTTAAGTGAGCTAATGATGAACCTATCAATTCATGATAAGTAAAAAGCGTAAAAGCGTTAAAACATTTAAAGTGTCTCGTCCGAAGGGCGATGATAACACAGTGGTGAAAAAAAAAAAGCCCTCTACAGGCAGGACAGGTAGAGGGTGGTGAGGAACAAGGCGAAAATGAGAAATTGGGTGAAAAAGAAAAGAAAAGGAGGAGTTTAGGACTATGGGGCTTTATCCAAAAACTTCCAGAATTAGAAGTATGAAAAACATAAGCCAACCAAAATCTAGTTTGGGCATTTCCCACTGCTCCAGAGGCCCAGCAGAGCCCTCCACCCGCATATGATAAGAAAACTCCATCCCCCTGCGTTTCCCATCTCCTAGGTCAAAAGGTGACAGAAAGGCAGAGGTGCGAGGCCTAGTCAACTGTGCCAAGAAAGTGGGAGAGGGGGAGGGGGGGGGGAAGACAGAAAGAGAGGAAAAAGTAAGAGACAGAAAGACAGAAAGAAATTGAAAGTGACAGACAAAGGGGAGATAGTGACAGTGAGAAAGACAGAAACACAAATTCCGTAAGCATGACTAAATAAGAAATACAAATATAAGTGTCAGGAAAATAAAAGAATATTGACACAATAGGCTTTGCCAAATGTGTCAAACAGGGGGAAATAAGGTTAATACAATAGGTTTTAATAAATACTAAAAAAATTTTTTGTAAACAATGCCTAATCTGTATTAAAAATAATGCACAAAGACAACAGAGACCTAGAGGAGCTTTCCCTACTCCAGAGCATCCTTTTCACATGCTACACATGGACTCATGAAGATAAAAGAACAACCAGACTCTGATCAAGATCTTATTGACTATATGAGAAAAACCCTGTTAACAAGAAACGTTGTAAACAACAATAAACTGCCAGAAAGAACTATTTCTCCACAGGGCAACACGGCAAAACCAGGAGACCACGTGTTCATAAAGACTCTAAAGCGGAGGAAGACAGGACCAGTCCAAGGTGGGACCCATCAAGTCGTCCTGGCTACATCTACTGCAGTAAAGGTCAAGGAAAGGTCAACCTGGAGCCACATCAGTCGCACTGTAAGTGAAGGAACCAGTTGGACCTGACAGATCCAGACCCAGCCTCCGAGAACTCGCAAACGCAGAACGTCTAGACTACTCCTAGACCAGGACTCCACGACAAGAGTGAGCAGTAGGTAAACAACTGTTCACTCCAACGGTGTTCTTACGAGGAAGTTAACCTCGGGCACTGAAAAAGATGACAGCTCCATCCATCCCGAGGGAAAAACAACTGTCTTTGAGACTGTGACACAGCCTACAACTGCACTGACAAAAGAGGACAAGACAGAACTGACCCTGACGAAGACAACCAGGACTTTGAACACAAATAAGCAAATGTAAACACAAGTTAAAATGACTAAGAGCCAACATTATCCTCAGTGTATGATTTTACACATTTTTGTGATGGCATGTGCTAATATAAAGTGAAATGGCATGTTCTGATCTTATATGATGTAATTTTTATAAACAGGGGGAAAATGTTAGAATAAAATGCTTATAATGAAGTTATTTAAAAAATGTACATCAAACAATCTCATGGTACAAGGCAGGCTCAGAGGATGAAGGGCCTGTGTTAACACTATCTCTGCTAAAACCAGATGTGTGACCTCTTGTGACCTTTTCCCTCCTTGCAGGACTGTTCACATCGTAAATTTGTACCTATCTGATCCAATGTAAAACAAAGTCATGATATACTTCACTATGTTATCTGTGGTAAACTTAACGAGATTATGTATACGTTGATCAGGTTGCCTTTGTACTGACATGATGGATTGTTGGAAATGAATAAAGGTGTGCCGCAAGGGGAGGAGCTTTGGAAGAGCAGCGTGAACGGGCCTAGAGAGCCGGACGCAGTGGCCATGCTCTTCTCCGTGCAAAAAGGCACGTAAAAGAGATCTGACTCAGCGGTTTAATCCCAATTGGCAGGAGACTGGAGTTTAAATGTCAGAAATACTTTCACTGGATTGTGATTGTATAAAATTATGACAACTGACAATGAAAGTTGTGTTTTGTTTCATTCACACGTTTAACACACAAACCCTGCATATTTAGACCGTGTTCTTCACACAGAAAACACTCTGTTCCACCTTGCGATGTCATGTGTTAATACAGGTGTTTTTAACCTCCATTCACCTTCACTAGAATCATTTGGATCATTTCATCCCTGGAGCTGTTACCTTGTAAATCACTTCACGTCATCACACGGTGGAACAGAGCATTTTGAGCTTTGGAGATGTAGACAGACTAATAATAAAGGGTTACTTGAATGTGTGAAGGAAGCAAACATTTCTGTAATTACTGGGCCTGTCCACATGTCAGAAAAACTGTAAAAATGTTCAAGATGTTTCGTGTCAGCACAAACTACAATTATTCAGTCCCAAAGGCAAGATTTGACTATATGTTTACAATGCAAAGTTTGTGGACCTAATCTGTGATAATAACGTTAAGGTTCATTTATGTGTTTTCATTTTTTTCTTTTAAGTGTGAATGTTAATTACATGTAACCCCTGCTGCACTCTATATGAAATTATGACAGCATTTTCTGTTGGGTTGTCAAAAGTATCAAAAATCATATACCAAAACTAGTATCAAAACTAGATGCTATTTGGAGCAGGTGTTAATAATAAAAAGTCACATTCACAGGACATAAATGAACCTTGACTGAAGCCTTAATGTCTTTAGAGTGATTTTGAGAACAAGTATAAGAGCACATAGACTCGTACACACCCATGGAGCACTGAGGAACCTACCTGGAACAATGAGAGATTACACTGATATAAGACAACATGGAAATATAAAAGAAAGTACTGTGATTTAATGTGAAAATTACACCCTATTGTCTAAATAAAGAGTGTTATTTATTATCATCATGGTATCGGAATCTGTATTTACTCAACTCAAAATAACACATACCAGCACTTTATATTGAGTCTATTCCTTCGTATCGAAATAAGAGTGTGAAATTTTTAAATTATTAGTTAATAGTAAATATATAGACCTATTTCTCCCATTTTAACACCTCAGCAGGAGTTGTTTCATTTTGTTCTTGGTGCGTTTACTTTTTTTCCTAATATACAATGGTATAAACAATAAGATTGCTAAAGGCTTAAGAATTCATATTCACAGGGCTCAGCATGTGCAATATCTGTAGTAAAATAATAAATACATTCACATTTTATATTTAAAATTCCATACAAGCTGCTTTTGTTTTCGTGGCTTTGGGATTTGTGCAATAATTTAGAGAATTTAGAGGACAACACGGACTGAAATACAATAAATTTGGTTTTTGACTGGAAAATTTATAGCAATGGATATGATGAAATTTTGATAGAATTAAGTTCAACACATTTTTTTGAAGGAATATCTTTCTCAAAGACGCTAAAAAGTACATTAAATTGTTGTATAGGGTGATTTTCAAAATAAAAAAGCTGGGACTCTGTTTTTTGGTAATTGTAGGTGGAGTGCGTAATTGGGGGAAATTGTTCTGCAGAGACCATTCATGACTAACATGTGAGTCATGTTAGTCATGTGAGCCACGTTTTCTTTGCGTTTTGCGTCATTTTTAAACAGCTTTTCTGCACTTTGCCTAAACCAATGACAATGTATGCCTCTCTTTACTGTTGCCAGGTATCAAATTGGTCAAAAATAGAGACACTTGGGGCATTTCTTGTATAAAACTGTGACAAAACACTCGTTTTAGATAAATCAGCTGGGACAGGGGACACAGGGTTCAAAACTGGGACTGTCCCAGGCAAATAGGGACGTCTGGTCACCCTAGATTAGGAATAAGTTCAACACATTGTTCTCAAAGACACCAAAAAGTACATGTTTTATGTTAAATTGTAGGTTTGTGTTAAGATTTCTATTCACAAGCAAAAGATATGTCATTGTTGGCACTTTTACTCATCAGCGAGCACAGTGCAGAATGACGTGTCCAAAATAAACCCAAGGTTCACTTTTTTTCCACTCTCATGTGGACTTTCCGGGAACCCGTAGTTACGTCACCTTATGGAAATTGTCCTAGTGGCAAGATGGCTACCGAACCAAATAAGACCGAAATCCTTACCATTTTCAAGCGATTAAGATCTATCCCGACCAATAAGGTAACACAAATTCACTTTGTCTTAGCCTTTTTAATGTTTCTGAGTGCGTTGATTTCATTGGCACTTTAAAACAGCCTCGTAATAACGGGGAGAAAAGCAAAGCTAACCCGGTGTCGGCTAATGAAGCTAATGTTAAAGGCAAAGGCCACGTAAACCCTTCATGTTGGTGGAAATGCGGTTTTAATTTACGCTCACGTCCCGTTAAAACCACAAATACATTCGTAGATCAGTGCCCATTAAAGTTCCTACCTTCTTAAACGTGATTGTAAGTATTAAATCATGTTACGTGGTTAAGTAGGGTTAAAATAGTGATAATCCTGAACCATATGGTAATCGCGTTAGCCAAGTTTCATTGATAAAATAAAAGATCGTTTGTCGTTTTATCCACTAACCTTATTTAGCCTTATTACACCTTACTTATCTAATAACCTTTATCCATTAACCTTGTCTAATAATAATTACATATACCTAGAAAACCGGGACATTTTTTGGGGGGGATGGTTGCTAATAAAACTGAAACTAGTGCATGATTAAGGAAAATTGTTCTGTACTCGGCGCTAATGTGAGTCAGAATAGTCACATTTCCTTTGTGTTTTTGTCATTTTAAGCAGCTTTTCTGTATTTTACCTTAACAAAATGACAATTTATGCCTCTCTTTACTGTTGGCAGGGATCAAATTGGGCAAAAATAGGGACAATTCTTGCACAAAACTGGGACAAATCAGTGGTTTTTGGATAAATCTGCTGGGACAGGGGACACAGGGCTCAAAACTGGGACTTTCCCGGGTAAATAGGGACGTCTGGTCACCCTACATATGCCAGTTATGAATTTATGTAATATGTTTTGTCTTGTCAGTACAAACAAACTTTTTATAGAGGCCTATCAGTTTACTGTGTGATTATCGGTGATGTGATAAAGGTTGTAAATAATGTTGTTTTGGAAATGTGTAAAATTAGAATACCGGTTGTATAGTCTAGTTAAAACTATTCAAAGTGACATTAAATAGAGAGAGAACCTACTGGTGCTACATTTTATGGTCCATTCACGTTTTGTGCTAAACTTGAACCACAAACAAGACATTTACAGGTACATTTTAACATGATAATTACAATATTGAGTTCATATATGTTAGATGGAAGAGTAATCTTTAGGGGTGAATTTTTATCCTGTATAGGGTAACTGGAAGTTCAGAATAAAAAACTGGGACATCCCCATTTTTTGATGGTTGGTAATAATAAAATTGTGAAACTAGTGCGTAATAAAGGAAAATTGTTAGGCAGAGACCATTCATGACTAACATGTGAGCCACTGTAGTCACATTTTCTTTGTGTTTTGGTCGTTTTTAAGCAGATTTTTTGTATTTTACCTCAACAAATTACAGTTTATGCCTCTCTTTACTGTTGGCAGGTGTCAGATTGGTCAAAAATAGGGACACCTGGGACATTTCTTGTATAAAATTTGGACAAATCACTGGTTTTGGATAAATCTGCTGGGACAGGGGACACAGGGCTCAAAACTGGGGCCGTCCCGGGTAAATAGAGCCGTCTGGTCACCCTAATTGTCTGTTTCTTTGTACTAGTGGGCAACATTTTGTTATGTTTCCATTTTATGATATGATTTGAGTTGCAGGGGATCAAATTAATAACTTCTACGACCCATTACAGATACAAACCAACTACTAAAGTATTTTATTCTTTTATTTATTTATTGCAGTTTGTGTTTTTTAACCATATTGTGCATTTAGAATACTTTTTTGGGTATAATCCTGCCTAATTCATTCTTAAACTATCTATTACATTTTCTTGTCTTGTCTCACTTAAAACGAGAACGACCTTCAATATTAATTTCCTGAATGCAAACAATACACTTATAACTAGTCCTGTCGCAATAATAAATTAATTAATGATTTATCTTTCAATATATGAATGCTGTAGCAATATTTTCTGGGGCTCAATATTTATTCTTTGCAAAATTTGAAAGATTTTTGCTATTTTAGTTGTAATATAATAAGATTTGAGCTGTAGAGAGTTGAATATGTGACTTATACGGCTAAATATCGGTTAATTTTGCCATTATTTTGTTGCAGCTCATGTCTTTTAATGATTCTGTCAAGCTAAAAGGGGTTTTACTTCATCTTCATCTCAATCAGGGGCATAATATTATCGTTTAGCTCAATATTTCTCTTACTGTGCTACAAAATTTGTTATTGTGACTTAAAACCATATCTTTTTAACTCAAGCAACAGTCTGATTTCTTCCTCCAAAATCTGAACTCTGGTCTAAACCACATGTTCACATCTCCATGAAAAAGACGTAGCTGATCATTGTTTGCATCTACATCATAATTCCCCTGTGTTTGTCACCACTTGAACAGGTTTTTCCTGTGCTTCGGGATGCATTTTTCCAACAAAAAAACTGATAATAATTTCTGGTGTCAACATCAGTCCGTTGTGTCATCAGACTTTCCTTAAGCAAACGCCGTTGTCTCAGTATCTTAGGGACTGTAATCGTTACTATCATTATCCACTATTTCTTGAATAGTCGACTATATAAATGTTGTATTTTGATAATCAGTCATTATCTTGATTATACAGACTATATAGACTCTACATAAACAGCAGCATTATATTAAATTAAAATGTAAAAAAAAGATAAGGATTTTTAATTTTATTTATGAATATATATTAGAAGCCATTCACCATATGGGGCTCAACAGTGACTGATTTTTACCATAGACTTTCAAACAAACACAAAACAAAATTAAAATAATAATAGTAATACATTTAATTAACCGGTATTTGGCGCCTTTCTGAACACCCAAGGTCAACTTACAACAACATAAACAAATTAGTACGATTTAAAAACATACAGTTAACAGGTAAAAACATATATTAAAGGTTTTAAAGCTCAAAGCTAATTAGTTATGTAGTAACTAATGACTGCCAGGCCTATAATTTTGTTTGTGTAAAATCAGTTTCTCAAACGCTACAAAGTTATTAGAGCATTTTGCTGAATATTGCGTTTTAAATGTGTTTTTTGGACTTAAAACACCCGTGTTATGGATATTAGTTTGCACGTAGTTGGTTATGATGTTTTTGAACTGTCTTAAATGTCTTAAAAAGTCTACAATAGAAATAATTGTTTGATTGGTCAATACAAAAATAATCATTAGTTGCAGCTCTTTTTTATTTTGTCAAATCTTTTCTCAGTGGAATTGTGAAAAGTGGATAAAATGTTGCTGGCCAAAATAGCAGTGTTTCTTGAGTTTTGATGAGTAATGCTCAGAGACTGCTGCATTCTTCTTGTCACACTGTTAATATTTTGTCCACTTGCTGCTGCTGTTTCAGTAGTGTTTTTTGAGACAAGCCTCTGCTCTGGCAATATTTCAATCCAGGCTCAAAATCGTTCTGTTAAACTGCATTTTATTCTGCAGTCTTCCTGTTTAAAGCAACATTTTGTGATAATTGCTTTTATTTATTTGTATTGTGATGATTATATTCTGTTATGTTTTGTGAAGCACTTTGAATTAGGGCTGCAAAATTAATCACAATCGAAAACAAAATCACAATTTGAATGGACAGAGCTACGTTTGCAATTTTTGAAGTACCGGTACAGTGAATTGACACAATCTGTTTTATCCTGCATAAAAACAGCTAACCCAGTAGTTTAGATTTGTACAAACATATTCTGAATGTGATTCTTGTACTAGTTCATAATTCAGTCTAAGTTTAAAATGTGAACTTTGAACAGAATTGTAATAGTAAAACATATATCTAATGCTTGTCAGAAAAATCGCAATCAGATATTTTTCCCAAATTGTTCAGCCTTACTTTGAATGTTGCTTTGTGTTTGAACTGTTCTCTTTAAATAACCTGCGTGAAAAACACAAACCTACACAAAAACTATGTCAATCGTTTGTGCTTTGTTTGTGCTGCAAAAAGTTTTGTTTGTCCGATTCTGGTTCTTAAGATATTTGCAGTTTTTTTTTTTCAGCCATGACGTCGTCCAGCCCCTCAAAACAGGAAGAAGATTATAGAAAACGTTTGTATTTCATTTGTGCTGTTTTGTGCTGTGACAATTTTCATTTGTGAGTTTATTTCAAAAATGATTAATTTCTGCGGTAATTATAGGACGTCATTTCCGTTCATCTGACGGCAGCGAACTTCACAAAACTAGTGCGATAAACGATCTCAGGCTGTGGAAAAGTCTGTAACAGTCTTTAGTAATTTGCTTTTGATTCACATTTTATGTAATAATACAGACATTTCCACAGCCTGAGATCATTTATCGCCACTAGTTTTGTGAAGTTTTCCACCGTTAGCTGAGTGGAAATGACGTCCTGTAATTACCGCAGAAATAATAATTAATAATTTTAGAAATAAACGCGCACAAATTAAAATTGTCACAGCACAAACGAAATACAAACGTTTTCCATAATTTTCTTCCTGTTTTGAGATTTATTTAACATTTTGAGGGGCTGGACGACGTCATCGGCCGAAAATAAAACTGCAAATATCTTAAGAACCAGAATCCCACAAACGAAACTTTTTGCAGCACAAACGAAGCACAAACGACTGACATAGTTTTTGTGTAGGTTTGCGTTTGATGAGGCCGACTTCACGTAGGTCTTTACATAAACGCATTTTGCCTTTTTTTCAGGCATGTTTCGACTGTGCGGCAAAGAACCCGTCCTGGGCCAGTATCTCGTACGGAGTGTTCCTCTGCATCGACTGCTCTGGAATCCACCGCTCTCTGGGTGTTCACCTCAGCTTCATCAGGTAAAAAAAATAACAGCAACTATGTTTTACTGACAAACAAGCATCTCATTTATTAGAACCTGTTGAAAAGAAACGTACAAGCCCCAAGGTAAATGTCACATGTTGTTTTAACTAAGAATATGTGTGTTGTTGTTTTTTTTTTATGAACTTAGATCTACTGAGTTAGATTCCAATTGGAACTGGTTTCAGCTCAGGTGTATGCAGGTGGGAGGCAACGCTAATGCAGTAAGTACAAAACAGCACTTGCATAAGGTCCGTAAAATACATTTATTACACTGGGGGTAAATATTAAACAGTGTGTGCAGTATCGCTCACACCAGATTGAAGGAAAAAGGAGAAATCCAAAGAGTTTTGCCGCTCATCCAAGCTGCTTCTTCAGCTCAGTTCTGCCTAAAGAGAGGAGCTAACTACACTGAAACTACTCTGAAACTAACACACCTACTTGTTTACAGTTTCAATAGGGAACGTTTCTCTCTGAAAGTGAACGCCAGAACGTCATGACTGATATTTGAATCTGACTGGTCGAAGCATCATAACAGCGAAAAATCAAACTTTTGTTACCTCCAGTTGAGAGAAAAGCAAATGCAGGTTTTTCACAAACTAAATAGTCTGTAGTGACACTAAAATAGGCTGAAGTAAGTCTAAGTAGAGTCTGCTCTTAATAGTTTGAAAGTTTAGGAACAACTAGGGCTGTCAACGTTTTCACAAAATATCGCGCTGTTTTTTTAACGCAGATTAATCAATTTATTCTGAATGCTCCTCTGTGGAAAGTGCGGATGGTCCTGAAAGGCGGCGCAGGTTATTAGGTCAGTGATCAGGTCCATACGCGGAGGTGAAGACGACAGATGAGACTGTGACTGGTGCTCGGCCGCAAATTTCTCTTCAAAAAACTGCCCGACGGGACTTTAGATAAAACTAAGGTAGTTTTTGCGATCAGGGATTTTAAGTCTCATAAGTTTCTCCTCGTCTTTGTGGTCTGCACATTTTGTCGCATGTTTAAAAATCGTTTAAGACCGAAAAAACCTGTAGTGTGTAGCGGCCTTTAGAGTTCATTTTACACTTTTTTGTCCTCCTTTTGGATAATTTCTCATTTTGAAGCACAGTAGAAGATAGATAGATGCATAGATACTTCCTTCCTTCCTTCCGAGGGAAATTGTGCAGCAGTCTATTGCTCCCATACAAACACATTAGATAAAAGTGTAATAAATAATTAAAAACATACTATAAATTCATCAAATACATTCATTAAATAGATCGCTAATAGGTCAGCAAGGTGCAAATATAATAAAAACACTAAGATACACATTTCAGTGTACCCCCCTCTTCCGTAGTTCACTTTTAGACCTGGTGTAGCCCAAGATTAGACCTGGAATAGTCCTGATCTGGCCAAATCTTTTCCTCGGTGCTACTTGGACTTAAAAGTTTAAGCTCCTCTGTTCTAACGTTTCGCCTCCCCCGGTGACAGACGGCGTTTTTCCGTCAACACGGCTGCACCACGAACGACACCAACGCGAAGTACAACAGCCGAGCGGCGCAGATGTACCGCGAGAAGATCCGACAGCTCGCCAACGCCGCCCTGTCCAAGTACGGGACAGATGTGAGTACAGCCGAGCACCCGCACCCCACAGCAACACGGGCCAAGATAGGTCGCCATATTGTTTTTTATTTACCTGTACCTGAACTGGGGAAATCATCTGTTCTGTTAGGATCTGTTTTTTTCTGTACAAATGCTGTATTTTTGTTTTATTCCAAGTTGAGCACAGTTTGAATTGTGGAGTATCCAAAATATACACACTTCATAACATTTCATTTGTGTGGTAAAAGAATTATACATTTTTATTACAGTGGTTTCTTTTACATATACCCTAAACAATTTTGAAGCAATACAAAACCAATAAAAAAAAGTACAGTCTATGATTATCGAGAAAGGAGAGTTTGTTTAAACATTTTAGACTTGTATGGCGTAGGGCTGGGCGATATGGCTGAAGTCTCTATCACGATATAAGTGTTTCATATCGGTCGATGTAAACATTGTATGACCTATTTAAAATAAGGACCAGGAGGGAAAAATACTAATTTAAACATTTTTATTTTAAACTTAACCTTCCTCTGCATGTGTTATCAAATGAAAACAGCGAGAGGCAAGAAAACGGCGCCCGGAGTCCTGTGCGCACGGAGCAGACGCGTGAATACCGTAGTTTTATAGTTCCGCACTGAAACCACACGAACGATGCTCCAGCGTGAACGAGACGGGTCACGAATCACACACGCAAAGACAAAGCTCCTCACCTGGACGGAGACACATCCAGAGCTCGTACGCTGCATCAGGTTCTTCTCGCTCCAATGTCCAAGAGCTTCAGTCCCAAACTCCACTGAAAGCGTCTGTGTGCAGTAAATCCTGTGAGCGCGTGGGTCATTTCAAACAGGTCCTAAACGGTGCAGTTTAGTGTAAATAGCAAAACGAAGGGCGATTTGTCACGCAAACAAAACCGCGTGTTCTGAAGGCGCCCCCGCAGATACTACAGCTGCAGTGGAGCGAAACGTGAGCTTTAATGTGCGCTGGTTCAGGTCAGGTCCCGATCAAAGACTGTTTACATTCTTTATACTGTCTATGGTCACAGTATTTGCTGCGCACCAGAGGACGAGGCCTTTACTCATGCAGCCAAGCTCGCTTCACAACAAAGATTTAAAGCGGAGCTAAACCAGAACGGGCTCTGGCTAAACTTGCGCCAGTTTCTTAAAAAAAAAAAAACATTCTATCAAATTGATATGTGTCTATCGAGATGCGCATCGTTATCGTGTTATCGCCCAGCCCTAGTATGGAGTGCTAAAAAAAACCCAGTGTTTTGCCATTTAAGGTGAACGTGTAGCTCACATTTTCTCTACTCAGGTCTAACTTCAAAACAAAATGCTGCTCTACTTTTCATTTTCACTGTACGTCGGCCATTTCCTGTCAGCTTCCTGAGCTACAGCACAAACCCACAAACACAGGCTCCCAGTCCATTGTTTTCTACTTCAGACACACAGCAAAAGGCCTAACTGTGTCATTAACTGCATTAGTTTAATCGTGCGTACAACAACTTAAAATATTGGACAGTATTAAAAAAAATTCTCATGTGATATTATATTGTATATTTGCTTGTACGACTTGGTAAAAGAAACGAGTGCGCCGAGTTCCGCGTTTGAAAACTGCAGGGCCCAGTGGGAGCTGACGTCACTGTAAATATCATTACAACAAAGAGCTGCACATCACATTAGCGAATAGTGGGTTGTTGGTTTTTTTCATTTGTGCAGAAATGACTAAGCGATGCTGCCAAATCCCACACATATCACTGATTAAGAAATTCAAAAAAGTGAAGAAAGTACGTACAGAGAGTTGGGTTTGTACCAATGGCAGTGAAAAAAGTTTGATTAGAGTAATGACGGCTTGAATAAATGAGACTAAAAATGACTCAAACATAGATGAATCACTCTAAATACAACTTCAGAGCGTAAATGAGAAGTGGAAAACAACTATGACCTGGTTAAAAGCTCTGAAAAATCTATTTTGCACTTTTTTTTACTTGAAGGTTTTTCTCTTTTTTACAGCTGTGGATCGACTCTTCGTCTGGAGCCAACACTCCCGCTGGCGAGAAGAAAGAGGCCGACTTCTTTGCAGAACATACACAGGTTTGTTACTGCCTCTAGATCAGCGCAAGAAAGTAATGTCCTAAAACATGTATAAGAAAGACAAATCTCGAAAAATGCTCCGCGATGTCTTGACCATATTGATGACCAGTGTCTGGCTGGATTGGGCGATATGTTTCTAGTCCAGGGGTCAGCAACCTTAAACACTCAAAGAGCCGTTTGGAGCGTCTCCCACAGAAAAGAAAACACCTGCGGAGCCACAAAACCCTAAAATGAGGATAACACTGCAGATGATTTTTTTTACCTGTCTGCTCTGTATAAAAGACTATAGTGTGTTGTATTTATGAAATCAGTGAAAATACAACACAAATAATCCACTGAGTCGTGTCCTTTAGTCCGACAGAAGCTGAAGCATCAGCACTGAGCAGTTTATGCAAATGAGCCATGCGGTTTTAAGTTTCGTTTCTCTAAAACAAATGTGCGCAAAGCTGCATTAAACACATTATTACTAAATGTCTATTTGAGTCCTGCTCGTAGGAAATAAAATCCAAGATTAAATTATCCACCCGCAGTGAACCAAAAATGCGTCTGCTTCTGTTCCGTCATTTATCGCGTGAATGAATCTGCTCATGTAGCATTAAACATTATTTTTTCTTCAGAAATTTTTTTTTCTTGGATTTGTCCATCATTTACCCACCAGGGGTCAAAAATCTCAATAAATCCTGCTGTTGGTGCAGGTGCAGTGAGTCGTAGCTGCCAGATACGTGTCAGAAATATTAAAGACGTTTTATTTGAATGTTACAAGATTACCATTATCTACAAATTTAGAATTACATTCAAAAAACAACTAAACTAAAATAAAAATCCAATGTAATTAATCATTATTTATTTTCCAAAGTCACAGGAGCCACAACAGAAGGATGAAAGAGCCACGAGTTGCTGACCCCTGGACTAGGCTATGTTCAGGAAACCAATACTGAAAGACATTTTAATTTGTTTTTGAAAAGAAAAATGTAATTGAATTGGAAACTAAGGCTATAGGAACTAAGAGTAAAGGAACTGTATGTACCTCTTACTGTTTTGAGTTGTCAGTGCCGTAACCTGCTGATAGATGCATCAAGATGAGTTTTATTTTTAATCTCATACAAGTTTTCTTTGGTATTTTCAGGTTTCTAACGACTGGAACATGGCGTCTCCCACTGAACCAGAGCAGAACGGTTCCTTGGTCACTTCTCCACAGACCGACTCCAACCCAAAACTCCAGGAAGACGGTCGTATGTTGAAGTTTTACCAAGATACTCATAATGCATTAGTTTTATATCGCGCTTTCCCAGACGCTCAGAGACACTTTACGTTTTCGTGCATTATTCATTCACTTCACACTCTGAGATAAGTGAGGCTGCCAGTCTGCGCTGTTGGCCCTTCCAACGCCAAAAACATTCACAGAAACACCACTTTCATACCTGGAAAAGTGGGTGAAGTGTCTTGTCTAAGAACACAACGATAATTTTGCCAGTGGCGCCCCAAAATGCATGAATGAATTTTTAAAAGGTTATTTTTTTCTATAGAGCCAGAGGAGGGGCCAAGCATTGACGGGTTGAGCACATCTCCTAAAGCTGCTATTGGTGAGTAAAAATTAAATGCTCAATATTTAACCAATCCCTGTATCTGGGAAAACCTTCGATTTTGCCAATACCAATACTGGAGCCGACCTATTGCCCAATCCAAGTATTCGGACGACGCTAAAGCTTATACAATTTACTTTTATGGCAGTTTTGTAAAAAGGAAACTCTTCAAATGCACCAAAGCTGGTTTAAGGGGGTGGGTCCAGCGTAGAAAATCTGATACTAATAGATGCTAAAACTAGTAACGAAACTGGATACTCATTTGAGCAGGATAACGATACTAAAAAAGTCACATTCACAGGACAGAAATGAACATTTCCTGAATATCTTAAGAATGATCTTGAGCTGCATCAGGACAAGTATAAGAGCACATAGACGAGTATACGCCCATGGAGCACTGAGGGATTACACAGATTTAAGGCCACATGGGGAAATAAAAGAAAGTACTATGAGTTAATGTTAAAAATTGTTTGTCTAAATTGTGTTTTTTATTATTGTGGTATTGGAATCTGTATTGAATATCGAGTATTTTCCTTAGTATCGAAATGGAGTTTGAACTTTTAGTATCATGACAACGCAGATTTTGCTCCTTTTTATAGAACCTTTAACATATCCATAGCTGACTTTGCGCTCATCCCCTGAAAATACCCATTTTTACATTTTTGTACAACTTCATCACTCATCTGTCAATCATCGGAGCGTTTTCTAGGAGTTTGTTGGATGTTGTTTGTTGTTATAACTATTAATTTACATCTGTGCTGTAGAGAAAAAGTCACGTTTAAAAAAAACACGTGTTTTGGTGTTTTTTTTGTAAATCACGCAACGCTGACTTTTACAGTAAATATACTTTGAGCTCCGTGGATACTTTGCAGCTGACCTCATCAGCATTCTCTGGGGGCGTGGTGCTAACTGGAGGTTTAGTTTTTAGGTTTAATTATTTGCATTATGACAGAAAAGCAGCATTTTCACCGTTTTGTTACCCTACACACAGTAAATATCGTACTGTAAGATTAAGATATTGTTACATCCCTATTTAACATAACTCTTACAGTAAAGGTGTTTAAAGTTGGTTATTGTATTGCCGGGTTTCAGAGGATATCATAGCATCCTATAGGCCAATATTGATTAATACAGATGGTGGACAGCTAAAATTAAACTTATGTTGTAATACAAGAACTTTCTGTGTTTAGACAATAATAGAAAATGCCCGGTTCAACCATAGAGCGCATATATGAGTGGACTAAGTGAGTGTGACGTCACCACAGCGTCAGCGTCGCTCAAATGAGGCTCCCGATGCCACGGCTACAGGAACTCCATAATTGGAAATCCGGCCTCGAGTATCATAGCAACCACAAGAGCCAATCATGAGTGAGGTCGTTAAATGCGCCGCCCTCCTCCGAGTGGTGATACTCTGCACCATTCTGCTGTATTTCAGTGATTCTTGAGATTAATAAGGAAACTTTTAGCTTTTATCATCAAACTTTCAATAGTAAGTTTAAGTCATTGATTTATGTTTTATGTTCTGTTATGTACAAACAACACCTAGCTGTCAATCAAACCTGTTGCTAACGCTAGGGGGAGGGACCTCGGGGAATGAAAGCATCTGATTGGTCCGTTATTTATGTTCATATCTTGATTTAGGAACAAAATAGCGAAACGAAAAATTCAGGCTCATGTGTCGCGGGTTCATGCGAACATTTTAAGACCAAAACGACGAGGCCACAGCAGCAGGTACGGAGAGAGGGGCGATAAGATCACAATGGGTCAATGGGAAAAATGGAGAGGAGCTGCAAAAGAGCCTCCTGGAGCACTTCCTGTTTGGCACGCGGCGGCAAACGGGTTAGATTGTCCACTCATATATACGGTCAATGGGTTCAACATTTGTGAATTTACCTTTTGGATATTTCATGTCAAAGTACAACGTAATCAAAAGGTAAAACTATCTCTTGACCCTCATTTGAGAGTATGACATCGACCAATAAACTAGTAAAGATATTTTGAGCACACGGTGTTCTCTGTACATTTCTTTGTCTCGTCTCTTCCTAGACCAGAAAGCTTTAGGGGAAGGTATAATTAAACAAAGCTTTAGGTGAAGGTGTAATTATGTGTTCTAAGGAGACAAAAGGCAGTGACGCAGAGACTATTTGACTTCGCGACGTTCTGAAGAAATATTTGATGGGAATTTGGTTTTGGAAATGGATTGCAATGCGGTTATTATTATACAGGACAGAAATTAAATCTTAAATCTTGAATCGCTTTATAATGATCTTGAGCTGTATCAGAACAAGTATGAGAGCACATACACGCCCCTGAACCACTGAGGGATTACACAGATATAAGGCCAGATATATAAAAGAAAGTACGACTATTTAATATTGAAAATCTCAAAATTGTTTGAAAAAAGCTTGAAATTGTGACAGTCATGACAACACTTTACTTTACTGCCCAGAAACTGCAATTATATTTTTCAAAATCGTAAATCGGCAGTTCCAAGATGGCGGATCAGGTTGGGTATGTTGCAGAAGCTGGTATTTATCATTACTGGTTTGGTTTCGCCCTATAGACTCGTCCATGCGTTTGTCATCGGGCCTTACCACAGCGCCTCTGGGTAACTGCTCAGTCTTAAACCTCTGCATGCCCTGACGCTTTGCGTGACAGCTCTGTGCACCGCGCTGCTGTTTGTGCAAAAGAAAAACTCAACTAACCCGCAGCACAATGAAAGCTCTGTGTGAGTGACGTGACCTGACCGACGCAGCTAGAGTTTCTATAAAGATAAATACTTCTTTTCGCATAGTTCAGATTATTTCAGTCATCTTTCAGTAAGACGTGCAGACAAAAACATTATAGGGTTATAGGTTTGTGACACTGATTATAATACATAATAATACATAAATATTGACATTTGTGAGCTTTTTGCCAGGTTAGAATGTTCTTAGCGCATCCAAAACGCATCCAGACTTGTGTACAGTTGTGGCCAAAGGTTTTGAGAAAGACACAAATATTACATTTTCACAGCTGCTTCAGGGTTTTTAGGTGTTTCCTCAGATGTTTGTATGATTTACTGAAATATAACTACAAGCATTTTATAAGTATCAAAAGCTTTTATTGACAATTACACTGAGTTCATGCAACAAGTCAGTGTTTGCAGTGTTGACCCTTCGTTTTCAAGACCTGATGACAGTCCATTCTTGCATAATCAATGCTTTGAGTTTGTCAGAATTTTTTCGTTTTTTTTGTTGTTTGTCCACTCGCCTCTTGAGGATTGACCACAAGTTCTCAATGGGATTAAGATCTGGGGAGTTTCGTGGCCATAGACCCAAAATCTTTATGTTTTGTTCCCCGAGCCATTAAGTTATTACGTTTGCTTTAGGGGAAGGTGCTTCATCCTGCTGGAAAAGGCTTTGTTCATCACCAAACTGCTCTCGGATGGTTGGGAAAAGTTGCTCTCGGAGGACGTTCTGGTACCAAAACTAATATTTGTGTCATTCTCAAAACTTTTGGCCACGGCTGTATTGTCTCACCCACACTTGTTTTAGTGATCCTGGCTTATTCAAGTGTATGCAAAATCTCAAAAACTCTCTCAAAATGCTCTGTTCCGCATTGTACTGTTGTAATGTAGTATTAGTTTTCACGTTAACAGCTCCCTTTTGGCCTTTAGTTCAGTAGAGATCACCCAGATGACACTAGAGAACGTGTATGGAGTTTAAAAACACAGTGGAGGACTTGGCTTTAATGCAGTACGGCGCTATATAAAACTATCTGCTTATTTGCGAGTTTGTACTTGAGTTCTAACGGGATTTGTGGGTGAAGTGTGTTGCTTTATATGTGCCGCGATTGCACCAATGGTGTGCTAAAGGTTTTGCTTGTTGTGGCGTTTATTTAATTTTTATTTCATTCTTTGCGGGGACTTTCTTCTTCCTCGTTAGAGAAGTTTTACACCTTTTTCTTGAAACCATTATCAGGCCAGTTATTTTTGTCCCTGGGCTTTGAGCAGGAGTGGCAGATGTTAAGCATTTAAAGCCGTCAAACAAAGCCCCACGCCTCATTTCTGCCTGTTTTGGCTTAAAGCAGTGCTCTTGGATGACTTTTAACATTTAACCTTTGGCTGAGGCTGGTCTCTCAAACTCCCTGCTCTGAAACGTTTAATATTAACTATTTATGCATCAGCCATTTCATTACGACCACTGAAGGGAACTGAATTACAGACCGTCTTTGTTAAATTATCTCTAGACCAGTGTTTAGAGACAATTTGTCAAACGTTTAACTTCATCCTGGTTTGGTCTCTGGTTAGGACTGGTTTAGACCTGGTTAGTCCCTGTTCAGTGCAGCTCTTGAAGTCTTGCAGTCTGTTGTGGTCAGAGCTGCTTTAGTCCTGGTTCAGTCCTGGTTTAGTCCTGGTTTATTCCTGGATTAGATCTGGGGTAGACCTGGTTTAGACATGGTTCAGTCCTCCTGGTTTAGTCCTAGGTTAGATCTGAGTTAGATCTGGGGTAGACAGGGTTTAGTAGACCTTGTCCAGTCCTTCTGGTTTGTCCTGGTATAGTCCTGATATAGTCTAGTCCTGGTTTAGTCCTGGTTTAGCCCTGGTTTAATCCTGGTTTAGCCCTGTTTTAGTCCTGTTTTAGTCCTGGTTTAGTCCTGGTTTTATCCTGGTTTAGCTCTGGTTTAGCCTTGGTTTAGTCCTGGTTTAGTCCTGGTTTAGTCCTGGTTTTGCCCTGGTTTTAGCCCTGGTTTAGCCCTGGTTTAGCCCTGGTTTAGCCCTGGTTTAATCCTGGTTTAGCCCTGGTTTAGCCCTGTTTTAGTCCTGGTTTAGTCCTGATTTTATCCTGGTTTAGCTCTGGTTTAGCCTCGGTTTAATCCTGGTTTAGCCCTGTCTTAGTCCTGTCTTAGTCCTGTTTTAGTCCTGTCTTAGTCCTGTCTTAGTCCTGGTTTAGTCCTGGTTTAGTCCTGGTTTAGTCCTGGTTTAGTCCTGGTTTAGTCCTGGTTTAGTCCTGGTTTAGCCCTGGTTTAGCTCTGGTTTTATCCTGGTTTAGTCCTGTCTTAGTCCTGGTTAGTGTGCCTCTGTGTAGCAGTGGTCATAACGTTCTGGCTGATTTGTGTGTGAGTTTTTAACTGAACTGAGGTTGATTTTTTGTTCTTTTGTTTTACAGACGTCAAACCTTCCATCATTGGAAAGAAGAAGCCCATGGCCGCCAAGAAAGGGGTAACTTCATATAACTGTCCTCTGCATCCTCTGCTCCACTTCCTCCTCTGTACCGCACACAGACCATCTAAAAAAATTAGAATACCATGGAAAAGTTCAATATTTTTGTCACTTATTTCTCATAGACTCATGGCAAAGAAGGCTTCACTCTGTGTGCCATGAGTCTATATAATATTATGGGTTTGACTTTCTGAAATAAGTGACAAAAAATAAATATTAGTGCTGCCAAAAATATCGTGCTATTAACTCAAAACAATTTTAAAGCTGTTTTATTGCGAGATTACGCACTTTGTGACTCTAGTTTTGCCGTGGCCACTGCTGTAACGTTAGAAAAACTACAGGATCTGACTGTAAACAGGAAAAAAACTATTTGTACGAGACTGAGAAGTCCCAGTTGGAGGAGGTGAATCAAAGCACGACACACCTGCGCGCGTGTCGATGCCCCCGCATGAGGAAAACACAAAAAAAGTCTGCTTCAAAAAATACGGCAAATCCGCAATAAGGACCACTGTGCTGTCCTCACGACACGTGACTATGTGAAGCTAGACAGCCAGCGAACTACTAAAGAAACTCCGTACACAAGGCTTGCTTTTCTTCCTTTTACTTGAAGTTTCTTGTTCACATATGTACATATATGTATAATTGTAGTAACTGAAAAATACAGAAAAAAGAACAAATTACCAACTACACTTTACATTGGAAGTGCAAAGCTAAGCATGTAGTACATGTAACTACGCTACCATGGTTAGCATAAAAGGTTTATGTTAAAACCTTAAAATAAAATACAAAAGTGCTTGGGAACATAAAATACTTACAAAGACGAAAGTTTGCCAAGGTTCAAACGTTTAGAGTACATTCAGCGTGTTTTGAGTCACTTTGACTGCCTTTTTCTGATGTGGCGTTAGCTAGTTTTTCACACGAGGAAAAAACGTCAAAGATCCTCTATGCATAACAGGAGCGCTTACTCTGCGCTGAAACTTAAATGATCCTTAAAGGACAGATGTCTCACTCTGACATTTTTAACATAGTGTTTTTAACAGTAAACAAATTAAATGACCCTATTTATCGAGCATTTAGTAACTTATTTATAACTTTTTAACTAACTTAATTAACTTTATGAAATTACAAATGTCTTTAAAACAAAGACATGACAACCACGGACAGCGACACAAACATACGGAAGAGCGGCACCGCAGCAAAACCCACACCCGCCCCACCGCGCAATGGACACCTCACGCCACCGGACCCACCCTCACCAAAACCGCCAGCTCCGCCACACGACCCACAAACAGCGCCGTGCTACGACGCCACTGGGCCACAGCCCGGCAGGTGTGAGCGCCGTCCACAGAACCTCAGGCAACTGAGCACGAAACCAAAAGTCCCAGTGCCAGTGCGCCCCGAGTACAGCAGGTGTTGGGCAACAAACACGGTCACGCTAACTGGAGATCACTGGACGTCCCTCAGTCAGGAAAACCACCTCGGGATCACATGACTGTTCTGAAGAGAGAAGAGGCACTTCGCTCACACTGTGTCACTGACGATTGTTCTGGTTGGAATTAAAAATAAACAAAAGAGTATTAAAATGATGATTGAAGGGACAAAAAAATTTGCGATTAATTTGCGATTAATCGTGAGTTAACTATGACATTCATGAGATTGATCGCAGTTAAATATTTTAATCGATTGCACTAATTAATATATAACTTTTCCTGATGTGGTGTCTATTATATAAACCTCTTAAGCACACGGAGAAATGTTTGGTCTTTTGTTAATTGTGGAACTAAAATGAAGAAGTGTGTTAAAGTTAAACGTACCGGTCTGTAAGAATGTGATTGTCCTCAGTGAAAAGGAACAAGGAAGTATTTTACGAGGTTACAATAAACCATTACAAAGCTTTAATTGGAAACCACTTGGCAGCTTTGTATGTTTGGCAGCATTTTTGGCAGCCAGACAGATTCACATACTGTTTTGCTGTGCTTAATAATCGCTATTTGTAATTATCGGGTATTAAAATTCAAAACCGTATTGTAAAAAGCTGTTATAATTAGTAGTTAGTATTTTATTGAAGATTGTGTAAAGGCTTAACTTCATTCCTTTTCTTAATCCAACTTTTAAATTAAACCACAAACAAAACAGTCAATAAAAAAAATAAAAAAAAATACTGCTGTCACCACATTTCCGATCGTATTTATCCTTTTTTTTTGTTACTCCTGCAGCTTTGATTGACTTTTTAGTGACATTTACACTTGCACAAAGGTTGGCTGCAGGTCCTAGCTTTTATTTTAGTTGGGTGAAGAATAATTTGTATCCTTAATTAGTATAAATAAACATATATAGAAATTTTAAGTTATTTGCATGCTTAAAAACATGAATAAATATATAAATTACACAAAACGTTTCATTAAGATTCCTTCCATACATTTTCTTCTGTAGTACTGTGACGTTTCCTTCCACATTAATGAAGTTTAGCAGCTATAAATACAACATTTACGCCTGTTTTAACCCTGATTTCATGCATTTTTAATAAATATTTTGTCCCGTTGCAGCTGGGAGCAAAGAAGGGCCTGGGCGCTCAGAAGGTGAGCAGCAAGAGCTTCTCCGAGGTGGAGAAACAGGCTCAAGTCGCAGAGAAACTGAGAGAAGAACAGGCAGCAGAGGCCAAGAAACACGCCGAGGAGTCCATGTGAGTACAAGTACACAAGATTATACACTAGTAATTATTAAATTAGAGACTAAATACTGATTCTAAATGTAATTTTCAGTTGTAAATTATAAATATTAAACCTTAAACCTCCATTACTAGTAGGCAAAGTATTAATTAAGGGTTCCTTTTGTTTAGAAGACTTGTAAATAAATTGAAAATGTGCAAAGGGAATCATTCTGTGCTTTCAGACTGCCCCCTGGTGGTCAGCAGGGATGAAACAGAACTCAATACACTGACTTTGGAAAACAGAATATCAAAAAAAAGAATAAGTTAGTGTTGTGATAGATTCATTTAACCTGCTCCTCGCTTCATTTTGTGTTTAATTAAAATGTTTTTGTGTGTGTCCCAGTGTGGCGTCCATGCGGTTGGCCTATAAAGAGCTGGAGATCGACAGAAAAGTGGAGGAGAAGAAGCTTCAGAATATGGAGGGGAAAAAGAGGGAGCAGGCGGAGAGACTCGGGATGGGCTTCGGAAACAGGAGGTAATTCATGCGTTATAAATGTGCTTCAAGCTCATAAACGTTTTTACATTTTTTTTATTTATTGTATTCCACGGAAACAAACGGGTGGCAGATTGTTTATTAGAAAAGTTACAGACTCAGATTACTGTGAATCCCGAGCGTAATCCCCGTCTCTTCCAGTGCTGTGTCCCACTCGGTGATGTCGGAGATGCAGGTGATCGAACAGGAGAGTCCCGTCGGAGCAAAGACCTCGTCCAGATCCAAACTGGACCTGTTTGATGAGCCCGGGTTTACCTCCGGACCTCCAAAGTACGAATCACAACAGTCTATAGCAGGCATGTCCAAACTATGGCCCGAGGGCCAAATGTGGCCCTAAGACCAATTGTTTTTGGCCCTCAGGCTTCCAGGTGAATTGGCCCATATTACCACAAGTAGTACTTTTTACTGCATGTTTTTGAAATCTACCTTGATCAAGCAAATGTAGTGTGTCCTTCTGAGGGTCTAAGCCTGAACAAAGGTCTGGAGGGTCATTCAAACCTGTTATAAATGCACAGATTTGAATTACTCATCAGTCTATGACCCTCGATCGGCCCTCACGCTGCTCTGTGTTTTAATATGTGGCCCTAGATGAAAAAAGTTTGGGCACCCCTGGTCTATAGCGTCACTTTATAACTACGCGACAGCTGAGACTGGAGAGAGATCTATGCTTATGGTTTCATGGAGGAAATCTTAGTAATTGTTGTCTTATTTTCCTTTTTTAAATGTAAATTAGTTGTTGAAAGGACTGCAACAATTGTGCCTAGTTTACAATTTATTTATTTATTGTTATTTGGACTATACAAACTATAAAACACACACCTAAAGATGTTTTATAACAAAAGCTGTATTATTAAATGATGAATGACGATTATACACTTTGCTAATATTCTCTATTTAGAGGCCATTTAGAGACAGCATTTTTTTGTCTGTAAAATGTACTTTAAAGGTTGTATGAAGGTTGTTTTTTCAAATTGTCAATGAAAGTTCAAAATAGCATTATAGAGATGCAGCAGCCTTGTAATTATGATGACCAAACAAAAAAAAATGAAACTCCATCAATTGGGGATGTGGTGAGGCCAGATAAACGTCAGCCAATAGATAATGAAACTACCTTGTTATCTATTGGCTGTTAGGTTGTCAGTCAAACTAGGGCTGGGCGGTATACCGGTAATTTTTATTTTTCTGATATGAATTTTTTATTTACCGCCATACCGTGTGTGCGCGCATATGTCGGCAACACAGAGCGGCGGAACGTCGCACAGCGGTAGATTGAGCGGGGGCTGTTTTTCAGTGTTACACCAAACAAGCCAACAAGCCAGGTAAGGATAGCGAGTTGAGTGGTGAGCATGGACGAAGAAAATGACACAGACACAGGCTCCCTTTTTCGGAGAGCGGGAGTGCGCGGAGCCGTGCCCGGGCGAGAGCGTAGAGCGGGAGTGCGCGAGCCGCGCCGAGCGAGCGAGTGCTGTGAGCCCGCTCTTCACCTTTTCGCCCGGGCACGGCTCCGCGCACTCCCGGTCTACGCTCTCTCGCTCGGGCACGGCTCCGCGCACTCCCGCTCTCCGAAAAAGGGAGCCGTGTCACAAAACACTACACAGACGGTCCCTTTAGCAAACGCGCCTACCAGGGACGTCTGTGTAGTGTTTTGTGCTGCACTGCCAACGTTACGCAGAGATTGGGGAGAAGATGCAGATTTTACTTTCATGCAATCTTCGTATTCTCCGTCTAAAGGGACCGTCTATGACAAGAAAAGCAAACGTTGGAATGATATTACCAACTCTATCACACTCCACTTAGCCAAAGACAAAAATACCGTTAAATACCGTGATACCGTGATAATTTAAAAAAATACTGTGATATCAATTTTTGGTCATACCGCCCAGCTCTAAGTCAAACTCCCTACATTTCTAGCGTAAAAGCCGCCGTTTACTCAACCAACGCAGCGGTTCTTGGCGTCATTTTTTGAACTGTAGCTTCCTCGCAGCCCGCGCAAAGTTTGTCGCAGTGGCGGAGAAGAATCCGCGACCAGTTCGCCGTGAAAGAAAGTCCATTTTTGAGGTCGCTGAAAGAAGAAGAGAAGGGGACAGGGAGCGAAGCCAAACTAAGGTGATTCTTGCAGATTCCTGGCGCGTACTGAAGCAGACGAAGGGTCGCTAAATGACTTCTGGACAGGTCACTACCAACAGCAATTCGTCCAGCGATTCTGAACAAGCGGCAGCGGCTGTAAACAGGCCTGATTTCTAGCGTAAGGCGGAGGAGCTGTGGAGGAAGGGGGAGGTGTCGCGCGTGAGCAACTTCTGAAAAATCGGCTGTGTTTCTCTTTCCTTGGAAAATCCTCTATACAACCTTTAAATGCATAGGTGACCAGTCGGCTAATTAATGAAAATGCTGACTAGTCGACTAATAAAATAATAGTTTAGTTGCGGTTTTCGTTGAGTTTTTAGTAGATTTTATTTCCACCAACTTGAATTAAAGACTATGTTTTTGCCCCCAATGTATAATTTTCCCACTGAATAGTCCTTTTGAGTGTAGCACTCACTAACACTGTGTCTGTGCAGATATAAGGATAACCCGTTCACGATGGGCGAGAGTTTTGGCTCCAGGTGGGAAAGTGACACAGGAAGTGGATCTTTCACTGCTTCCTGGGCCTTAGAGAAAGAGGAGCCCAAAGAGGAAATCACCATCTCCAGTATCCAGCCAATCGGAGAGCGGTACGTCTGAGCCTGACCCTCTTCTCCTCCTCTCCTCTAGCTGACCTTCGCCTCCTCTCCTCCATCTGCTCCTCTCTTCCTTTCCTTTTCTCCTCCTCTCCTCCTCGCCTCCTTGCCTCCTCTCCTCTCCTCCTCTGCTCTTCTCCTCCTCTCCTCCTCGCCTCCTTGCCTCCTCTCGTCTCCTCTGCTCTTCTCCTCCTCTCCTTCTTGCCTCCTCGCCTCCTCTGCTCCTCACCTCTTCTTCTCCTCTCCTTCTCTGCTCTCCTCCCCGGCTCCTCTCCTTCCCGGCTCCTCTCCTCCTCGCCTCCTCTCCTTCACTGCCCCCCTGCTCCTCTCTTCCTCTCCTTCTCTCCTCCTCTGCTTCTCTCCTCCTCTGTTCCTCTTCGCCTCTCCTTCTCTCCTCCTTGCCTCCTCTGCTCCTCTCTTCCTCTCCTCCTCTCCTTTTCTGCTCCTCGCCTCCTCTTCTTTTCTCCTCCTCTACTCCTCTCCTTCTCTCCTTCTCACCTCCTCTGCTCCTCTCCTTCTCTGCTCCTTTGCTCCTTTCCTCCTCTCCTCCTTTCCTCCTCTTCTCCTCTCCTCCCCTCCTCTTCTCCTCCCCTCCTCGCCTCCTCTCTTTCTCTCCTCCTCTCCTTTTCTGCTCCTAGCCTTCTCTTCTTTTCTCCTCCTCTACTCCTCTCCTTCTCTCCTTCTCACCTCCTCTGCTCCTCTCCTTCTCTGCTCCTTTCCTCCTCTCCTCCTTTCCTCCTCTTCTCCTCTCCTCCCCTCCTCTGCTCCTCTCTTCCTCTCCTCCTCTCCTTTTCTGCTCCTCGCCTCCTCTTCTTTTCTCCTCCTCTACTCCTCTCCTTCTCTGCTCCTTTGCTCCTTTCCTCCTCTCCTCCTTTCCTCCTCTTCTCCTCTCCTCCCCTCCTCTTCTCCTCCCCTCCTCACCTCCTCTCTTTCTCTCCTCCTCTCCTCTTCTCCTCAGACCCTCTCCTCTAACATTTCTGTTTGCGTTGTAATTCCCAGGTTGCCCAGCAGGAGGAAAGCTGAGGCTCCGGCTCCCGTCTCCGAGTCGAACGAGGCTCGACAGAAGTTTGCCAACGCTAAAGCCATTTCCTCCGACATGTTCTTCGGCCGAGAGAGCAGCGCCGAGGTGAGAATCCAGATCTCCCCCCGGTGCTGATGTGGCGACTATTTCCTGAACACCTTTGATTTTTGTTTAATCAGATAACGCAATAATTAGACATGATTTGAGTCAAGAGAAATCTGATTATCAAGAACATCTAATGACGTGTCAGTCGCTTTTGTATTTGGAAAAAAACGTACAATGGATTTTAAAATAACTCTTTCAATCTTTAACATGTTGTCTTTATGCGTTACTTAAAAAATAAAGCTTAGATGGTTAATATTCGTGTTGAATTGACTCTATACTTACTTTATTTTTATTTTCCCGTCAGTACGATGCAAAGACGAGGCTGGAGACGATGTCTGGGAGCACGGCCATCAGCTCTGCAGATCTGTTTGGAGACGGAAGCAAAGGTGCAAACTCACTTCGCTCTTGGATATTATCATTACGGTTTGATATGATTTTATTTGTATAGGGGCAGTGTAGTTACATCGACCAAAACGAGGAAGATCCCTTTTACCAGGTTATAGAAAAACCCTGGAATCGATGATGTTACAATCTGGATACTTGACCAGAACATTGTACTAAATAATAATTATACATCAGTTTCTTATAGAGGTTTTCACAGTAACTCAAAGATGTTTCACAATAAAGTAACACGAAAACAAGAACAGGACAAACAAAACAAGTAGTAAGTAAATTTAATAAAGACAAACAAATGATTCCATCCTTGGATCAAACACAACTTAAGCACGTCGCACACTACAGGAGAATGTGCTCGATTTTGGCTGCGATTTCTTCTCCCCGAGTTTGTGGAGGTGGACAAAAAGTGGAGACTTTTTGTCTCCGTGTGCGATTTGAAGTCGCTGCTCCTCATGTGTGGAGTCAGTGTCCGATCGTGACCACCAAACATCAACAGCACGACGATAACAGCCGATAAAACAGAGCGTCAGGGACAGAGGAGTGACAAACAGAGACGCAACAAACAAACAGGATATAGAGAAAATAAAGACTTTATTCCTCACCTAAAATAAAGTGGGACATTTAAAGTGCAGCATCTGATCCACATTATTCATAGAAATTGTCCTCCGCAAATAATGACTCCAGTCCTCAAACTACGCTATTAATCCAGTTTGTGGTGTTCTTTAAAAGTAAAAAAAATTGTTTCCTCGTCTTTGTTTATGCACACAGCGTGCGGCAAAGCTGCAGATCAGCGATACTGACTCTACTTCCTATGGACATTATCTCCTCTTTTATGCTTTAGAAATCCTGTATCTGAAGTATTGCTCCACATTTCACTAATAGTAGTAGCACAGTTTTGACTTGTGTCTAAACTAGAAGTGCAGAGCTCTGATCTTTGAACACTTCAGAGTCTCAGAGCGAGTGGTTTTACTGTAGACAGGAAACAGCTGACTCCATCACAGCGCTCACAGCTTTATATCCTGTGGTCCACACACAGATCCCACTGCAGTGTTTGTGATCAGAGATTTTAAGTCTCTGTAGTGTGTAGCGGCCTTTAAACAACTTTCTATTCAAACACATCTCCTCTTCTCAGCCATACACTGAATTGTCTTTCCTTTTCTTGTCAGGCGTGCAAAAGTTTTAGATTCAGTACAGCGGTCCCTCATTTATCATAGGGGTTACCTTTTAAAAATAACCCACGATAGGTGAAATCCGCAAAGTAGTCAGCTTTGTTTTTTGCAATTATTATATATGATTTAAGGCTGTAAAACTTCTTGGGGAGGATTGTTCTGCGCATAATCAGCCCACGATCTAAACTGAGGAGCAGGCGGGGGTGAAAAACATAGTTATGGGGAGTTGTTGGTGCTGATTTTTATTCTTATAAACAGATAAACAGCCACCTTCAATTACGCAGAAAACAATGCGCGGGTTCTTCCTCAGCCAATCGGGGCGCAGAACACAATGTGCGTTCAGACACTGTAAAAGAACAATCAACAACAATCCGCGAAACAGTGAATCCGTGAAAGGGACGACTGGACTTGTAATAACCTCTGTGGTCATTGTATGTTTTTGTTGTCACATAAAAGTCTAATGGTGGTTTGTTCCCGTTGTCCCAGCGCGGTCCTCGGCCGGTCTGGACAGTGTTCTGCCCTCGGGTCCTGACATCACTCAGTTCAAACAGGGAGTGAAGAGCGTCGCAGGAAAGATGGCCGTCCTCGCCAACGGAGTCATGAACACCATCCAGGTCCGTACACGTCTGAACACACATCTACAGTCACATCACAACATTCTGGAGCTCAGTAACATTTAATACAGATAAAATAAATAGTGAAAATGCAGATTTCTCTTTCTATATCGCGAGTTCTAGGGTCTAGTCACAAACTGAGATGCTGAAGTTCCACATTTCAAAGTAATATCAGCTCCGATACTGCATATTTTTCACATATCATATTGGTGAGTGCACAAAAAACGGTGCTTTGGAGAGTGCAGCCTGAGACATTTACTCTGCAGAATTATCCATGTGCTCTGAGCGTCTTTTCACAGGCCTCACTGTTGGTTTTATCCACGCACTGTGGTAGAAAGTAACAATTTAGAAAAGTATAAGTGCTTAAATCAGCACTGCACTTAAGGCCGCTACACACTAGAGGATTTTCCGGTCTTAAACGATTTTTAAACGTGCGACAAAAAGTGCAAACACCACAGACACGAGGAGAAACTTATGAGACTTAAAATCTCTGATCTCAAACACTGCAGTGGGATCTGTGTGCAGACCACAGGATATAAAACTGTGAGCGCTGTGATGGCGTCAACTGTTTCTCTACAGTAAAACCACTCGCATTGAAGCCGCTGCTCCTTGTGTGGAGTCGGTGTCAGATCAAAACCACCAAACATCAGCAACGCGACGGAAACAGCCGATTAAACAGAGCGTCAGGGGCAGAGGAGCGACGGACACAGAGACGCAACAAACAAACTCAGGATAGAGCGAAAATAAAGACTTTATTACTCACCTAAAGTAAAGTGGTACATTTAAAGTGCAGCGTCTCACTCACATTATCCATAGAAACTGTCCTCCACAAATAATGACTCCAGTCCACAAAACCACACTACTAATCCAGTTTGAGGCGTTCTTTAAAAGTAAAAAGGCGAAAGTTGATCCTCATATGTCTGTTTACATCCACACAGCGCACGGATCGAGGTGAAGCTGCAGATCAGCGACACTGACTCTACTTCCTGTGGACTTTATCTTCGATAATCAGGACTAAACCAGGACTAAACCAGGACTAAACTAGGACTTAACCAGGACTTAACCAGGGCTAATCCAAGGTCTAAACCAGGACTAAACCAGGACTGAACCAGGACTGAACCAGGACTAAACCAGGACTGAACCAGGACTGAACCAGGACTAAACCAGGACTGAACCAGGACTAAATCGGATCCAAATCAAGAACAGAACCAAACCAAGGACTAAACCAAGGTCTAAACCAGGTCTAAACCAGGTCTAAACCAGGACTTAACCAGGACTTAACCAGGGCTAATCCAAGGTCTAAACCAGGACTAAACCAGGACTTAACTAGGACTAAACCAGGAATAGTTACAAGGAAATAACCAAATCAAGTCTAAACCAGGACTAAACCAGGACTATATCAGATCCAAACTAAGAACAGAACTGAAACACTCCAATCTTTTATGCTTTAAAAATCCTGTATCTGAAGTTTTGCTCCACATTTCACAAATAATAAAAACAGTTTTTGACTTGTGTCTAAACTAGAAGCTCTTTTTGAACCCTTCAGAGTCTCAGAGCGAGTGGTTTTACTGTAGACAGGAAACAGCTGACGCCATCACAGCCTCACAGCTTTATGTCCTGTTTTACACACACAGATCCCACTGCAGACTTTACGATCGGAGATTTTAAGTCTCACAAGTTTCTCCTCGTGTCTGTGGTGTTTGCGCTTTTTGTCGCACGTTTAAAAATCTGTAAAATCCTGCAGTGTGTCGCGGCCTTAAAATGATCCCGGACACGTTGGTCCTAAATCTTTCTGCATTTTGTCCCCGTAGGATCGTTACGGCTCTTACTGATTTCCCGCTGATTTTCCTCCCGCTGGATAAAGCGCAGTGTGGACCTGCCCAGCCTCTTCACCCGGGTCCAGTCTCACCAGACCAGATCCGGACCCCGAAACCGTTTTCAAGGATTTTGCATGAGGAAAGCGCCGTCTTTCTGAAAAAAAACATAAACTACCATGACTTTTGGAGACATTTTGACACGAAACAGTATTCCCATGATAACTTTTGCTTTGTATTATCGTCACACCAGCGACTTCGGAGGCTGTGTAGATTTTTTTGTAATTTACATTGAGGATATTTTGGTCTTAGAGTTTCAATAATAGCTTCTTTATTTTATTCTAAATCTAAGCGTTGTTTTTGGTATATTACGTTTTGAGCACGTGCATCTAAAAATGTCAATATTGTGAAATGTATTTATTATCAGATATTTAGGGTTTGGTGCATATTTTTGCGCAAAACTCAAAGTTATTAAACCATTTAGTATTTTTAAATAAGTTATAACGTCAATTAAAACGCAAATTAATCAGAATATTAGACAAAAAACACAAAATTTAAAGAGGGGGTGTTATGCAAAAGTTTTTACCATGTTATAATGTTGTTCCCTCATCGAAAACGTCCCTGAAGAGGTTTAAGATCCATGCGTGTTTCAGTAATTTAGTGATCTCTCCCAGGCCCCATTCAAACGGTTAACAATAAGATTCTGTGTAAGTCTCCGCTGTTGAGTCGCGCAACTTCCGGTCAAAGCTTTTCTACCGCAAAATATCTGTGGAAAAGTGTCGCGTATTTTTGAGCAGCTTCATAAATCTGCCCCAACACCAAATCTTCATCCAACAACGTCGACAAAGAACAGATTCTGTCCATTTATAAACATTTATCCACAACTGTCAAGGGAAGAAAGAGGGAAACGACGAGCATGTTACGGTCATGAATAAAACATAAATAACTTGTTCACTCAGACTATAAGAGCATAAGTCGCACCAGCCAAAAAATTCAAATTGATTTTGTTGATGTCGATATCGGCACAGACTGAGAGATTTGTGCAGTTGAAATGGTCGACATTTAATCTGTGAACATCTGTAACATTTAAACTGCACAAATGTCCCAGTCTGCGCTGATACGTCGACTTCACAAAATCGATTTTTAATTTTAATTGTACCTTTTTTTTTTTCAGGGTTTGGTTCGTCCTGCGACTTCTACTCGCACTCCACGGCCCATAGACCAAATATATGAATCGCATATATGAATTAAAAATGAAAAAACAAATCGTTATACGTTTTTTTAATTTTGGTTTTAAACACAAATAAAGAAAAGAGTTGTTTTTTCGTTTTCTTATATTTGGTTCTATATTGAAAAACGAATGAATGACACACAGATTCTTCTCTATTGGGTTGTTTTTATTACTATAACTTCTATAATTCTCCTTTTAAGATGAAATGTTGGTTCTTGGTCTCTGATTTTATGAAATAAATGACCCCCAAAAACCGTGACTTATATATGTTTTTTTTTTCTATATTTTGCATTTTTTTTGGCTTCGACTTATAGTCCGAAAAATACGGTAGAATCAGTCTGAGTGAACAAGTTATTTATGTTTCATTCATGACCATAACGTTACTTTTGCTCAGTAGTTTCACTGATGCTCGTCGTCGTTTCTTTTAAGTTTCCGTCTTTCTTCCCTTGATCGTTGTGGATAAATGTAGATAAATGGACAGAATCTGTTCTTTGTCGACCTTGTTGGATGAAGATTTGGTGTTGGGGCAGATTTATGAAGCTGGTGAAAAATACGCGACGCTTTTCCACAGGGATTTTGCCGTAGAAAAGCACTGAACCGGAAATGCCGCTTCCTGCTGTCGCGATGATCGTCAATCCTCCATAAATGTACAAAACTGTACACGGCAACTGCACAAACCCGATGGCGCTCTGAAGGGGGAGTGACTTAGCATGGAGAGCAAAGGCAGTGGAGCGTAAAACTCACTGTGTTAAACGTGTTAATATGTTGTTTTAGGCGAATTTTAAACACGCTAAAAGGTAAAACGCTGATCTAAAAACTCTTTAACTCTTCACTGTTTGTATTGGAGCTTTAGAGTCAGAACTTTTGGAAATTTTAACATTAACAAACTTATTTAATCACAATATTCATGTTTTTGAGATGTACATTTTGTTCTTTTCTGTTAAACATTACAGTATATTTTAATATAATTTGAACAGTTTCATTTTCAGTGTTGGCAGCACTGTTCTCTCTTCGGTGGTTTGTTTTTCATGTGTTTATCCAGAAAAGCACTGAGACCGTTTCAAATAAACTCAGACATATGCCGGACACTTTATTAGGTACATGTCTTTTTCTATTAGTTAAATGGTTCATTCAGAATAATTCTGAGTAGTGCCACAAAAAACATTTTAAATGAGTTTTTTTTTTGTAAAGTTGGTCTTTCAAATAGAGGGATTCTTTAACTTTTGACTATAACAGATCTGAAACAAGACTAAACCAGGACTAAATCAGATCCAAACCAAGAACAGAACCGAAACAAGTCCAAACCAAGGACTAAACCGAGGACTGAACCAGGACTAAACCAGATGTAGTTATAAGGAAATAACCAAATCAAGTATAAACCAGGACTAAATCAGATCTGAAACAAGTCTAAACCAAGGACTAAACCAGGAATAGTTAGAAGGAAATGCCCAAATCAAGTCTAAACCAGGACTAAACCAGGTCTAAACCAGGACTAAACCAGGACTAATGTCTAAACTAGGACTAAACCAGGACTAAACCAGGTCTAATGTCTAAACTAGGACTAAACCAGGACTAAACCAGGTCTAAATCAGGTCTAAACCAGGACTAAACCAAGTCTAAACCAGGTCTAAACCAGGACTAAACTGGATCTAAACCAGGTCTAAACCAATGTCTAAACCAGGACTAATGTCTAAACTAGGACTAAACCAGGTCTAAACCAGGACTAAACCAGGTCTAAACCCAGGTCTAAACCAGGTCTAATGTCTAAACTAGGTCTAAACCAGGTCTAAACCAGGACTAAACCAGGACTAAACTGGATCTAAACCAGGTCTAAACCAATGTCTAAACCAGGACTAATGTCTAAACTAGGACTAAACCAGGTCTAAACCAGGACTAAACCAGGTCTAAACCCAGGTCTAAACCAGGTCTAATGTCTAAACTAGGACTAAACCAGGTCTAAACCAGGACTAAATCAGGTCTAAACCAGGACTAAATCAGGACTACATTAGATCCAAATCCAAAATAGTTATAAGAAAAGAACCAAAACAAGTCCAAACCTAAATCTGATCCAAACCGGGACTAAATCAGGTCCAAACCAGAAACGGTTATAAGAAAAGAACTGGGTCTAAAGCAGAACTAAACCAAGACTAAATTAAGACTAAATAAAGAGGAAAAAAACATTGAACTTAAACGAGAACTGAACCAGATCTAGATTTTTCCAGGATCAGGACTAACAAAAGTCTAAACAAGAACTGAACCAGGTCCGAACCGGGTCCGAACCGGGTCTGAACCGGGTCTGAACCGGGTCCGAACCGGGTCTGAACCGGGTCCGAACCAGGTCTGAACCGGGTCTGAACCGGGTCTGAACCAGGTCTGAACCAGGTCCAAACCAGGTCTGAACACTAATAATGTTTGTATTAATATGAACTGACTGTGCTTCCCTCTGATTGGCTCTCCCACCTGTCAATCACGCCCATATAAGATTAGACCCCATATAGTGACGAGTACAAGACGAAAAAAGAAAAAAAACTCTTAAAACATCTCAAAATTAATAAAAAAAAAACCCTAAACTATCATCTTGGGTGTCCAGGCAACGTGAATTCAACCTTTAAAACACCACAAAATTGGTTTAATCATGATTTAAATAGTGTTTTTCTGTTTTGTCCTGTCTTGGTATTTCAGGAAGTCAAATCAAATCACATTTACGTTATTTTTTAAGCTTTTCAATGCATAATAAATGATCCAAAAGGACAAACTTGTTCCCGTAGTGTTGGTTTGAGGGAACAGAAACCGGTCGGTACCTAATATTGTGCCCATCGTATTTAAGTCCTGCAGCTCATGAATCACTGAACTGTTTTAACAAAGGGCCGAGTTTCCGTCGGCCTCTCATGTCACCTGCCCTTTTTTGCCATAATTCATTTTTTTTAAATAGTTTTGGAAAGTTTTAAATTAGTTTTTTGTAAAGTTGAGTCTTTCAAATAGAGGGAATATTTCGCTTTTAACCAGCTAGAAAAAGAAACAACTGCATCAGATCTGAAACGAGACTAAACCAGGACTAAACCGGGACTAAACCAGGACTAAACCGGGACTAAATCAGGTCCAAACCAGGAATAGTTATAAGAAAAGAACCGGTCCAGGTCTAAACCAGGTCTAAACCCATGTCTAAACCAGGTCTAAACCAGGTCTAAACCCATGTCTAAACCCAGTCTAAACCAGGTCTAAACCAGGTCTAAACCCATGTCTAAACCCAGGACTAAACCAGGACTAAACCAGGTCTAAACCAGGTCTAAATCAGGTCCAAATCAATGTTTAAACCAGGACTAAACTAGGACTAAACCAGGTCTAAACCAATGTTTAAACCAGGTCTAAACCGATGTCTAAACCAATGTCTAAACCAGGACTAAACCAGGTCTAAATCAGGTCTAAACCAGGTCTAAACCAGGTCTAAACCAGGTCTAAACCAGGTCTAAACCAGGTCTAAACCAGGTCTAAACCCGGTCTAAACCAGGTCTAAATCAGGTCTAAACCCGGTCTAAACCAGGTCTAAATCAGGTCTAAACCAGGTCTAAACCCGGTCTAAACCAGGTCTAAATCAGGTCTAAACCAGGTCTAAACCCGGTCTAAACCCGGTCTAAACCCAGTCTAAACCAGGTCTAAACCAGGTCTAAACTAGGACTAAATCAGGACTAAATTAGGACTAAATTAGATCCAAATCCGGAATAGTTATAAGAAAAGAACCAAAACAAGTCCAAACCTAAATCTGATCCAAACCGGGACTAAATCAGGTCCAAACCAGAAACAGTTATAAGAAAAGAACTGGGTCTAAAGCCGAACTAAACCAAGACTAAATTAGAACTAAATTGAGACTCATTAAAGAGAGAAAAAAAACATTGAACTTAAACAAGAACTGAACCAGATCTAGATTTTTCCAGGATCAGGACTAACAAAAGTCTAAACAAGAACTGAACCAGGTCTGAACCAGGTCTGAACCAGGTCTGAACCAGGTCTGAACCAGGTCTGAACCAGGTCTGAACCAGGTCTGAACCAGGTCTGGAAACTGACGACCTCAAAACCAGTTTAACCAAAAGAGACAAATTTAAGACTTTGAAACAAGAATCTGCACAATAAGACTAAACAAGGACTAAACATGGGCTCAGAAGAACTAAACCAGGACTAAAACTAGATTAAAACTAGGACTAAACCAGGTCTTTTGTACGTTTTATCAAATTTAGACAAACACAAATCTGCCAGCGATAGTCCAAGTATCAAATATGGACTTAAAAGGACTAAACTGGGACTAAAACCAGTTTAAAACGAGATCTCGACCAGGACTAACCCAAGTCTTAAACTAGATCTCAGCCAGAACTGGACCAGGACTAAAACAGGTCTACTGCAAGTTGTTTTTTTGTGGTGGTGTTCAGTTGTGGGGTTTTTTTTATGTTTTTTTTTTTTAATCAAATTTGGGCTTTAATCCATAAACTTGGCATTAAATCTTGGACTAAAAAGACTAAACCAGGACTAAAACCCACTTAAAACCAGGTCTTCACTAGGACTAACCCAGTTCTCAACCCGAATTGGACCAGGACTAAACCAGTTTCACCATCCTCAAAATACCAAACTGGGTCTTTACGAGATTTAAAGTCTAAAACTAGTGGAAAACCAGATCTGGACTTGGTTTTAGACTAAATTCGGACCTATACAAATGAAAATCAGTCCAGCCCTGGTCTAAAACCGGTTTTAGACTTAGACTTCAGTCTCGCTGAAACCAGATCTCAGCCAGGATTAGACCAGATCTAAACCAGGTCTATATTATGAGTGAGTAGTTTAATCCTTAGTTAACAAAGGACCTGAACTGGACCTGTAGTTTTGTATTTAAAAAGAACTAAACGAGAACTAAACCAGGACTAAAAGGGGTCTTAACATTTACAGAAAAACATTTGTCTGAGTCTGAGAACCACTTTGTGTTTCTGTCGAGGGAGATTTTACATTTACATCTCGTCACGTTTCTTTTTAAGTTGTGATTTTGTATCTGGATTTTCTTCTTTCTTTTTTTTTTTAATCAAACTTTGACAAAATTCAAACGGTCGATGGAAAAGTTATTTATTTGTAGGATAAAATGCTACTTATTCATATGTTAATAAAGGATAAAGATCGAAAGGTAAATTGTTTGTGATTTTCAAGTCTCGTGTTGAAAATATCAGATTAGGACAGACTGAAAATGGGAAACGGGCGACGAAAGGTTTGGTTTTTCGAATCCCCTGACCCACATTTACGAAGAGTGTCTTGCTCAGATCTTTTTTTTCTCCACGTGTTTAGGCCGAAATTGGAAGCAGAATCTTGAAATGTGAAATGTAGATATTAGAAATTACGTTAAAATCTCGTCTTGTTTCGTTCTTTTGGATCCGATCTCGCACCTCCTCCCCAATAAACCACTGCAAACTGTTTAAATACGAGCGGTTTTCCACGTTTTCAGGACCAAATCAGGAAGAGCTTCTTTTAACTTCTCAAATTACCCTTTTGCCTGTGTAAAAAAACAAACATTATATATATATTTTTTTATTTATTTTTACAAAACATATGCGAACATTTAGAATAGTTCATACAATTCAGTGGAAGTCCTGCAAAAAGGGAACTCCCCAGAAGCTTCCTCAGCTTATAAAAGGGGCCCCAGATATGATGTGTTTTTTATTTTCATCCATTTTAGACCATAAATCTGTTAAAAACAAACAAAAAAAGTCTATCCCAGATCTAAAAACACGTCTAAACCAGAAATAGTAATAAGACAAGAACCGAAACAAGTCTAAACCAGGACTTTATCAGGACTAAATCACATCCAAACCAGGAATAGATATAAGAAAAAGTTAAAAAGTGAACTCCCCAGAAGCTACGTCAGCTTAAAAAAGGTAAAAAATTATAAAAATACATTTATTTTCATCCATTTTAAATCGAAAGTCCGTTTAAAAAGGACTTTCAGTTTGATGCTTTGTAGGAACAGCGGGAAACAAAACAAAAAAACAAAATAAAAACTCCTTTGTGACAGAAATTTTCACGTTTCAAGTCGTACTGTAAAGCATTCCCAGCAAGTCAGTCACATCTCCATGGAGACAAGCAGGTGGCAGGCCCTTCATAAGAAAAGTTACACAGTGCGGCTTTAAAAACGTCTGCATTTAGCATCTAAGCGCATCAATACAGTATTTTAGCCTCACTGATCTTTTTCCTAATGTTTTCCAATGGGGAAATCACACTTTTTTAATCTATTTTTTTGTTTGTTTGCATATTTGTGTTGCACATTTAATAATTGTCACTAATTTAATAATTGCCGTTTATGTAGAAATTTCACAGTAATTTTTTATGAAGAAATTCCGTAACACAACACAAAGAGACGCCCTGAACTAAAACAGATTTTCTTTAGACAAACGCAGAGTGAAAACTGAAATTTTAGCGTTTCAAAAATAGAAAAACCTTTTATTTGATTGCATATGAACACATTTGGGAAACACAGTCATCATTTTGTACAGTTTTGTCAAATTTAGTGCAAAATTTCAACATTTTAAAAGCATTATCTTGTGAAATTATAACATTATTATTATAAACTATGTCAGGATTAGCTCTTGGACAAAAGTAATATATACAGTAAATACAAACAGCTAATGTTCCAAAATGGGTTCAGGCTTCACCCCGAACCAACGTTTTTATCAAAGAATTTTTACTTTTAGTCTCGAAGTTGATTTTCATGAGTAGAAATCAAATAAAAATATTAGATTTAAGTGCATTTGACAAGTTTTCATGTTGTTCTAGTTCCGGTTTGGTGGGAGAATCTGAGAATCTGTGCTGAATATTCACAGTTTTACAACAATTCGGTGACAATTTGTGGACAAAATAAAAGGTTGAGAAGAAAATTACAAAAATAAAGGAAGTAGCAGTGAGTTAAAAAACAGAATCCCTCTCATCCCTGACGTCATCAACACGGAAAATTCTTAATCAAATGAAAAATGCAGAGACAGTTCACAAAGACGGCGTTTTTCTCACAGTTTAAACATTAATTCAACCAAATAAATGAGTTGGATTTGTAGTAATAGATAAAACTACTGCGAATAGACGACCGGAAGTACCGCCCTCCGGAAGTTTCCATCGCGTCTTTCCAAACGTCTTCCTGGTTTGTGACGTAAGTGTGAACAGAGCCTATTTATTGTGTAATTTCCACAAGTTTTGGCCCCTGTTTACATTTTCGTTGCTACGTAAAATAGCTCTGTGTAAATAAGCTCTGTTCACGCTTACGTCACAAACCAGGAAGACGTTTGGAAACCTGCGACGACGACTTCCGGCGTAGTTCCCGACACTGGGCCCGTGATCAGACCCACTGAAGTGAACGATCGTTGGTAAAGTGACGACCGCAGACGTACGTGCTGTTGGGAATCATCTGGAATTCGCCGCCTTTGTCTCTTCTAATCGCATGTGCCCAGTGCGTTCGGAGTCGTGCGTCGATGGGAGAACGATGAAAACTGACCTCCGTGAAGTCGCCCCATCACCGACACCAAAACTTTGTCAATCGTTTGTGCTGCAAAAAGTTTCGTTTGTGCTTCTTTAGTTTTGGAGAAATGAACGATTCTTTTACAGGTCAAATTGGGGTCAGTCCCACAGGAAGCTTCAAAATTCACCAAAATGGAGTCAATCGTTTGTGCTTCATTTGTGCTGCAAAAAGTTTTGTTTGTGCGATTCTGGTTCTTAAGATATTTGGAGTTTTATTTACGGCCGATGACGTCGTCCAGAACCTCAGAATGTGAAACAGCCTCAAAACAGGCAGAAAATTATACAAAATGTATTTCGTTGTATATTCGTAGTTCGCTGTGACAATTTTCATTTGTGCGAGTTTATTTCTAAAATTATTCATTATTATTTAGGTAATTCTAGGACGTCATTTCCGCTCAGCTGACGGTGGCGACTTTAGCAAAACTAGTGAAGCTAAACGATCTCAGGCTGTGGAAAAGTCTGTATCTTTATTCATTTGCTTTTGATTCATATTTTATATAATAACACAGACTTTTCCACAGCCTCAGATCGTTTCTCTTCACTAGTTTTGTGGAGTTTTCCGCCGTCAGATGAGCGGAAATGACGTCCTATAATTACCGCAGAAATAATAATTAATAATTTTAGAAATAAACTCGCATAAATGAAAATTGTCACAGCACAAACGAAATACAAACGTTTTCTATAATTTTCTTCCTGTTTTGAGGCTGTTTCACATTTTGAGGGGCTGAATGACGTCATCGGCTGAAAATAAAGCTGCAAATATCTTAAGAACCAGAATCGCACAAATGAAACTTTTTGCAGCACAAACGAGTGACTCCATTTTGGACGTTTTGGAGCATTTTGAAGCTTCCTGAGGGGCTGATTGACCCAATTTGACCTGTAAAAGAATCTTTAATTTCTCCAAAACTAAAGAAGCACAAACGAAACTTTTTGAAGCACAAACGATCGACATAGTTTTTGTGTAGGTTTGCGTTTGACGGGGGCGACTTCACGGAGGTTGAAAACTGAGGTACGGCTGGAATTGTGGATGAGCCGAACATAACAGAACATTACGACGACACGGAGATGAAGAAAACTGGGACGTTTTCTCATTTTTCCTACATTTTACTACAGCGAACAGAGCCCAAAGGAAGTCGCCGTCGCAGGTTTCCAAACGTCTTCCCGGTTTGTGACGTAAGCGTGAATACGGAATGTCAAATCTCCAGGAAATAAAATTATAAACTCAAAATTACAAAAACTGGAAAAACTAAGCAAGATTTTTTTTTTTTTTTTAACCTAACCTGTCATATGCACTTTAATGTTAATCCAATTGAGAGTTTAAGATGCTAAAAGGTGCATTACGGAACTTTTCTTATCTCCTCGTCTCCATGGAGATGTAATTGGTTTGTCTGGAATGTTCCGTTTGACTTCACTACGTCCAAAGAGACAAACAGGAAACGCTGCAATCGTTATAAGAAAAGAACCGAAACAGGACTAAACCAGGTCTAAACCAGGACTAAACCAGGTCTAAACCAGGTCTAAACCAGGTCTAAACCAGGACTAAACCAGGTCTAAACCAGGTCTAAACCAGCACTAAACCAGGTCTAAACCAGCACTAAACCAGGTCTAAACCAGGTCTAAACCAGCACTAAACCAGGTCTAAACCAGCACTAAACCAGGTCTAAACCAGGTCTAAACCAGGATTAAACCAGGTCTAAACCAGGACTAAACCAGGTCTAAACCAGGTCTAAACCAGGACTAAACCAGGTCTAAACCAGGACTAAACCAGGACTAAACCAGGTCTAAACCAGGTCTAAACCAGGACTAAACCAGGTCTAAACCAGGACTAAACCAGGTCTAAACCAGGACTAAACCAGGTCTAAACCAGGACTAAACCAGGTCTAAACCAGGACTAAACCAGGACTAAATCAGGACTATATCAGATCCAAACCAGGAATTGTTATAAGAAAAGAACCCGAAACAAGTCTAAACCAGGACTAAACCAGGACTAAACCAGGTCTAAACCAGGACTAAACCAGGTCTAAACCAGGACTAAACCAGGTCTAAACCAGGTCTAAACCAGGACTAAACCAGGACTAAATCAGGACTATATCAGATCCAAACCAGGAATTGTTATAAGAAAAGAACCCGAAACAAGTCTAAACCAGGACTAAACCAGGACTAAACCAGGTCTAAACCAGGACTAAACCAGGACTAAACCAGGTCTAAACCAGGACTAAACCAGGTCTAAACCAGGTCTAAACCAGGACTAAACCAGGTCTAAACCAGGACTAAACCAGGACTAAACCAGGTCTAAACCAGGTCTAAACCAGGTCTAAACCAGGACTAAACCAGGTCTAAACCAGGACTAAACCAGGTCTAAACCAGGACTAAACCAGGACTAAATCAGGACTATATCAGATCCAAACCAGGAATTGTTATAAGAAAAGAACCCGAAACAAGTCTAAACCAGGACTAAACCAGGACTAAACCAGGTCTAAACCAGGACTAAACCAGGTCTAAACCAGGACTAAACCAGGTCTAAACCAGGTCTAAACCAGGACTAAACCAGGTCTAAACCAGGACTAAACCAGGACTAAACCAGGTCTAAACCAGGTCTAAACCAGGTCTAAACCAGGTCTAAACCAGGACTAAACCAGGTCTAAACCAGGACTAAACCAGGTCTAAACCAGGTCTAAACCAGGACTAAACCAGGTCTAAACCAGGTCTAAACCAGGACTAAACCAGGACTAAACCAGGTCTAAACCAGGACTAAACCAGGTCTAAACCAGGACTAAACCAGGACTAAATCAGGACTATATCAGATCCAAACCAGGAATTGTTATAAGAAAAGAACCCGAAACAAGTCTAAACCAGGACTAAACCAGGACTAAACCAGGTCTAAACCAGGACTAAACCAGGTCTAAACCAGGACTAAACCAGGTCTAAACCAGGACTAAACCAGGACTAAATCAGATCCAAACCAGGAATTGTTATAAGAAAAGAACCCGAAACAAGTCTAAACCAGGTCTAAACCAGGACTAAACCAGGTCTAAACCAGGACCAAACCAGGACTAAACCAGGACCAAACCAGGACTAAACCAGGTCTAAACCAGGACTAAACCAGGACTAAACCAGGACCAAACCAGGACTAAACCAGGACTAAACCAGGACTAAACCAGGTCTAAACTAAACAGGAAACGCCGGCAGGCAAAGTTAAGAGGTCAGATCTGCGGAGAGACGAGCCTGTTCAGCAAGAATACACGTTTCTCATGGTATTTTTAGCCACAAAAATGCCTATAAATAACGAGTTTAATGCCATACTGTGGAACATTCCAGGAGACGAGCACGTAACAAACCTACAGCCAGAAAAGTGACATCGTGCACCTTTAAACGCTCTCGAAAGTAGGAGATAAGATGGCTTTTCGTTCTCTAAAATGGCCGCGGACGATTCGAACTCGAAATTATTAACAAATATTTTACATTATTAATAGAGACCAAAAGATTTTCTTGGTCACAGTAACTGACGATTTAACCCCAGTTGTAGAAGTAGATTTTCTGCCAAGTGGGAAGGTAGTCCATGAGCGGCCCTGAAGACACAGAGAGAAAATATGAAATGAGATCATATAATACTGAATTAAAGGTCCATATTACTGTATTTTCTGATCTCGTGTGTGTTATAATGTAGTTTCCTCATCGCAAACGCACCTGGAGTTGTGTTTCGTTTCATTCACACACGTTTAACACACAAACCTGCAGATTTAGGTTAGGTTTAGTTCTTCTCTCAAACAGAAAACACTTCACTTCATTTGGATCATTTCAGAAGGTAAAAGGTAGTTTTTTTTAACATGAAAACTACCTCTTCATGATGTCACAAAGTAGAACAGAACCAGAGAACAGAGAGCAGAGACAGACTAATAATAAAGTGTTACTCAAACACGTGTGAACGAAACGAAACACTAAAAACTCCAGGTGTGGTCGGGCGGTAATACAGAAATCTGAAATATCCAAAAGTAGCAACAGCATCAGTTTCATTACCGTTATTAAAAAAATCTGCAGCGCATAAGGACCTAATATAACAGTATAATTTACTGATACCTAAACTTGTTTGCTCAGCACAAATGAAGGTGTGGTTATATTTTTAATTTAATGCTATCATGATTCAAAACTAGCAATAGTCTATAATGTTTCTCCTCTTCAAACGTCGTTCCGCTCGGAGATTTCCATCCACACGCAGCGAGGAAGAAGAAAAAACACCTGACTGACGCTTCCTGTGTGATGTTGAGCTGAAAAGTTTGCGATGGAGACGTCTTATTGAACGCTGAGAGTGGAGAGGGGACTTTTCACCTGCAATGCAACGTAAAGCATCTTGTACTCAAGTAAGAGTAATGTTACTTCAAAAGAATTATTACTCAAATAGACCTCACGTAGTCGGGACGGGACAAGAGCTCGTGGGACTAAAGTGTCACAGTCTCGGGTTTAGGCCACAATTGGAAACGGAATCTTGAAATGTGAAATGTAGATATTAGAAATTACGTTAAAATCTCGTCTTGTTTCGTTCTCTTGGATCCGATCTCGCACCTCCTCCCCTATAAACCACTGCAAACTGTTTAAATACGAGCGGTTTTTCACGTTTTGAGGACATCAGGAAAATCATGAAGAGCTTCTTTTAAGTTCTCAAATTACCTTTTCACTTTCTGTAAAAAAAAAAACATTAGAGGGTCGAGAGGGGACAAGGCGCTGAAGAGGAGAAAGTTCCCGCTCGAGGGCGAAGTCAGACTTTCACGGAGGAGACGGGAATTTCTCCGAGTGCCGAGAGCGCGGGTCTGTCAGATACAACATGCTGCGGTGGGAAATATCACACGCTGTGGACTGTCGCCTTTTACTTTTTACTCCAGAATCCGCCTCTTCTGCACTTTTCTTGCCTTGGCGTGTCCCAGATCATTAAATGGAGGGAGATACGCGCTGGTGAAGTTTGGTTTGATCAGAACTTGTGCCTCATCTTCAAATATAAAGCTGCTCTTCTGTTTCTGAATGGTTTAGGTGCAAGAAACAAAATAATTCTAATACCTTATACCCCGGTAAAACGCTGAGAAGGTTTAACGGTATCAAAATTTGGATACTGCCCAACCCTAACTCCAGGTATGTATGAGGAGGTAACAGTATTATAACACGACTTAAAGCTCACAGAGGCAATTTTGCGTAATATAAAACCCTTTAAAACTAGCAGCAACTTACGAGCCACAAGCCCGACTCCAGGAACATAGTCTGACAGAAGTTTGAGCAAAAACAAGATCTTCTCCCTGAAACATAAGAAAGAAAGAAAGAAAACCACTGATTACAGTTTAACAAATCCACATTTTTTTTAAAGGTCTTTGGTCTGTTCACTTGACAGGGACAGTGAAGTGTAAAATGGTGGAGAAGAGCAAGAAGGATATTCAGCAAAACTTTGAAGCCTGGACTTTGACTTAACCGCACAACTATCAGGCAGCACTGAACGTTACAAGCGAATACTACTTTTTTTGGCACTTGAAGTTGTGTTTTAATCATACACCGCATATATGAGTGGACTAAGTCGAGTGTGACGTCTCCACAGCGTCAGCGTCGCTCAAATGAGGCTCCCGATGCCACAGTTACAGGAGAGAATCTGGAGACAGGCTCCATATTTGGAAATCTGACCGCGAGTATCATAGCAACCACAAGAGCCAATCATGAGTGAGGTCGTTAAATGTGTCGTCCTCCTCAGAGCGATGATACTCCGCACCTGCGCAGACCGCTGTATTTCAATGATTCTTCAGAATAATAAGGAAACTTTTCGCTTTTATCATCAAACTTTAAATAGTAAGTTTAAGTCATTGATTTATGTTCTGTTCTGTTACGTGTGAACAACAATAGAGTCGCAATTTAATGAAATTCACTTTACTTTATGTTAGTTAAGATTCTAGTAACATTAGCTGTTGTGATTGCTTGATTTATTTTGTCATTTTATTTCAAAAATAGTCGATAGGGGCAGGAAAGCGGGAAGGGAACGAAACACAAGAGCTGTCAATCAAACCGGTTGCTAACGCTAAGGGGAGGGACCTCGGGGAATGAAGGCGTCTGATTGGTCCGTTATTTATGTTCATATCTTGATTTAGGAACAAAATAAAATAAATAATAAATAATAAATGAAACGTTCAGGATCCTGTGTCGTGGGTTCATACGAACATTTTAAGACCAAAATGACGAGGCCACAGCAGCAGGTCCAGAGAGAAGAGCGAGAACATCCCAATGTGAGTCAATGGGAAAAAGGGAGAGAAGGAGCTGGAAGAGCCTCCTTGAGCACTTCCTGTTTGGCACGCGGCGGCTAACGGGTTAGCTTAGTCCACTCATATACACGGTCTATGGTTTACTGTCCCCAAACAACCTCTGAGTTTGTGTTTTTAGAGATACGCACTCTGAGTATCTGTCGTAGAACGGAGACCTCAGGAGATAATAGAGCAGCAGGAACCCTCTCCGCCTCATCTCGGCCTTTTCCCAACGGGTCTGGAACTTTGTGTCGTTCAAAACTGCGAAACTGAAAATAAAAATGATGATAAAACTAAAATAATTAGAAATATTCAGTAATAATGATCATATTTTGTCCATATAAACTGACACAGACCTGGAGAGTTCAAGGACCACAGACAGGATCCAAGGTTTCCAAGACTTTTTCCCACAAACTCCGAGACTCAGCACTGCACTGGATTTAAGGGTTTAACCAGGACTAAACTGGAACTAAACCAGGACTAAACCGGGTCTAAACCAGGACTAAACCACGAATTAAAAAGGACTAGACCAGGACTTAAAAAGGACTAAACTGGGAATTAAAATAAGGACTAGACTGGAACTTAAGAAGGACTAAACCAGGACTAAACCAGGACTTAAAAAGGTCTAAATGAACACTAAACCAGAACTATACAACAACTAAACTTGGACTAAACTGGAACTATACAAGTAGTAAACCTGGACTAAACTGTGACTTAAAAAAGGACTAAACCAGGACTTAACTGGGACTATACCAGGACTACACATGGACTAAACCAGGACTATCCAAGTACCAAACCAGGACTAAACTGATACTAAACTGGGACTTAAAAAGGCCCAAACCAGGACTAAACCTGGAGTTAAAAAGACCCAAACCAGGACTAAACCTGGACTTAAAAAGGACTAAACCAAGACTAAACTGTGACTTAAAAAGGCATAAATCAGGACTAAACCATTACTAAACCAGGTCTTAACTGGGACTTCAAAAGAACTACACCAATGAGCCAAAGACAAAACCATAAAACCAGGACTAAACCAGGACTAAACCAGGACTAAACCAGGACTAAACCAGGACTAAACTAGGACTAAACCAGGACTAAACCAGGACTAAACTGGGACTAAACTGGGACTATACAAGGACTAAACCAGGACTATCCAAGTACTAAACTAGTACTAAACTGGGATTTTAAAAGGCCCAAACCAGGACTAAACTGAGACTAAACTGTGACTTAAAAAGGTATAAATCAGAACTAAACTTTTGCGGTGCATCTGTGACGTAGAAACCTTTAAAAACCCACCTCTCCAGACGGCCCTATGAGACCTGAACCACCTGGACCTGTTCCACTGGAGTAGGGGGGTTGTGGGTTAGACTCCCGGTCTCTCCGAGCGTCCTACGGCGGCAGAGTGGTTAGCCCGCGTGCAGGATACAGTGCACCAGAGGCCTCGTGATGTAGACGGCCTCCGCTGTGATCTGGTTCAGGTTCAGGTCCGTGGATCTGAGCTGGAGCTGCTCCTCTGGGGACCGGGCTCTGGACTTGGTCTGAGCGGGACCCAAAATCCTGGACTGCAACGACGGACCTACGGCACAAAGGAGTCACTGTTAAAGCTGCGTCGTGTAACTTTTCTGGCCCGGAATGTTTCGCACTATGGCTTTAAACCTAATTAAAGTTAAAAATTAAAGTATTTATAGGTTTATAGGTTTTTAAAATACCCAGATTTAGAACAGTGACAATGGAAAAGTGCGTTTCAGTCAAAGGTGTCAGTTTATGGAACAGTGAAATCAAGAACTCTAAATCTATGAATGTATTTTAAAAAAGTGTCAAATATTGTAGGCTGAAAATGTGTGAGACAGCAGAGTAGTTGCTTCTGTTACGTTATATCCTGTGTTATGTAATGAAATAGAAAAATGGCTGTGTTACGGCTTTTATGATTTGATGAGAGATGTTAAAGTGTGAACAGGGGGCAGACACAATATGTTTATACACTCAACAAAAATATAAACGCAACACTTTTGTTTTTGCTCCCATTTGTCATGAGATGGACTCAAAGATCTAAAATTCATTCCAGATACACAATATTACCATTTCTCTCAAACATTGTTCACAAATCTGTCTAAATGTGTGATAGTGAGCACTTTTGCTTTGCTGAGATAATCCATCCCACCTCACAGGTGTGCCACATCAAGATGCTCATCAGACACCATGATTAGTGCACAGGTGAACCTTAGACTGCCCACAATAAAAGGCCACTCTGAAATGTGCAGTTGTTGCTTTATTGGGGGTCTGGGGACTCAGTATCTGGTGTGACCACCATTTGCCTCATGCAGTGCAACACATCTTCTTCGCATAGAGTTTATCAGATTGTCAATTGTGGCCTGTGGAATGTTGGTCCACTCCTCTTCAATGGCTGTGCGAAGTTGCTGGATATTAGTGGGAACTGGTACGCGCTGTCGTATACGCCGGTCAAGCACATCCCAAACATGCTCAATGGGTGACATGTCCGGTGAGTATGCTGGCCATGCAAGAACTGGGACATTTTCAGCTTCCAAGAATTGTGTACAGATCCTTGCAACATGGGGCCGTGCATTATCTTGCTGAAACATGAGGTGATGTTCATGGATGTATGGCACAACAATGGGCCTCAGGATCTCATCACGGTATCTCTGTGCATTCAAAATGCCATCAATAAAATGCACCTGTGTTCTTCGTCCATAACAGATGCCTGCCCATACCATAACCCCACCACCACCATGGGCCACTCGATCCACAACATTGACATCAGCAAAGCGCTCACCCACACGACGCCACACACGCTGTCTGCCATCTGCCCTGAACAATGTAAACCGAGATTCATCCGTGAAGAGAACATCTCTCCAACGTGCCAGACGCCATCGAATGTGGTCATTTGCCCACTCAAGTCTGTTACAGCGACGATCTGGAGTCAGGTTAAGACCCCGATGAGGACGACGAGCATGCAGTTGAGCTTCCCTGAGACGGTTTCTGACAGTTTGTGCAGAAATTCTTTGGTTATGCAAACAAATTGTTTCAGCAGCTGTCTGAGTAGCTGGTCTCAGACGATCTTGGAGGTGAACCTGCTGGATGTGGAGGTCCTGGGCTGGTGTGGTTACACGTGGTCTGCGGTTGTGAGGCCGGTTGGATGTACTGCCATATTCTCTGAAACGCCTTTGGAGACGGCTTATGGTGGAGAAATGAACATTCAATGCCCGAGCAACAGATCTGGTTGACATTCCTGCTGTCAGCATGCCAATTGCACGCTCCCTCAATGCTTGCGCCATCTGTGGCATTTTGCTGTGAGACAAAACTGCACATTTCAGGGTGGCCTTTTATTGTGGGCAGTCTAAGGTACACCTGTGCACTAATCATGGTGTCTGATGTGCATCTTGATGTGGCACACCTGTGAGGTGGGATGGATTATCTCAGCAAAGCAAAAGTGCTCACTATTAAACATTTAGACAGATTTGTGAACAATGTTTGAGAGAAATGGTAATATTGTGTATCTGGAATGAATTTTCGATCTTTGAGTCCATCTCATGACAAATGGGAGCAAAAACAAAAGTGTTGCGTTTATATTTTTGTTGAGTGTACTTCTTTCTGCTCCTTTTCATTCATAAGATTTTAATTTCCAAGATGGATGCATGTCCTTCTGTCTGTTCTCTGTTCATTTTCAACTTTTTTCTTCTTTACTGTGTATCTTTTTAATGTAAACGTAAATGGTGTTATGTGTATGTCTGTGTACAGTTGTATAGTTTGTCTCTATTTATTCCTGCAGCCTCTTGGTCAGATCATGTTTGTAAATGAGATGTGTTTACCTGGATAAATAAAGGTTAAATAAATACCGGTAAATAAAAAAATGTAATGTTAGGCTGTTATAATTGTTTTTAAATGAATGAAATAAATAATAAAAATGAAAAAAATGAAATGAAATGAAACCTTTCTATCTTCATGGAGACCAAACCAGACCAAGTTACAGGTCAGATCTGTGGAGAGTCGACCCCGCTCACAGTCTGAATGTCTGTTTTTCTAGGTATTTTTGAGCTATAAAACCACCTGTAATTGAATAAATGTAAAGTAGAGCTGTTTAATGTCACACTGTGGAACATTCCGGGCAGAGCAATGACGTATCCACAGAAACAAGCAGGTGACGGACCCCGCAACAAGAAAGATACACAATGCACATCTAAAATAAATTTGTCCCACAATGTTGCGACATAAACTTGACGAACAGCGATCAAAACACACAGACTCACCTAAACCCATCGGCCGAATCACCCGTCCCGACCTCTGACCCACGAAACACGCGTCCTCCTGCTGCTCTGCGCTAGCGCCATCTGTGGACAAACCGTTTAGAAACAACTTAAACAATCTGCTTACAATACTTTAAAGGTTTATTTGCTGATCTATGTTATAATGTTTCCTCATCACAAACAGACCTGGAGTTGTGTTTTCACACAAGATGCCGAGTGTTTTCTGTTTGAGAAAAGAACTAAATCTGCAGGGTTTATGTGTTAAACTAGTGCAAATGAAACAAAACACAACTCCAGGTCTGTTTGTGATGAGGAAACAACATTATAACACAGATTAGAAAATAGCGTAATATGATTTATGTCTAAAGACACTGTAGTATCTTTAAATATAAATCATATTACGCTATTACAGTTTTTTTAAGTACTAAACTATACTATATACTGCTGTATTATAAAAAAGTACTAAATCACAGCTGAACCTGGATTGCAAGTGCCTTAACTTGGATATAAAGGACACTAGGGTGGTCAAAAGTATAAAAAATCAGATACTAATTGATACTGAAACCAGTATCGAAACCAGATACTCATTTGAAGAAGTATCAATACTCAAAAAATACATTAAGAGGATAAAATCTGACCTTTTCTGAACAGTTTTCGAGCACATAGACGAGTATACGCCTGTGGACCACTATAGAACCAACCTGGACCACTGAGGGATTACACAGATATAAAACCACATGGGAATATGAAAGAAAGTACTACGATTTAATGCTGAAAGTCACATTCTACTGTCTAAAGAAAAGAGTATTTTTTTATTATTATTATTGTCAAGGCATCAGAATCAGTATTGAGTATCAAGTCTATTCCTTAGCCTCAAAATCGAGTTTAAAGTTTGGTATCGTGACACGTACACGTTTTTGTGACTCTCAGTGTAGGAACAGCGCACAGGAGCAGCAGAGGCCCTGGTTAATGTTTGGCTGCAGGTGCCGGGGCTCAGGTAGTGAGTGTGAATCATGTTCAAGGAAGTTTAAATCAAGGAGGAGATAATCAAGTTTAAAACACACAGATTTAAGCACGATAAGCCAACATTAGTACTATTCAACCTCCATTCCAGCTTGTCTCTTGTCAAACTCGACTGTCGGCAGGTAAATCAGTCAAAAAACCAACAGGAAACTAAAATAAATACCTCACATTTTCAAACGTTCCAAAGCAATGATTAAGATCTGCCCCCAGGTTAAAGAACACCGAGTCTGTGTATGTGCATTGTCAGGGAACTCAATTAATTATATTCTGCATGAGTTAAAGCAGATTTTTTTTATGCCATATTGAATTTTCAGAGCTTTTAACCATGTTGTACCCTCTGGAAGTTGTATTTGGAGTGATTAAAGCATGTTTGAGCAATCTTTAATCGCTTATTTTTAAGATTTTTCACCGGTACACACCCACAGTTCTGTTTACTTTGTTCTCCAGTTTCATTTCCTTAATCAGTAATATGCGTATTCAGCAGCACCGTGTCGTCATTTTGGTAGAAATTAAAAATAATCCAACTATCAGCTACTCCGCGCTTTGTTGTGATGATGTTTACAGCGTCGTCAGCTCCCTTCGGGCACTGCAGTTTTCTAACGCAGAAGTCAGCGAACCTGTTTCTTTTACGAAGTCGTTTTAGATGAATATTGCGATTTAAAATGTCAAAATTCTAACATAAAGATCCACGGTGCCATAGATCATAACTAAAAATAAAAAAATAACTATATAGCAAAAACAAGCACCAAGACTATTTAACCCTTCTGGTTCTGGGGGATCTGTCACCTAAGAGTTATTGTATTTCCTGTCGACAAAAGGAATTCTTGGTTGACGCAAGACATGTTCAGCCAATCAATTACTATGTCGTCTTGTACTTTCTCTAAAGCAATTCAGGAAAGGTTCATTTCTGTCCTGTGAATGTGACTTTTTTACTAGTTTTACTATCGATTTGTATCTGATTTCTGTTTTGCCAACCGTAATATGAAGGTAAATAGTCAAAAATTAAGACCTATTTCCTACTTGAATAAATAGATAAGAGAGGAGCAGCTGTGACTGTCTGACCTTCTGTTCCAAAGTCTGTGTTCCTGTCCAGAGGGATTATGGGAGGTGAAGTCCCGATGCCCGATTTGTACCACAGAAGAAGAATGAGCCGGAAAACTGCCCTGGGAAAACATAAAATGAGAACACAAGAACCATTTTACAGGATATAAAAGTTAGTAATTTGTTACAACACTTAATAGAGCGTATCTCCAGTACTTGTGTAGAAAGTAAACGCATATGAGAGGCTTTCGTGTTTTTCAATTACGACTTGGTTTGGTGGGATTTTGCTTGTGGTCAGTATTTATGATAGTTTTAAGGGAGTTTGTGAAGAGCCCTGACAAGGAATGTACAAAAATCCAAGCTGTTGCAATGAGTTCTTAAACAAAATACCTCTTTGTCATCTGAACACACTGAAAATTCCATTCAAAAAACAAATAAATGACTCAAAAAACTGCCATACTTTACGATCTGGATGAGCCCGATGACGACCCAGCGCCCGACCTCTCCCCCGACTCTACAGGCCCCCATCTCCAGGAAAACCTCCACAGACTCCAGCACCGAGAGCCAAGTCCGGAGCCTCTGCTGTGACAGACACTGAGGGAAGAAGAAAAACATTACTCAAATTCAAATTGTGATCCATAATAAAAATAAAAATAAACTTTAAACAGCCCATATTACACAATTTTTTGATCTATGTTATAATGTTTCCTCATCACAAACATATCTGGAGTTGTTTTTGTTTCATTCACACATGTTTAACACAGAAACCCTGCATATTTAGCTATTTTGTCAAACAGAAAACATTCTGTTCCACCTTGTGATGTCATAAACAACCACAGATGGTTTTATACATCTTCACTAAAATCATTTGGATTATTTCATTCTTGGAGGTTCCGATCTCTCATGAACAAAAGCTAAAAGGGGCTGTTAACATGAAAACTACTACTACATGACATCACAAGGTGGAAAAAAGCATTTTGAGCTTCTAGATGTAGGCAGAGTAATAATGCAGGCTACTTTAACATGTGAATTAAACAAAACACAACTCAGGGTATGTTTTAGAGAAGGTAACAGCATCCTAACATGACTTAAAGCTCACAGTCAATTTTGTGTAATATAGGACCTTTAAATTGTTACTTAAGTTTATTTTTAACTGCTGCTATTCTGCTTCACAAACCTGAAATTTCCATTATAAAACTATTTAATCTAATCTTCTAATCTTTAAAAACACTTCTCAAAATATGTTTGGCAGCTTTTTGTTATTGTCAAATGGCACGGAAAAGTTTTTACATTTGTTCGATCATCTCCTTAACTCTTGACTTTGAACTTTAAATGAACTTCTGAAATGAATTGTATGAATGGTGTTATGTACTTTTGTGTGATTGTTGCTGTACTTTTTCCTTCCTGTAGATGATTTGACATCAACCTGCCAAGGGACTGAAGATGGAAATTAGTCACATTGGCTATAATCTTTACATATTTACATTTTAAATGTTCATTAATATGTGCTGTACCTTTACAAATAAATAAATTAAAGTCTACTCATGTCACACCTAATGAAGATGAATTAAAATTACACAAATATTGTACAAGTGCAATTTCTCACCACAGGAAAGGCATTTCTCAGTTTTTTTCTTAGGATGCTGTCATTGAACAACACCAGGAGATTGGAGGCAGAATACACTGAAAAAGAGATCAACAATACCAAATTAAGAGCTCATATGTATTTGTATGTATTTATTAAACTTGAATGCCATGGTAAATGCCATTCTCCAACCACAGCGCTAGTTAACTTAAAGTCCCCATTTGTAATTAGATTGGCCGACCTGGCTCTGTTGTATCTCGCTTATCACCACTAGATGCTGTCTATGTTACTTCTGTCTGACAGAAGAAAACCAGAGGACACAATTCTCTTTCCTCACTTAAAACAAAGAAAACATATGTTCAAACCCATTTTCTCAAAGCAAAGTCATTGGTCTGAAGTCCTAGGATAATGGTATAAAATAATCCTCACTACAGGGTTATTTTGGACAGAAATAGTGCCTGAAGAAAGTCTATCCCATTCACAGCTTGTTTCTCATCCTGCCTCTCTCCTCCCTGTGTCTCCTCTGTGGGTGGGACTTCCTCACTCAAAGGCGAGGAACACATCTGCCATCTACTGATTAAAAAAAAAACCTACTGATGGTAAGTGACTTTAATATACAGTGTACCTGATTAAATCCTCAACACTACTACCATAAATATTAACACATATTTCTATCATGACTGAAAGGTGTGAAAAGCTCTTACCGAGTTCAGAAAGTTCATGCGAGTCTGTGAACCGTCCTAAGAAGAAAAAAATACTTATATTAACCCACCCCTATTCATGACCTAGTTTCAAAAATTCAAAAATTATGTGGTTGCTGAACATTGAAACTTTATAAATATTTACATATAGCAAAATAAATTACACACTAAATAATAATTTTAACCCAGTTTCTTTCTCTTTTTTTGAGTTGTACTGTATTATGGTCGTACAAATTAATAATAATGATAAAGAAGGCACAAAAGGTTTTAGTTTTTTTTTTTTTTCATTTATGGTTTGTGGTACATAATATAAACTAATAATAATGTTAACGAATGCACAAAATGTTATCGTTTAAGATTGTACAAAATAAGCTACAATGAGAATGAAAAAATTTAAGGATTTATTTATTTATTCGTTTACAAAGAAGGCATTTTGAAAATCTGGTTACCCTACTTTAAATGTGTTATGTCAGAGAAATAATGCATTGTAATTTTTATTAAATGTACTTTAATTTCAAATTTACATCAAAAATAGCTAGTTAATCAGTCTGGATAAGTCAACCGATTCAATAATACAGTAACTAATACATTTTAAAGGACTAGTACAGCATGTTCCAATTAACTTTTTTTTTGTTGCTATTTATTAGTCATTAATTAATTAGAAACTCATTTTAGCATGTGTATTTTGCTGATTTTGATCCTGAAGGTGAACTGACCTGCTAAGAGGTATGACAGAGTCCGCACGGTGCTCTCCAGCTGCGCAGTTGCCGCTGGGTTTTTCCGCACATACTCGATATAGCGCTCATAAAGCCGCGTCATTTTGTCTAAATACTCTTTCACATTCGCCATTATATCCGACATTTATTAAACCGCTGTAAAACGCATTAGTTTCGCGTTTCGAAGGAAATAAACCAATCTATCGCAGGTTTGTTGACAGTTTCGATTTGTCCAACTTCTTTAGGTAAACCTCCGGTCAGATTGGTCCTACTGCAAAACGTTCCCACTGAATCCGTAGTATAAATAAAGGTTCCGGTTCCTACCCGTCAGCATAAAGTATCGGCTCATCTTCCGGGCACGTTATTGTTGCATCAGCACCCAACCATCCTCAGTCTACAATGTCGACCCCAGGAGAGCCAGGTGCAGTAAACGAACTCATATTTCTAACTTACTTGTTGTATAGAAATGTGTTTTTGACAGTAGTAATAGATCGGGTGCGGCGTTTACGAGAACTGTCATTGACACTGTGCTAACGCTAACCGGCTAATTTGTAGTCCGTTTGTAGTCCATTGAGCAGAAGGTGAATGTGCCACAGAAACAGCTGATAGACACTCTTTAAAACACACGTGTCTTTAAAATGATATGCAAAAATCTTAATCTAAATGACAAATAAGGATTACGCAGATATTTAAATGAAAGTCCTACTATTACTACACTAGTGTTTGTATTAGGTCGAGTACTAGTTGTAGTAGAAGTAGTTGTAGAAGCTCTTATACATGAATAATGTATAGTTTCTCTTGAGAAAAAACAAAGTAATCTCAAAAACATGCCAGTATTCGAAGTTAAATTTATTAAGATAATGTTATAAATCTTTAATTACCATTCGGAGTTGCCAAACTGGATTAATTTAGTGTTTTAGGTGGTTTAATTAGCCTACTACTAATTGTATGGCCAAAATATGATCGTTTATATATAGACTATAACTCAGAACTGAAGTATTTAACAAGTTAAAGCGAATCAAAACACAGAGTTTACACCCACAGCAGCAGTTCAGTGGTTACAATGGAGCTTGCATCAGACAGTGGAGTTTGACAGTATTGTTTCTGACTGTAAACAAATGCATGCCAATTAGGGCTGCAAATTATGTAGGTAATAGAATACTCTATTCTATTCATATCTGCTATCCTCATAGTAGTATTAAATGTATACAAAATCTAAGCCTGCAGTTTAGACCACTATAAATGTTTTCTGAAATGCATGATTCTTGTGTTTGTTTATCAGTTTCTATTTTTTGTCAAATGTGACTGCTCCAATATCTGTTTAAAAATGCATACTGTGAACATAATGTATACTCTGAACCTAACTGCTCATTTAATCCTAATTCCTGAATTTATAACCAAAAAATCATGCATTCTAGCTATTTTAGAATAATAAAAGCGTAAGATTTAAGATAATTGCTGCATATTACCCACCCTAATTTAACTATGCTTTTTATTATTTACTTTATGGTAATTTATATTGAATTAATGCATGCAACACAGCCAGTCTTTTTTCTATATTAAATTTCATAGTTTGTTTATGGGATCATTTCTGTTTCGTTCTTACAATTTCGTTACGTTTCGTTTGATTTGCTTTGCTTTCTGTTTCATTCTGAATAAGACCCCACACCTAAATGTTCCAGTGCAGAGGATCGAGGAGAGGGCAAGGGGAGGGCGATGAGGAAGTGGGGGCTGTTGCTTCTGGTTTTGTTTTTACGGTTTATCTCTGCATCACTCCTTTTCAGCCTCTGTTGCATCATCTCACTTCATTAGGTCAAAATGTATTTCATATTTGTGTTATGTCTGTCACTGCTTATTATTTTGATAAGACTTTTGTTTCCCAGAGAGATAGTAGTGTCACAGATGATTTGCTTCTGAATCATTTTATTTCTATTTTGCATTTACTTTCTGCCTCTGTACTTGTGGTTATGAGATTTAGAAATGTGAAGAGATACATTTTTACTTCCCGTATAGCAGTGATTTCAAACAAATATATTTAAGTGCAAAAACTGATTAACTAAAAATAATAAACCTACACTTTCATTTGTAATAAAAGAAAAGCTTTGACAAATTTTAAAAATAGAGATGGCTGTATGGTAAATTAACTCTCTTATTTTAACCTCATTACGGTAAAGAGCAAAGCAAAGTGATGATGTAAATCTAAACATTATTTTCTTTTTAAATCATTACAGTATCTAGTCTAAATAGTATAAATTCAACTGATAATTTTACAGACACAAAATTCTCTCTAAATCGTATGAACACATTTAGCAGTAAAAAAAAAAAGACACAACACATAACAGTGACACATCTTTGCTATATGTTGTGATGAATTCCAAATAAAAAACAAAAACATGAATGAACTTTTCTCTTAATCATTTTCCAGTGTCTCTTCTGTATCTGCAGTCTACAGACTAGTCTTTCTCTTTCATTTTGACCACACATTTGGCTCAGACCCTGTTTCCCCTTCAGTTTCATTCTTACTGCTCAATTTCTGTCTGATTTAGTGAGTCGGTTTCGGTTTGAGTCAGTTAAGCTCCTCCTCAAAGTCTCCTGCTGACCCTGAATCCTGCTGGTATCAGGATATAAAACCAGACAATGCAACCTCACTGAATAAACAGTGGTCATAATACGATATGAGAAAGGTTAAAAATTAGCCAAAGCAATATAATAATACAACACAAAGGTAGAAAGTCCCCAAAATGTCGCTTGCAAACAGGAAGCTGAAGAATATGGCAACCCCAATGACAGTCACGTTTGTTGTAGCCATGCCCCACCTCCATACCCCCGCTCTAGTCCCTCTGCCTCTACCCCAGCTCCAGTCTCTGTTTGTGGGTAACATTTCGCCCTCTGTGCCCCTGTTGTGTCCCGCAGCGTTCCCCTTTGAACCCCTGCTCCAGATCACAGACGCGACTGAGCTCTCCGAAGCTCTGGACCGTTACCTGGAGACACGCAGTTACCTGAGCGGCTTCGGCCCCTCCCACGTCGACCACAATACCGCTAAACTGCTCCGTACGCCCCCACCCCCGCGACTCAATCACGCCCTCCGCTGGTACAGGCACATAACGGCGCTGCAGCCACACGAAGACTCAGGGCAGGACTCAAACTGCAGTGAGTAGCCAGAGCACGGACTGAGAATGTGGTGAAGTTTGTGTCGTTTGTAGGCTCTAGATTTTAGTTGTCATAGTCAGTTAATCGGTTTTGGTGTCTTTCCTAGTTGACAAAACATTTTACTAATTGAATGTAATGAATCCTTTCTTATCCCAATAAAATATTGGGATCATAAAGGATTCATTACATTCAACCAAGAATTTCTTTAGTCGATTTCTATTCTAGTGTGGTTTTATTCAGAAATACACCGGCTTAGAGATCGACCGATGTGTTTTTTTCATGGCCGATGTTGATACAGACCTTTTACGATTCAGAATCTGAACTTATTTGTCATTTCTGTATAAAAATACACTGAGACTAAACACTATACATCATCAGCAGCATTAAAAACAATAAATAGTTTAAATTATTGTCTGTCAAATGCAGTCTTTCAGAAAGAGAGATGATACAATCTGCTGATTTCTGGGTCGACATCTAGGGCTGATTGTGATTATTTTCCCCAAATGTAATTTAAATGTATCACAAACTCATCCATAGCCATTTTTTAAACCATAAACCTATAAGAGAGCAGTATAGTCATGATCTCAGTATGTTCTTTTTGCACTAAACTGTAAATATAAAGCTTTGTGTGTATTTTTTAGGCAGCAAATCAAACAAAACAGAATCCTGGCTTGTGCTGGAGATTTAAGGGCAATAGTTGATATGCAAAAATCTAAATATCGACCTATTATATCGGCCACACTGCAAATTTCTCTGATCTGGTCAAGGTTTTAAAACTTCTATCATGTTATTCATCTTGTTTTCAGATTTATTACCTACTTTACTAGTTCTGAGACTGTTTTATTCTAGTCTAGAGGTCGTTTATTTTAAGATAACTTGGCAAGTAAAATGATTTTGCTGCATGGACAGATAATTTCACTACTTTAAATTCATTTTCTGATAGATTTAAGGGTTTATATCTTAAATTTTGGCCAAGCTTTTTGGCAGTTCACTGGATACACTTCCCCTGCGTTGCTTTGTGTGTGATTTTCTGTTTGGCTGATCTCCCTCCTTCGGCTTATTGTAAAACCTCTTAAACACAGACGGGTCTTGTTGTGAATGCTCTATCTGTGGCCACGAGCCCGGCGTTCTGCAGCTGGTGCGAATTCAGCCTTTTCTCACGACTCCTCATTAACAACCAGGGCCGTCGACAGAAATTTGGGGGCCCAGGGCAAGAAGGCTCACATGGACCCCCGTTTATAAATTAATAAGAAGAGGGTGCAGTTCCCTAAAACTCTTGGGCCCGGGACAACAGATCCCTTTGTTCCCCCCACATTTAGTTTGAAATGAGCCTAAGAATTGGTTCAGACACAAAGGGAGGCTGTAGTAATAGAGAAACTAATTGTTTTGTTTGAAAAAGCAAAGGCATGGACTGATTTTGCTTTGCGCTTCTTATAGGTAGTAAAATCTATCTTGGAGTTGTTGTTTTTTTGACTCAAAGTGCTCATTAGACTTAAGCCAACACTGGGGTTTTTTTTACCGCTGTCTCACCCTGTACTTTTCTAATCTTCTGTTTCCTTTCTCTTCATTTCTGTGACGTCTGAGCAAGACACAAAAATGAAAGCTGCCATCAGTGGTAATCCCTAAAACATGTGAAACTGTTTGATCTGTTTGCATGTTGTACATTTAAGTTGTTTCTTATTAAAAACTCTATGCAGCAATGTCTTTCTCGCAATATATAAAGCGTTCTTCTTTGGTCTGTACTAACTTGTGCTGACAAACCTGTGGAAATTACATTACTATAAAAACGTAAGATTTGGATTTTCATCAGCTCAGAACTTTAAGCAACACGTGTGTAGATTTGTAATGTATCCATGGGTTTCAGAGTGATTATTAGCAATTCAAAACAAAATATTAAATCTTTTCAATGCTCAAAAGTCCTCAAAATGTTGCCCTAAAGCTGAAATCCATGAATAAAATCTGAACTAAACCAATCTGCAGTGAGGTGATGTTGTACTATGATTCTTATTTTGAGCGTAGCATGTGGTGTGTTCATTATATTTCTGTTTTCAATCACTTATTAAACATTATAAAGTTCTCATATTTATTTCACGTCTCGTTTTGTTTCGTTTTAGTGAAAGGGAAGCGTGTGCAGCCGCCCTGGTCGGCTCCTTCAGGAACTGAAGTCCCACAGCTCAGACTCTACAACAGCCTCACCAGGAGCAAGGTACAAACACATTATAGTATTAATGCTTCTATGCAGAGGTGGGACAAGAGAACGAGAACGAGACAAAACGAGATTTGTACATAATTTGTAATAAATAGGCAGTGCGATCCATTTCAAACCTCTGGCCTTGCTATTTTTATTTACATTTGTAATACTTTAGCAGCCATTTTAGTCCTGCTTTTTGGAACTACAGCTTCTCAAATTGTATAACACCAGCTCATAACTCCATTTTTGGTTTTTCAAAGGTAAATTCAGGGGGAAAAAATCTCGCAACATAATTTTCCTCAAGTGTGCATGATCTTGTGGCAATTTTGTCCTGCAAGATCTTCTCGTATGGGCTCATGTCCCATCCCTAATGCTATTTTATCAACTTTTATTGCTAATTAATCAGTTTTATATCATCTATTTCCCAGTATTCTCAGCAGAAACCCTTCTATATAAAGTGAAAGCACCAACACAATGAACATGTAACTATTGGCCCTGGAAATATTATGCATTCGATAGGAGGAATGTTGTAAAATAATGTTTCAGACAGGAGTTGTGTAATGTGGGAGGGGCGACGGGCGTATATAGGAGCGCCCTGTCGCTCTGCACCCAGTTAGTTTGTATCTTTAATCTCGTCTGGTCTTGTCGGGTCGTGTCTCCTAGTTACTTTGCAGGTAGCGTTCGCTGAGTTCGTGAGGGAGCAAATAACTGAGAGAGAGATAGAGAGAGAGAGAGGAAGCAAAGGTCAAAAAAGAGACTTGAAGGAGAAGTTTTACATTTTTGTACTTGCTTGTAAACAGTCTTTTTTTTAACCGTCCCACTGTAAATATTTGTGCGCACATTTTTGCTCCTGTTGTCCCGTTTTTGCACTGTGGAATAAACTCCAAAAAAACGCACATCCCGAGAACCCTGTAACACATATGCACACACTCCAGACTCCGCCCTGCAGCCAGGTATTTGTAATCAGAAACACTTGGATGTGATCAGGACAGTCTTTTGTTATGTCACCAAGTACCTGAAATGACAGAGGCAAAAGTATCAGTATCACATATGTATCAGTGAAACCCTTTTATATCTATTACAGATAGTGTCAGCAAAAGTATCGAAAATCTACTAATCAATATTAAAACTAGTATGATGTGGTGGTTCTTAACCTTGTTGGAGGTACTGAACCCCACTAGTTTTATATGCACATTCACCGAATCCCTTCATAATTGGAAAAATAAAATGTTTTTTTCAAATTCAAAACACAGGTATATATATTTTATTGGTGCACATGTGAATCCATATTGCACATATTCGTCCGACCACTTTCTTTTTTTGCTCGACATCATTAGTATGAAGGGAAAATATTAAAAAAGAAATTACACGTTGCACCATCACGACAGTCACAAGACGATTGCACGCACAGAATGTCCTGCAGCCAATAACGGCCAAACGGGACGTGTCATCAGGAATCATAAGAGTTGGATGCGAGTCTTGACCCCTGAACCCCTGAGATTGACTCACCGAACCCCTGGGGCTCGATCCAACCCAGGTTAAGAACCACTGGTATAGATACTCATTTGTGCAGGTATTAATACAAAAAAAGTCCCATTCACAGGACAGAAATGGATCTTTCCTGAATAGTTAAAATGATCTTGAGCTGTATCAGAACAAGTGTAAGAGCACATAGACTAGTCCATGGACCTCTGTGGAACTTATCTCATTCTGGTTTTGGAAGCAGTATCGAGTATCCAGTCTATTTTTTAGTTTAGTTTACGTTAAGTTTAGTTCGAAATCGAGTTTGAAATTTTAGTCTCGTGACAACAGTGATTTTGGAGCATGTGCGAAATCCCCTTGTTTTGTTTTTAGGAGCTGTTTGTTCCTCAGAAGGGAAACAAAGTCACGTGGTACTGCTGCGGCCCCACAGTGTACGACGCCTCACACATGGGACACGCCAGGTACACACACTCTACACGCGCGCATCCTACACACAGCTCTACACACGCTTATAAAGACACATCTCTTTCTGACCTTTACATTCATATCCTTCCAGGTCGTACATTTCCTTTGACATTCTGCGGAGGATACTGAAGGACTATTTCAAATATGACGTCCTTTACTGCATGAACATCACAGACATCGACGATAAGGTAAAACTGGAAATAAAAATCACTGTTAAATTTCATAGCTAAAAATGTTTATTTGCTTATGTGCTGTCCTTTGACCTCTATAGCAGCGTTTACAAGTGCATTGTGCTGTGTGAGCCTGTATTGTTTAAACATGTGTGAGGATGAGGGAGCGATCGAAAGTTCTCTGACCACCAAAAGAATGTGGGGAGTAAAAATGAACAACGCAACTGTCCAGTGCACTAATATTGTGAATTTTTTTTTTTTTTAAATATTAAACAAAATTAAAAGTAGCCTCCCCAGTCTTTCTGCAGTGAGATTGCCGTGCAGATACCATCGAGGCATGCTAAATGTGCATGTAAAAACCTGTCTAAGACCCATGCTGAATGTTGAATTACAAGACCCAAACACTGTATTTCTGTGTGGACAGGGTTAAAAAGTTGATTTTCTTTGTCTTTGTTTCAGATCATTAAAAGAGCGCGACAGAACTACCTTTTGGAGCAGTACAGGGACAAACAGCCCTCAGCCACTCAGATCCTGCAGGACGTCATAAGCGCCCGAGGGGTGAGGGGGAAACTTTAAACGTTTAACTATCGGGGTCTGTGGTGGAGGACAGACTCGACTGGAACGGCTTATAGTTTATTTACTTATAATTATCTTCATTTTATCCTCCTCTTCTTGGAACACTCACTGATTCGAAATTGAGCTTTGAGGATAATTGTACTGCTGTGTGTAAAAGAGGCACCAACGCTTTCATTGTCTGAGGAAATTGTCCTTCTACCGTGTAGACAGAACCATGACGACACTGTTCTATAAAATGTTCATGGAATCAGTTTTAACTTTTTCACTGGTCTCATGGTTTGGGAGCATCTCTGCTAAAAAAAAAAAAACAAGAACTCCCTGATCCAATTGATTAAATGGGTGAGTTTAAGGTGATTGTCCATCTTCAGAACAGCCTGGACTCCCTGTGCTCAGGACAGTTACAGCGGATGTCCCAGAATATTCTTCACGACCTGCAACATCCTCTAAATTCAGAGTTTCAGCTGCTTCCCTCTGGTCAGAGGTTTTTAGTCCCAAGATCGAGAACAAACCGCTTTAAAAGGAGTTTCATTCCAGCTGCTATTGTATTTATGAATAAGTTGTAATTTATTTATTTATCATGTTTTTGACATTTCATATATATTGTGATTTTTAGCTCAGTCAGATTAATTCATTTATTTATGGAACAAAACCATTCTGCACTGGAGAACTGCAACGCTTTATTTGTATTTGTGTTTTTATTTGTGTTTATTGTGCAGAATGTGGATGAATGAAATGTGGGACCAGCCTCTCAAATCTGCAAAACAAATTTACCTACGGGTACAAATAAAGCGACCTAACCTAACCTAACCTCACCTCCTTCTCTCCTTCTCTTCTCCTCTGCAGCCGTTCCAGGCGAGTCTGTCCTCCACCACAGACCCCGATAAGAAGCAGATGATGGAGAGACTCGACTCCGCCGTCACCGCCGCTCTTCAGCCACTAGAGGCCGCTGTGAACAACAAGGCCCCAGACACAGAGCTGCAGCCGCTCGCACAGGTACAATGTTTATCACTCGAAGACCTACGACATCGTATACGATACCGAGGAATATATTTTCTATAACCGCGCAGAACTTTCTAACCGTAAAAGACAGAAACTTACTTTTTTCCCTCTGAAAGTGCAGACATAGAGGTTTCCGTACATTTCTGTGGCTTTATCCTACGTCACACAAACGCTGTGTGATGACGTGCACAAAGCGAGTGTCCAATAGGAACTTTGTTTTCTACCAATCCATTTTGATTGGCCAAAACTTTGCCAAAGAGTGAAGTGAGTCAAGATGGTCGACTCCTCTCGAGCGTGTAGGTTTATAACAACTGAAAAAAGCTCTAAGTGGAGTTTATTCTCAAATAAATGGCAAATTACGCATCTTGGTGTGCGTAATTGTGCATCCATTGCTATTTTTATTTGAAAGGTTTATTTCACTCAAAATGAACAAATACAAATATAATAAACGCCCTGGAAATGCTGAAGTGCTGTGGCTCTGGCCCTGGACCTGACAGGAGTTGTTTTCATGACTGGACCAGAAAAGTTATGGAGCGATTGCACTTTTTTTTGTTTTTAGGGCAATAAAGATATTTTTAGTTTACTTACAGACTTGATATTTTGCATTTTTGAAGCCAAGGCCCTAAATCAAGCATTTTTATGTTCAAAAAGTTGTTTATACATGTTTGCTGTGTGTTTTGTGTTTTGAGTGTGAATTTTATTTTCTGTTTTTTTTTTTCATCTCTATTTCTGGTCCTGTAGCTTTTATCACAGCCTCATGACACAACTACAGCAGCAGATTATGAAATAACAGGCTGTAGTGAACAAAAGGATGTAGAACATTTCATTATAGGGTAAAAGGGGCAGTTTTAAAAGCAAAATTAAGAAAAAAATCCAGGCGAGGAGAAATGTACTAAAATTGCCCTTAGGTCTTTGGGGGTTATATTATGACCGTAGTATTTATACTAAGACTCTAACAAAAAAGCAGTGGAATAAATTGTCTTGTATTTTGTCCGTTCTCAGGCCCTGTTGGAGAGCTCTAAGGACCTGCTCTCTGATTGGTTGGACAAACAGTTTGGGAGCTCTGTCACAGAAAACTCCATCTTCAACACTTTACCCAAATACTGGGAGGCCGAGTACCACAAAGACATGGACGCACTCAATGTAAGACGCTCTGTGAACAATTTATGTACAGCAGCTCACTAATGTCCGTCTCTGTTGGTGGTGATAAGTTATAGTTATTCTAGTTAGTATAGAGAGTTATGAAATGTAGTGTAGAGACAGATAGAAAGAGTTATGAAAGATAGTTTGTCACAGTAGTAATCTCATAGTTTCTGTTTCAGTTAGTAGTAAATAAAGATAGTTTTGTCACAGTTAGACTCACTTGTTTAGTTGAGCTTTATGTGGGATTATAATCTCTAGACTCATCTGTTTAGTTTAGCTTTGTGGGGGGGTGGAAGGTGGACTGGAAATATGGGACTGTTCTTTTTTTAATCACTGTAAAGCGCTTTGTGTTGCATTTTTGTGTGAAAAGCGCTCTATAAATCAAGTTTGATTGATTGTAGTTACATTTCTGTCCCAGGGCAGCTGCAGCTACGAGAGAGACTCTACGACTAATAAAATAAAACGAATACTTTGTCTTTCCAGGTCCTTCCCCCTGACGTCCTGACCCGGGTCAGTGAGTACGTGCCGGAGATCGTGGAGTTTGTCGAGAGGATCGTCAAAAATGGATACGGGTGAGAGCTTCGTTCAGTCTCCAATGTTTGGGTAATGTATCGTGGTAATAAAAACACTTTTTTGCTTTTGTTTTCAGATATGAATCAAACGGCTCGGTGTATTTTGACACGGCAAAGTTCGATGTCAGTCCTCAGCACTCGTACGCTAAACTGGTCCCAGAGGCAGTGGGAGATCAGAAGGCCCTACAGGAGGGAGAGGGTACGACAAGATTATATTTATTAAAAACGATATGTGAAACATCTTTCTAAGTTTCCATTTATTTCAATACAACCCACTTTGAATAAGTTTTTCATACTCAATTTGTAAATTTGTATATTTTTTGATGTGTAGGAGACCTGAGCATCTCTGCAGACAGACTGAGCGAGAAGAAGTCTCAGAATGACTTCGCCCTGTGGAAAGCCTCCAAACCTGGAGAACCGTCCTGGGACTCGCCCTGGGGAAAGGTCTGGAGACATGGTTTTAGTAATCATAATAATAATAATAATAATAATAATAATAATAATAATTTTATATATTAGGTGCCTTTCTGGCCACCCAAGGTCGCCTTACCACAACATAAACAAATTAAGTACGATTAAAACATACAGATAAAAGCCACAGTTAAAGTGGGACAGTATTTAATTAATTGATTGAGTTTAGTATTGTATTTAGTGTTGTATTTTATTAGTGTTTAGTAATGTATTAGACAGTATTTGAATTGATTGATTGTATTTAATTGACTTATAATTAGTTATCAGCTATTCTCCCTGGAGACGTGTAGCATGTTTGGTTTTAAATATTATTATTTAAGGTTCTTGCGGTGTCTTAAAAAGCATAAAATGTATGAATTTGAAAATATACCTTAAAAAGACTTGGAAAAAGTCTTGAATTTTTATATCTGTGCAGTATGTAACTTATTGCATTTCTCTCAAAAGTTTATTTTCCACCATTATTTGGTTAAATAACGTCGCTTAAAGAAAGAGCGACGGAAAAAATAATTGAGAACATAACGCAGCTCCAGGTCAGAATCCTCCGAACACGTCACTGAAGATCACACACTACAGAACCACAAGAAACAAGCTGAGCAGAAGCACGCAAAATCTAAGAAAATTTGATTAAAGCAAGAAGGTTGCGGGTTCGATCCCCGGGTCGCCCGGGCCTTTCTGTGTGGAGTTTGCATGTTCTCCCCGTGTCTGGATGGGTTTCCTCTGGGTGCTCCGGTTTCCCCCATCAACCCAAAACATGCCCGCACCCCTATGAACTAACATCAAGGACCATGTAGTCCACCCTCCTGTGGGCTCACCACCTGCAGAGGGGTTCATGGGGGGGGTCAGGTGCTATGAGTATTGGGCAGCAAACTGCCCCCGCGACCCAGCTGGATTAAGCGGGAGATGATGGATGGATGGATGGATGGATGTTATTTGTAATTATACAGGTTGCAGTAAACTTTTCTTCTTTTTAAACCCACACCTCCCACCCTAAAATTCCCTCATGGGCAAATACAACACAAATATACACACATAGATACATATGCTGAACACATACACGCAAATACAATATACATATACAGAATACACATATACAATAGAATAGAATATATAGAATAGAATATACACATACATCTGCACATATACATGTATACATGCACATACACATATACATACACACACATTAAAAAAAATACATAAAATAACGATGGAAGAAAAAAAAGTCCAGGTTAAAGGTGTGTTGTTTTTTAATGCTGGTTTTATGTTACCGAGTGACCCGTTTCATGCTGGGATTATGGGGAAGAGTTTCTCTGCTCCCTCATATTTCTTTGTTTGAACACAAATTCAAGAATTTTGTTTTTCTTTGCTGGTAAGTCTATGAAATAGGCTGTAAAATAGGTATTACGTTTTTATATAAATGGTCTTAAAAAGGTCTTAAAACACTTGAACGTAACTTGAAGAAACCTGCAGGAACCCTGATTATTACATATATTTATACTGAGGAAGTGTTTGTGAAATGGGCCGTGTGCTGTCTCCCTCAGGGCAGACCCGGCTGGCACATCGAGTGCTCTGCGATGGCTGGGACCATTTTGGGAGAATCTATGGACATCCACGGAGGAGGCTTCGACCTGCGCTTCCCTCACCACGACAATGAACTCGCCCAGTCTGAGGTATGTTTGTTAATGTTATGTTAGCTCTAGTACGAATATTCCTTTCTATAGGTAAAAACCAAACCTCTCTCTTGTCATAGGCCTACTTTGATAATGATTACTGGGTGCGTTACTTCCTGCACACGGGACATCTGACCATCGCCGGCTGCAAAATGTCCAAATCCCTGAAGAACTTCATCACCATCAAAGACGCTCTGGCCAAAAACACTGGTACGATCCTGCCGACCACCCGTAACACTGACTGATTCTCTTTGCACATGCGTATTAGGTCATTTAATAGTAGATTTTACTGATGTTGTATCCCCGTTTTCAGCTCGTCAGCTCCGTCTGGCGTTCCTGATGCACGCCTGGAAAGACACTCTGGATTATTCCTCCAACACCATGGAGTCGGCCGTGCAGTACGAGAAGTTCATGAACGTGGGTGGATAGTTTAATAATATAATTCAAACTGTGCCTTTTTTATTTGTGTGTAACACTTTGTTTTATTTCTGTTTTCTTTCTTGTACAGGAGTTTTTCCTGAATGTGAAAGACGTCCTCCGAGCGCCCGCTGACATCACAGGACGCTTTGAGAAGTGGGAGGAGCCCGAGATCGAGCTTAACGACAAGTAAAGAAAAGCTTTCATGGTTCAGATTCACTTATAACATAAAAGTTTAACAACAAATGTATGACTATTTATTTATTTAACCTTTTAGCCAAGATAGACTACAGGTTTTTTTTTTCTTTTTTTCATTTTGGATGAGTTTATTGCACTGAAACAGGCTTGCTTCTCCACAAACCTGACGCAAAACTGACTTATTTGGCCTGGAGGAGGGCTTCCTTCTCCATGTTTCAGTGGAAATGTTGTTTCTTTGACAATAATACTCCACAATATGGCATAAAATGTATCTACCTCTATGTTTAGATGTATAGATTTAACTTTCTATTTCAGTGGAATCATGCAGCTGAGAAAGAGAAAGAGAAAGTTCCACAGTCTTACTTTAAGTAGTTCAAGATTCAAGATTCAAGATTGTTTATTTGTCATATGCAGGTTCAACACAAGGTCATCAATGCAATGAAATGTTTAGGATGAGAAGAATCATTTGACTTGCTAAGATATTCAAGAAGTACTAATAGCTGCAATAAATAATACTGGTAAAAAAGTGTTTGCAAATACAAGGGAAAATACAGATACAATAATACAATACAATACAATACAAAATACAGATATAATAAAATGTAATAAATTATAAAAAAAAAAACAGACTTTCCCTCCTGTGGGCTCACCACCTGCAGAGGGGTTCATGGGGGGGGGTCAGGTGCTATGAGGATTGGGCAGCAAACTGCCCCCGCGACCCAGCTGGATTAAGCGGGAGAAGATGGATGGATGTAATAAATTATAATTATTAAATTCCTTTAAAATATAATTAGATACAATTTAATAAAAAAAATACAAATATAAAAAATTAAAATATTAAAATATATTTAAAAAATCTAAAATCTAATTCCCTTTCCAGTTATCTCCAAAACAATACAATTTAGTGATATTAACCATTCCTTTTATTTATCTTCCACCCCTCAAACGAATGTACTTTGTAATTGTAATATCAGACTTTAAAATGTGTTTTGTCTTGTAGTTTCTACGAGAGGAAGCGCCTGGTGCACGAGGCCCTGTGCGATAACATGGACACTCGTACGGCTCTGGAGGAGATGAGGCTCCTGGTGAGCCACAGCAACAGCTACGCCGCCAACAGGAAGAACGCTAAACTACGACCCAACAGGATGCTCCTGGAAAGCATCGCCACCTACCTCACGTACATGCTCAAGGTAAGACCGTGGGAACTTAACGCTAAGGAGAACAAAAGACGAACCTCACGTACATGAATTAAGGTAAGACCGTGGGAACTAGCAGCAAGGAACAAGCTGCCAGACAAACATAAACTCTCCTGACCTGAGGGACTTCTCTTATAATGTCAGAAAAGTCCTTTTTGAGGGTCAACACTGTTAACACTGATGTTGTTATGTGTTATGTTATGTGGCTTATTGTAACATTTATTGTAGTATTTGAGCCATTTGAAATGTTGAATGTGGAAGTTTGAAATGTGATGTGTGTTTTTATATGATAGAGTGTGTGTGTGAGAGAGAGAACCTGGTTTGACTGTAGAAGAATGGATATTTGGATGTATTTTAATGTTTGTAAACCTGCCCAGGGGCTGCAGATGGAAACTCACTTTAGCTAAATCTGGTGTAAAGCATCTCTTCTCTTGAGATGAATGTATTTACACATGGTCCCTGTTTAAATAAACTAATAAACTAAACTAAACGCTAAGGAGATTTGTCAAAAAAGACTAATAAAAGACAAACAAAACTGCTAAAAATGTTGATAAGCTTTATGTAAGTTAGGACAACACTTCCTGTATTTTCCCAAACGAGTCCCAGAGTTGTACAGGGAGACAGAGACTCTGGAGTCTGAGGCAGGCGAAGTTTAGGGTTCATACAGTGTCTTAAAAAGTCTTAAAAGCATTGAATTTGTGAATTTGAAAATAATACCTTAAAAAAAATGGAAAAAGTGGGTCAAAAATGTGTGCTGTACATAACTTCTTTGTATCGCATTTCTTCTCAAATGTTTAATTTGTCAAACACCATTATTTGGTTAAATAAAGAGCAGTGAAATAAGTCATTGGGAATGCAACGCAGCCCCGGGTCAAAATACTACGAACGCTACTCTCCAGATTCCTTTGTTTAAGAAATAAACAAACACAAATTCAAGAATTTTGTTTTTCTTTGCCGGCAAGTCTAATAGGCCTGAAGTAGGCGGTGAAATAGGTGTTAAGTTTTTATATAACTGGTCTTAAAAAGCTCTTTAAAAGATCTTGAATTTAACTTGAAGAAACCTGTAGGAACCCTGGTTTGGGGCCTGGTGATTTATATTAAATACTCAACACTGCACATTAGTATTGGCAATTTACGGTAGCCGATGCGTCTCAGTTAGAGGAAACAGCTTCAAGTACAGAAACGATGCCAATCCACAAACTCAAACACAAGTTACACACAAACACAACGAGGTACAAACAACGAATGTGGTGCAAATGATGTCAAAATCTCGTCTTGTCTCGTTCTTGTGGTGTGTTTCATCTTGTGAAAACTGTCTCGTCCCGTCGTTCATTATGACTTTTTATCGTTTGTAGGTGTTTGGAGCCATTGAAGGATCCGAGCCCATTGGTTTCCCCGTGGGAGGACAGGGCCAGAGCGTGGACGTGAGTCATGTTTGAATCTTTACTCTTTAACAATGAGATAATGTCACCGTAATCTGTAAAACCTTTATATTTTCTTACTATTTTATTCCCAGTTGGAGAGCACAGTGATGCCGTACCTCACAGTGTTATCAGACTTCAGAGAAAATGTTCGCAAAATCGCCAGAGAACAGAAAGGTCGGTGCAGATTATTTTGGAATTTTAATTTTGTGATGTAATTAATATAGTTGTTATCAGTTAAATGCCTTAAATTACTCAAAATTTACTCTTGTGAGCATTAAGACATGTTAGAATTATGTTGTTATCTCTTATTTTTATGGTTGGGGTGGGTGCGTCTTATACTCAGGTGCGACTTATATCTTTGCTAAACAAAAAAGTAAAAGGCACATTGGAATAGAGAGTTTTGAGTTTTGGGGATGTAAACAGACAAATGTAAAAAAAATAAAAGAGGTTTACTCAAACATGTGTGAATGAAACAAACCACAATTCCAGGTGTGTTTTTGACGAGGAAACCTTATAACATGGCTCACAAGAGTTCATTTTGCATAATATCGGACCTTTTTAACGAGTTGAGTTCAACGTAGTGAGTGTGGTATGAAATAGCAGAGTCTGCTATCATCCTACGCAAAAACTAACTAAACCTTCCTTTCTTCTTCGTGTATTTCCTGTTTAATTTACTAATTAATCATTTGTTTCGGCCATTTTGATCGGCCCAAACTTTGCCACAGAGTGAAGTGAGTCAAGATGGTCGACTCCTCTCGAGCGTTTATGTTTATAATGACTGAAAAAGCCGCTCTAAGTGGAGTTTATTCTCAAATAAATGGCAAATTACTCATCTTGGTGTGCGTTTGTGTGTTAAACATGAAGGAAGCAAAAACGCAACTCCAGGTCTGTTTGTGATGAGGAAACATTATAACATGGATCAGAAAATAGCATAAAATGGCCTCTTTAATCAGAATTGTACTTTAACACGTTTACCATCTAAGAACACAGATTATTTTAATTAAATATTTAAGAAAAATGACATACCTTAAGGAATCTATCATCTTAAATTCTTATATTTCAGTGACTGAGTTGTTGCAGCTCTGTGATGTGGTTCGTGACGACACTTTGCCAGAACTCGGCATCAGACTGGAGGACCACGAAGGTAAAAAAAAAAATCAAACTATATGAAAAATTATACTAAAATACCTAAATAAAAACATATTAAATGAAATGTGGAGATTGAAATGAAGGAGAGTTTAACTAAAGTGTAACTGCTTTTTTGTTTTTGCAGGACTGCCCACAGTGGTGAAGCTGGTCGACCGAGAGACGCTGCTGAAGGAGAGAGACGAGAAGAAAAAGGTAAATTAAAGCCGCTCGCGGCAATGATGGCCCTCGCCCCGGCGCGCACGCCCCTCCCAGGCAACCGCCGAGGACTCGTGACCGCCCTGGCACGACTCTCTCCTCCCGACAGCTCGTCCACCAGAAAAATTACATAGGGCACCTTTAATATTTGAAAATGGGAACGATCTAGAGCCAAATTATAGAAACTAGGCCACAGGTCACATGACTTTTATAATCAAGAGCACTGTCAGACTAAGACTGTGCATAAAAACAGACCCTCCAACAGAAAAGTTACATAGTGCACCTTTAAACATATTTTTGGGGAGATTTGCGCCTTTTGTGGCTAACCATGGAAAATACCCCATATCCATAATGTATTTTTTTGGTCATAGACACGCATAGAATTTAATACCCATATTTGGTACAACTGATAATGTTGATGTTTCATGTCTGGGTAGGGGGCGCTTATAGAGTTCACTTTTCATATACTTTATAGTTTATTATATCAGTCCATGTTCAAGCTTTAGTGATTCAGATTTCAGCACAATCAGACAAAGTCTGTGCGTGTAGTAATTTTTGAACTATTTATTGGGGGAGTCTTTGCGCTCTCCTACAACCGTGGAAACACCCCATATCCATAATATTTTTTTTTGCTTGCTTTGATACAGAGAATTTAATCCCCAAATTTGGTACAATCCGATAATGTTGACGCTTTCTTGTATAGGCTAGGTGGCGCTATAGAGTAACTTTTCATATGCTTTATAGTTTATTATAATCAAGCCCTAATCAGGTATTAGTGATTCAAATTTCAGCACGATCAGACAAAGCCTGTGTGTGTAGGCATTTTTAACTATTTTTTTATTGAGTCTTTGCGCCTGGTGGCGAACAATGAAAATTGCACCATGTCCGTAATATAAGATTTTGCTTGAAATCATGCATAGAATTTAATCCCCAAATTTGGTCCAAACTGATAATGTTGACGCTTCACGATATACACTAGGTGGCGCCACAGAGTTCACTTCTTTATTATATTTCATATTTCATCACATTCAGGCCAGGATCACACAATAGTGATCTGAGTTTGAGCTCTGTAGGCCAAAGCCTGTGGCCGTGAGAGGTCATCAAAGAAACAGGAAACGAAGGCGTATTCACGCCGTGCTACGGACAAACCGTGAAAAAGTGCGCTTGAGAAAAATGATGGCGTTTAGGACCCACATCTGTAGATGTGACGTGTCAAATCTGAGCTCGTTAGACCAAAACCAAGACACTTGAAGACTTTACGCATTACGCAGTCAAAACGGGCGTGAATTTTTGATCCAATATGGCCGACTTCCTGTTGGTCATAGGGCGGTGTGACAATGACATTTTCTGCTTGTCTCCTTGTTTTCTATCACTGTCCCGAATTTTGTCGGCTCACGCTAAAATATGCTTTTCAGCTCCTCATAGACTTTCAATTTTTGACTTTTCCAGGGGCGCTGTCGAGTAGGGGCACTTTGGGCATTGTCGCGATGTCTGCTTTATCAAATTTTTCGCTGGCCGGTCGATCTGATACCCCATGTGAGACTTTTCGTCCGATGTTCAGGGGGTCAAAAATGCGATCATTTTGGCGGAAGAATAATAATAATAATAATTAAAGCGGGCCACGGCAATGATGGCCCTCGCCCGGTGTGCGCACGCCCCTCCCAGGCAAATCGCTGAGGTCTCGTGACCGCCCTGACACGACTCTCTCCTCCCGACAGCTCGCCCACCAGAAAAATTACATAGGGCACCTTTAATATTTGAAAATGGGAAACGATCTAGAGCCAAATTATAGAAACTAGGCCACAGGTCACATGACTTTTATAATCAAGAGCACTGTCAGACTAAGACTGCATAAAAACAGATCCTCCACCAGAAAAAGTTACATAGTGCACCTTTAAACATATTTTGGGGGAGTATTTGCCTTTGTGGCCAACCATGGAAAATACCCCATATCCATAATGTATTTTTTTGGGTCGGAGACATGCATAGAATGTATTCCCAAATCTGGTACAAACTGATAATGTTGATGTTTCATGTCTGAGTAGGGGGCGCTTATAGAGTTCACTTTTTTCCTATACTTTATAGTGTATTATATTCAGTCCATGTTCAAGCTTTAGTGATTCAAATTTCAGCACAATCAGACAAAGTCTGTGCGTAGTAATTTTTGAACTATTTATTGGGGGAGTCTTTGCGCCTGCTGGCCAACCGTGGGAAACACCCCATATCCATAATATATTCTTTTGCTTGCTTTGATACAGAGAATTTAATTCCCAAATTTGGTACAAACCGATAATGTTGACGCTTTCTTGTATAGGCTAGGTGGCGCTATAGAGTAACTTTTCATATGCTTTATAGTTTATTATAATCAAGCCCTAATCAGGTATTAGTGATTCAAATTTCAGCACAATCAGACAAAGCCTGTGTGTGTAGGCATTTTTAACTATTTTTTATTGAGTCTTTGCGCCCTGGTGGCAAAACAATGAAAATTGCACCATTTCCGTAATATAAGATTTTGCTTGAAATCATGCATAGAATTTAATCCCCCAAATTTGGTCTAAATCCGATAATGTTGACGCTTCACGTATACACTAGGTGGCGCTACAGAGTTCACTTTTATTATATTTCATATTTCATCACATTCAGGCCGGGATCACACAATAGTGATGTGAGTTTGAGCTCTGTAGGCCAAAGCCTGTGGCCGTGAGAGGTCATCAAAGAAACAGGAAACGAAGGTGTTATTCGGCCAAGGCTACCGACAAACCGTGAAAAAGTGCGCTGAGAAAATGATGGCGTTTGTGGACCCACATCTGTAGATGTGACGGTGAAATCTGAGCTCGCTTGGGACCAAAACCAAGACACTTGAAGACTTTACGACACAGTCAAAACGGCGGTGAATTTTTGATCCAATATGGCCGACTTCCTGTTGGTCATAGAGACGTGCTCCTATTCATCTTTTGGCTTGTCTCATGGTTCTGTGTCAATGTCCCGACTTCGCTTTCCTGCGATTAAACTTTGCTTGTCCCCTCTCCCATAGGGGTCCAATTTAGGGGCGCTGGAGGGGGTCACTTTGGTCATTGTTTGCACCTCTCCGTTTATCGAATTTTTACCGGCCGGGTCGATTCTATACCCCCCATGTGAGACTTTTCGTCGACGCTCAGGGGTCAAAATGCGATCATTTTATGAAGAGGAATAATAATAATAATAATAATAATAATAATAATAATAAAGAAACCAACGAAGAACAATAGCTCCTCGCCACTTCGTTAGGCGAGGGCCAATAATAAAGCCGCTGGCGCAATGATGGCTCCTCGCCCGCCGCCACGCCTCCCAGGCAACCGAGGACTCTGGACCGCCTGGCACTACTCTTCCTCCCGACAGCTCGCCCACCAGAAAAATTACATAGGGCACCTTTAATATTTGAAAATGGGAACGATCTAGAGCCAAATTATAGAAACTAGGCCACAGGTCACATGACTTTTACAATCAAGAGCACTGTCAGACTAAGACTGTGCATAAAAACAGACCCTCCAACAGAAAAGTTACATAGTGCACCTTAAACATATTTTGGGAGTATTTGCGCCTTTGTGGCCAACCATGGAAAATACCTCTATATCCATAATGTATTTTTTGGTCATAGACACGCATAGAATTTAATACCCATATTTGGTACAACCGATAATGTTGATGTTTCATGTCTGGGTAGGGGCGCTATAGAGTTCACTTTTCATATACTTTATAGTTTATTATATTCAGTCCATGTTCAAGCTTTAGTGATTCAGATTTCAGCACAATCAGACAAAGTCTGTGCGTAGTAATTTTTTAACTATTTATTGGGGTAGTCTTTGCGACCCTCCTGGCCAACCGTGGGAAACACCCATATCCATAATATTTTTTTTTGCTTGCTTTGATACAGAGAATTTAATCCCCAAATTTGGTACAAATCCGATAATGTTGACGTTTCTTGTATAGGCTAGGTGGCGCTATAGAGTAACTTTTCATATGATTTATAGTTTATGATAATCAAGCCCTAATCAGGTATTAGTGATTCAAATTTCAGCACGATCAGACAAAGCCTGTGTGTAGGCATTTTTAACTATTTTTTATTGAGTCTTTGCGCCTGGTGGCGAACAATGAAAATTGCACCATGTCCGTGAATATAAGATTTTGCTTGAAATCATGCATAGAATTTAATCCCCAAATTTGGTCCAACCGATAATGTTGACGTTTCACGTATACACTAGGTGGCGCCTTACAGAGTTCACTTTTATTATATTTCATATTTCATCACATTCAGGCCAGGATCACACAATAGTGATGTGAGTTTGAGCTCTGTAGGCCAAAGCCTGTGGCCTGAGAGGTCATCAAAGAAACAGGAAAGGCGTTATTCGCCGCGTTACACGGACAAACCGTGAAAAAGTGCGCTGAGAAAAATGATGGCGCTTTGTGGACCCACATCTGTAGATGTGACGTGTCAAATCTGAGCTCGTTTAGACCAAAACCAAGACACTTGAAGACTTTACGCACACGCAGTCAAAACGGGCGGTGAATTTTTGATCCAATATGGCCGACTTCCTGTTGGTCATAGGGCGTGTGACAATGACATTTTCTGCTTGTCTCCTTGTTTTCTATCACTGTCCCGACTTTGTCGGCCCACGCCAAAATATGCTTTTCAGCTCCCCATAGACTTTCAATTTTTGACTTTTCCAGGGGCGCTTGTCGAGTAGGGGCACTTTGGGCATTGTCGCGATGCCCTGCTTTATCAAATTTTTCGGGTCGGGTCGATCTGATACCCCCCATGTGAGACTTTTCGCCGATGTTCAGGGGTCAAAAATGCGATCATTTTGGCGGAAGAATAATAATAATAATTAAAGCCGCAGCTGCATCGAACGGCCCTCGCGGCCGCTAAGGTCGCACTCGGTCGACTCGACGCTCCTGGTGGCGCTTGACACTCGGTGGTGCTGATGAGCCTCTTGTCTCTGTGTGTTTGTGGCTTTGGGCTGAACTTGTCACTAAACACATAAAGTCCACACACACTGGAGATACTGATGTGTTAACATTGACGAATATGGGCACTTTGGGACATCGCCATGGCAACACCGTGCAAAATACAACTTTGGCCCCTCGGACTTTTTTGTTTGGACTGACCTGAAGAATCACTGTGCCAAATTTCACGTTCTTGAATGAAACTAATAAGACGCTATATCACTTTGAAGTGTAAGAAATTGTTGAAATTTTCCCATAAGGATAACATGGAGGATTTGGCGCATCGCCATGGCAACCCAGTGAAATATACAATATGGTTGTCATTGACTTTTTTGATCGGGATGACATGAAGAGTCATTGAGCCAAATATGAGAATATTCTGTGAAAGTAAAATATTTTTCATGAATGGGAATTTATCTGATTTTTCCCATTAGGATAACATTGGAGATTTCGCGCATCACCATGGCAACACGGTTCAAAATACAATATGGTTTACATTGGCTTTTTTGATTGAGATGGCCCAAAGTAATTTTGTACAAAATTTGGTACATTTTAGAAAAACTAAAATTTGGCCCTCCATGCAAAATTTTGTGGTGTTCTGTAGGGGGTGCTATCACACCATTTTCACTCGTGTCACAATTAGTCGGCTTTGGCACAAAAGTTTTACAAGTGATTCAAATTTGAGCCCAATCGACTTTTTTATGGTTTAACGGAGCAAATTTTTGACGTTAGAAAATTGCCAAAAATCTGAACAAATTTTGCAGCTTTGCCACAGCGAAACCGTGACAGTTATTTTAAAATTCAGCTATCGCTTTGATGCCCCCACTTCTAGTTGATGTACGCCGATTTTGACCCCTGTGGGTGAAGCGCCTTCAGAGGAGTTCGCTTCAAATGCGACGTGAGCTAAAATGCTGACTCGCAACTTTTTTATTTCAATCCAAGATGGCCGCCTTCTGGTTTGTCAGGGGCGTGGCCATAATAATATTTTTTTCTGTTTTCACATGAGGAATGTCTGTACCGAATTTCGTGACTGCACGACAAACTTTAAGGCCGGGATGTCTCCCATAGGCGCAATGTATTTTGATCTTTGCAGGTATGCTTGTCGCGCCACTTTTTATACCCATACATGCAATATATATTTTATCAAATTTTTCGCCACTTTCTGAATTTTGGGCAAAATTTGATGAGTTTTTGAGCGTGTTCAGGGGGTCAAATTAGAGCTCAAAGAGCAGAAGAAAAGAATTAAAGCCGCAGCGTGCATCGAACGGCCTCAAGGGTCGCATCGCACTCGGCCGACACGACGCTCTCCCGGGTGGCGCTGACGCTCCCCCGGGTGGCGCTGACGCTCCCCCGGGTGGCGCCGATGAGCCTCTTGTCTCTGTGTGTTTGTGGCTTTAGGCTGAACTTGCCACCAAACACAAAGTCCACACACACTGGAGATGCTGATGTGTTAACATTGACGAATATGGGCACTTTGGGACATCGCCATGGCAACACTGTGCAAAATACAACTTTGGCCCCCCGGACCTTTTTGTTCGGACTGACCTGAAGAATCACTGTGCCAAATTTCACATTCTTGAATGAAACTAATAAGACGCTATATCACTTTGAAAAGTAAGAAATTGTTGAAATTTTCCCATAAGGATAACATGGAGGGTTTGGCGCATCGCCATGGCAACCCAGTGAAATATACAACATGGTTGTCATTGACTTTTTTGATCGGGATGACATGAAGAGTCAATGTGCCAAATTTGAGAATATTCTGTGAAAGTAAAATATTTGTCATGAATGGGAATTTATCTGATATTTCCCATTAGGATAACATTGGAGCTTTCGCGCATCACCATGGCAACACGGTTAAAAATATGATATCGTTTACATTGGCTTTTTTGATGGAGATGACCTAGCAATTTTGGGGCAAATTTGGTACATTTTGGAAAAACTAAAATTTGGCCCTCCATGCAAAAGTTTGTGGTGTTCTGTAGGGGCGCTATCACACCATTTTCGCTAGGTCACACTAGTGGGCTTTGCCACAAAAGTTTTACAAGTGATTAAAATTTGAGTTGAATCGACTTTGTATGGCCGAACGGGAGCAAATTTTGACGTTAGAAAATTGCCAAAAATCTGAACAAATTTTGCAAAGCCACAGAACCGTGACAGTTATTTTTAAAATTCAGCTATCGCTTGATGCCCCACTTCTAGTTGATGTACCCGATTTTGACCCCTGTGGGTGAAGCGCCAGAGGAGTTCGATCAAATGCTACGTGAGCCAAAAATGCTGACTCAGCAACTTTTTATTTCAATCCAAGATGGCTGCCTTCTGGTTTGTCAGGGGCGTGGCCATAATAATATTTTTTTCTGTTTTCACATGAGGAATGTCTGTACCGAATTTCGTGACTGTACGACAAACTTTAAGGGCCGGGATGTCTCCCATAGGCGCAATGTATTTTGACTTTGCAGGTATGCTTATCGCGCCACTTTTTTATACCCATACATGCAATATATATTTTATCAAATTTTTCGCCACTTCTGAATTTTGGGCAAAATTTGGTGAGTTTTTGAGCATGTTCAGGGGGTCAAATTAGAGCTCAAAGAGCAGAAGAAAAAAGAATAAATAATAAATAAACAATAAATAAAAATAATAATAATTTTAGCAAAAACAATATATCCTTTTACATAGGAAAGACATATTATACATTTTTTGAAAGCTCTCGAGCTTCCTCTATCGTCATCAGTCATTAGGAATGACATGGCGCCACGCTACTCGTCATTCACCATCTCGCTGGGTCCGCCATTGACCCCCATTGATTTCCATTCATTTTGGCAGCTGTAATATGGCTCATGCCTCTGCATGGGGGCTTGGATACAGCTTGATGTCAGAGTGTGTTTTGGGACAGGAGGCGCCATGCTATTTTGTCAACATTGGAGTGAATGGGCTTTCGCCATTCACTCAATGTTGACAATGACTTGTTAGCAAGAACAAATATGCATGTCCATGCCTTCGCATGGGTTGCCAGGATACTGCTGTTCACGGAGAGCGAGGAGTGACGGTTCAGCGCCGCTGAACTGTGAAGACAGTTAGCAACGATGATGCCTGGGCTTCGCCCAGGCATCATCGTTGCGAAAGCAATAGGCCCTACGCCCTGTAGGGGCTCGGGCCTAAATATGCATGTCCCATGCCTTCGGCATGGGTTGCTAGGATACTGCTGTTCACGGAGAGAGCGAGGGAGTGACGAAGTTCAGCGCTTCGCGCTGAACTTCGTAAGACAGTTAGCAACGATGATGCTCGGGCCGCCAGGCATCATCGCAGTGAGTACAGGCCCACGCCTGTAGGGGCTCGGGCCTAATTAAAGCCGCAGCGGCATCGAACGGCCTCGCGTCACAAGATCGCACTCGCCGACGCCTGACGCTCCCGGTGGCGCTGACGCCCCTCGGGTGGCGCTGATGAGCCTCTTTGTCTCTGTGTGTTTGTGCTTTGGGCTGAACTTGTCACTAAACACATCAAGTCCACACACTGGAGATGCTGATGTGCCAACATTGACTAACATGGGCACTTTGGGACATCGCCATGGCAACACCTGCAAAATACAACTTTGGCCCCCGGACTTTTTGTTTGGACTGACCTGAAGAATCACTGTGCCAAATTTCATGTTCTTCAATAAAACTAATAAGACGCTATATCACTTTGAAAAGTAAGAAATTGTGAAATTTTCCCATAAGGATAACATGGAGGCTTTGAGTGCATCGCCATGGCAACCCAGTGAAATATACAATATGGTTGCCATTGACTTTTTTGATCGATGACATGAAGAGTCATTGAGCCAAGTATGAGGATATTCTGTGAAAGTAAAATATTTTTCATGAATGGGAATTTATCTGACATTTCCATTAGGATAACATTGGAGCTTCTGGCGCATCACCATGGCAACACGGTTAAAAATACCATATGGTTTACATTGGCTTTTTTGATTGAGATGGCCCAAAGTAATTTTGTACAAAATTTGGTACATTTAGAAAAACTAAAATTTTGACCGCCCATGCAAATTTTATTCTGTCCTGCAGGGGGCGCTATCACACCATTTTTGCTCGCGGTCACAATTAGTCGGCTTTTGGCACAAAAGTTTTACAAGTGATTAAAATTTGAGCCAAATCGGACTTTTGTATGGTCGAACGGGACCAAATTTTGTTTACAAAATTGGCAAAATCTGAACAAATTTTGAAGCTCACAAGACGTGAAACCGTGATAGTTATTTTTAAAATTCAGCCACCGCTTGATGCCCCACTTTCTAGTTGATGTACGCCGATTTTGACCCCTGTGGGTGAAGCGCTTCAGAGGAGTTCGCTCAAATGCGACGTGAGCAAAAAATGCTGACTCAGCAACTTTTTTATTTCAATCCAAGATGGCCGCTTTCTGGTTTGTCAGGGGCGTGGCCATAATAATATTTTTTTCTGTTTTCACATGAAGAATGTCTGTACCTAATTTCTCGTGACTGCACGACAAACTTTACGCCGACGCCTCCCATAGGCGCAATGTATTTTGATCTTTGCAGGTGTCGCTACTTTTTATACCCACACATGCAATACCTATTTGATCAAATTTTTCGCCACTTCTGAAGTTTGGGCAAAATTTGGTGAGTTTTTGAGCGTGTTCAGGGGGTCAAATTAGAGCTCAAAGAGCAGAAGAAAAAAGAACAACAAAAAAAAAAATAAATAAAAATAATAATAATTTTAGCAAAACAATATATCCTTTTACATAGAAAGACATATTATACATTTTTTGAAAGCTCGAAGCTTCCCCATCGTCATCAGAAATCATTGGTGAATGACTTGCTACGCTACTCACATCTAACACATCTCGCCGGGTCCGCCATTGACCCCCATTGATTTCCATTCATTTTGGCAGCTGTAATATGGCCCATGCCTTCGCATGGGGGGCTTGGAAACAGCTGGATGTCAGGAGGGAGGTTTGGGAACAGGGGGCGCTTTTCAGCATTTTGTCAACATTGAGGAATGGGCCGCCATTCACTCAATGTTGACGTATGACTTGTTAGCAAGAACAAATATGGATGTCCCATGCCTTCGCATGGGTTGCAGATACTGCTGTTCACGGTGAGCGGGAGGTTCAGCGCCACGCTGAACTTCCGTGAAGATAGTTAGCACGATGATGCTCTGGGCTTCGCCCAGGCATCATCGCTGTGAGCAATAGGCCCCACGCCCCAGGGGCTCGGGCCCACACAATAAAAAGAAACCAACGAAGAACAATACCCCTCGCCACTTCGTTAGGCGAGGGCCAATAAAAAGAAACCAACGAAGAACAATACCCCTCGCCACTTCGTTAGGCGAGGGCCAATAAAAACAAGCGCCTGACCGATATGGATTTTGTTGCGGCCGATTTGATACCGATAAAATGGGAGTTGGAGCTGCCGATATAGTCGCCGATATATTATGAAAAATTCACTGTAAATCTTCAGTTTATTAAACTTAGGTTTGGCTCTATTGGTTTTTCAATTGGGTTTATTTAGGCGACATTTATTGTTCTTCTGCCTCTTTACGCCATATTTAAAGACAGTTGGTCGGCCTAATGGCATTTTTGTACAATATTCTAGCCTGTAAAGGAAGTACCGTAAGTAAACTACTGCTATTAGCCTTTAGCGGTAAATGCGTGTGCACCGCGGTAATTAATGATCTGCTAAATGCCGATAATTCACACCTCTATTCACAGCTCATTTCCATATCAGTGTGTGTCCAGTAACATGTATACGGCCACTATAGTCACTTTACAGTCGCTAACAGAAGAGAAAACAGCCTGTTTATGTGTGCGAGCTACAGCAGCTAATCGCTAACCAGTGAGAAAGAACCAAAACAAGCTTCAAAACCGACACATTTCAACACTCAGCCTCACACAGGCTCCTCTCAGATCAGCACTAAGAACTGTCCTTTTAATCCAGACTCACACTGAGCGTCCGGAAAAAGAAAATAATCTCAGTGTTGCACACACATAGACCTTTTATGTGCGCATGTGGATCTATGGCTGCAGCTGTGACGTTTGTATGACGTTACAAACACAGACAAATGACTCCTCAGATAAACACTGATGCGGAGCCACATATCAGGACATTTATCTGTTTGTAAATTGCATTAAATGGACAGAATATAGAGAGTTTAAGATTTATAACAAAGTAAAACATGTCCATGTGGAATATCGGCCCAGATCGGCAAGATTTTGGCCGATATGTTTCCAAGGGCGTAAGAGTGTAATTTGAGATTTCTTACTGGGTCGTGCAAGTCGTAAGACACTGAAATGAAGAAATGTCCAACAAGAAAAGCTACCGATATTAAACCATAGCGTTTTTTAGGCTACAAACGTGCCATATTTTAAAATTTGAACTAGTTTCTCATTGCATTACAGATAAAAATCATTTCATTTATTGTGCGCTGTGTTTTGTTTCGCAGTTGGAAGAGGAGAAGAAGAGGAAGAAGGAAGAGGCAGCTAAAAAGAAACAAGAACAAGAGGTCCGAAACTCACTTTGTATTCATGAATCTGTTCAGATCATTTAATTCTCAACACACTTTTCTATTGTTTTGTTGCAGATGGCAAAACTGGCCAAGATGAAGATCCCTCCATGTGAAATGTTCCTCGCAGAGACGGACAAATATTCAAAGTTTGATGAAACGGTGAAGGCCCAGACTTTATTCAGTGTCTCTGGGGTTAAACTCCTCACACAGAGTTACTCCAGTCCTATTTTTTTTATTTTTCAGAACTTTATTTAAGAACATTTCCAAATATATCAGCATCGTCAGGATAAAATACTTAGGATGAAAAGCTGAATGAAACACACAAAAAAGGAAAAAAAGGGGGAAAAAATCAGGACTCAAATCAGGTCTAAACCAGGTCTATACCAGGACTAAAACCAGTTCTAAACCAGTTCTAAACCAGGTCTAAACGAGGACTAAACCAGGTCTATACCAGGACTAAAACCAGGTCTAAACCAGGTCTAAACCAGGTCTAAACCAAGACTAAACTAGGTCTAAACCAGGACTCAAACCGGTCTAAACCAGGTCTAAACCAGGTCTAAACCAGGTCTAAACCTGGTCTAAACCTGGTCTAAACCAGGTCTAAACCAGGTCTAAAACCAGGTCTAAACCAGGTCTATACCAGGACTAAAACCAGGTCTATACCAGGACTAAAACCAGGTCTATACCAGGTCTAAACCAGGTCTATACCAGGACTAAAACCAGGTCTATACCAGGTCTAAACCAGGTCTATACCAGGACTAAAACCAGTTCTAAACCAGGTAAAAATTAAACCGGGTCTAAATGAGGACTAAACCAGGTCTAAACCAGGCCTAAAACCAGGACTAAAACCAGGACTAAACCAGGACTCAAACCAGGTCTAAACCAGGTCTAAAATTAAACCAGGCCTAAAATCAGGACTCAAATCAAGTCTAAACCAGGACTAAACCAGGACTAAACCAGGACTAAACCAGGACTAAACCAGATCTAAACCAGATCTAAAGCAGGACCATCATCCTACGCAAAACTGAACCTTCCTTTCTTCTTCTTTGTGTATTTCCTGTTTAATTTACTCATTAATCATTTGTTTTAATCATTTTTATGTGTTTCCATCTTCTATTTTCAGGGTTTTCCGACTCACGACGCAGAGGGGAAGGAGCTGAGCAAAGGCCTGGCCAAAAAACTGAGGAAACTCTTCGAAGCTCAGGAAAAATTACACAACGAATATCTGCAAATGAACCAAAACGGCAACTGAATAAAGACTTCCTGTTTAAACTACAAATAATGGGGCCATCCTAGTACAATACGTCACATACTGTTGTAACGAGTTCATTTTTTAATATTTTGGAAACGGTGGATGTAATTAAATGTAATAGAATAACTGATAAAGTCGGATTTATTATGACAAAACTGGTGGAGCATCTGAAACTGCCATATTGCTAAAAATAATCTCTTATTTTTGGTATTTTTCTAGTGAAATTTAAAGTTATAATGGCAGAATAAGGATAATAATAATGGGTGAAATGTTCATTAAAAAGACAATTTCATACATGTTGAAAATGTGCTCAAAATGTGTAATTAAGTTAAAAAAAAAAAAAGGCAGAATTGTATAAGTAATTAGTGCAATAAAGTAATTAAAAATGCGGAAACCACTCATTAATTTACCATTTGTGATTTGACCAAATTAAAGCCTCACTGCGCAACATTTCAGCCATTAAATAGACTAGAATAAAAGTATTAAAACATATATTTTCATGGGATTTTACTTACAAAACCCCCTGTAATAAAAATGCTTGATTTTAGTCTGTTTAATGGTTGAAATGTTGCACAATGTGGCTTTAATAATTACATAAACATAGTGATTAGTATTACAAGGAATTAGATGCAAGAACAACAACAAAAAATCCAAAAAATATATGTAAAATGGCTGAATAGGACTCTTGTTTTTAAGAACTAGTTGAATTTGCTTTGTCAGTTTTCACAAGTTTAAAATGCAGCGAGTTTTCTTCTTTTTGGATCATTTATAAGAAGAAAAGAAGAGTCTACTGGGTTTTCTGAGCAGCTCTTTGACGTAAACGTGCGTCTCGTCTATTTTCCACATCACAAATATCACACTTAAGGCCTTTATTTCTACATCCTTCTCATCCTGTATAAAGTTTTGCATAGGGAAGTATTGTCTTTGTTTTTGTCATTTGTATGAGCAGGTTTTTAAATAAAATCCACTCTCCGTCTGGTTATTTTTGGTTCACGTTTTTGTCGTAAAGTCAGGACGGATGTAACAATAACTGGAATATTGTGATATCGTAATGTTAAAGGTCTCATAATAATAATATCACATATATTATTAATAAACTGAATAAAGAAGTGGACTAAACCAGGTCTATACCAAGACTAAAACCTGGTCTAAACCAGGACTAAGACCAGGTCTAAATGAGGACTAAACCAGGTCTATACCAGGACTAAAACCTGGTCTAAATCAGGACTAAAACCAGGTCTAAACCAGGACTAAACCAGGTCTAAAATTAAACCAGGCCTAAAATCAGGACTAAAACCAGTTCTAAACCAAGTCTAAACGAGGACTAAACCAGGTCTATACCAGGACTAAAACCAGGACTAAACCAGGTCTAAAATTAAACCAGGCCTAAAATCAGGACTCAAACCAGGTCTAAACCAGTTCTAAACCAGGTCTAAACGAGGACTAAACCAGGACTAAACCAGGTCTAAACCAGGACTAAACCAGGTCTATACCAGGACTAAAACCAGGTCTAAACCAGGACTAAAACCAGGTCTAAACCAGGACTAAAATCAGGTCTAAACCAGGACTAAAACCAGTTCTAAACCAAGTCTAAACGAGGACTAAACCAGGTCTAAACCAAGTCTAAACGAGGACTAAACCAGGTCTATACCAGGACTAAAACCAGGTCTAAACCAGGACTAAAATCAGGTCTAAACCAGGTCTAAACGAGGACTAAACCAGGTCTAAACCAGGTCTAAACCAGGTCTGTACCAGCAGTTACAGGAGAGAATGTGGAAACAAACTCCATATTAGGAATAGAAATGTATTTATGGAAGCTATTGCTAAATAAAACACCAGGATGATGTAGAGTGCGTTAATATGAACATTTTAAGACCAAAATGACGCTCACACAGGCTCCTCTCAGGTCACAAGTCTGCACTAAGAACTGTCCTTTTAATCCAGACTCACACTGAGCGTCCACGAAAAGAAAATAATCTGGATCTGTAGCTGCGGCTGTAAACAAACACACATGGGGGTGTGTTCAGGGCCAGTACAACGTCAGATACACAGATAAATGACTCCTCAGATAAATCCTGATGCTGCGCCACATATTTGGACATTTATCTGTCTGTAAATTGGATTAAATGGGCAGAATATAGAGAGTTTAATATTTATAACAAGGTAAAACATGAGGGAACTACATAGACCATGATCCTTTGCTCTGTTTCAGTGTAGAAATAGAAATAGTGAATTGACCCACAGCAGAAAAAGTAGATGAACTCAGAAACCGTGTTGAAAGTTTGGTTTATTGGTGCAGATCTGTCCGGTTCGTATTGCTGTGACATTGGTGTTATTTTGGTGTCATTTATTTTGTTGTTATTGTCTTCAGCTGAATCGAACCCGCCTCATCGACCCCACGGTGCTGTTCTGGCTGCCCCAGTCCGTGAAGTTGTTGTAGTCGCGTTTCTCCAGGACGTAGTGAGGCCCCCTGTAGTTCGGCTCCTGGTACACCACCCACCTGCACAAGAGGAAAGGAGATTTAAGCATATCTGAACTCAAAAGAAGCTAATAAAACGGAGGTTAAAGGTCCTGTATTACACAAAATTGTTGTTTCCTCATCACAAACATACAGTACCTGGAGTTGTTTCATTCACATATTTGCCTCATGTTTGAGTAATCCTTTATTTTAGTCTGTCTACATCTCCAAAACTGAAAAAGCTCTGTTCCCCCTTGTGATGTCGTGCAGCGGTTGTTATCATTAACAGTAGAGATGAATAATTCCAGGTCTGAATTTACCCATATGATTCTAATGTATGTGTATGGAGTGTAAAAACACAGTGGAGCACTTCCTGTATAGCCACATATCATATCCTGAAGCCCATAAAGTTCCTCTTCAAAAAAACATTGAAGACTCTCGACAAAAAGCCTTTACTGTATCACTATTGTAATATCTTAAGTACCATAAGTGTAACACTTGGGATTTTGAAAGTTATCAGATATTTATGGATTATTTATGGATGCTTGCCTTATTTTCAAAGTTTTAAACGGACTTTCTCCTCCACCATTAATGGATTTTACAAGTCAAAAAACTAGTAACCAAATAAGTCAAAAAACTAGTAACCAAACATTTCATGTTTCTGTAATGCTGTTTTGATGTGTTATTAATTATGTTGTATAGGGTTTTTTTTGTATTTTAATGTTTTGTAAAGTGTCCTTGAGTGTCTAGAAAGGCATTGCTAAATAAAATGAATTATTATTATTATTATTAACACGAGAGCATTGATCAGAGGAGACTGTAACATACGACGACGCAGGACCAAATTTGTCCAAACGGTGACGTCGATCAGAGGCTCAGAGTCCTGGAAACACACGACCCGCTCATGTCAGGAACTGTGGATCCTGCTCAACCTTTAAGAACGCTTGAAAACATCCATCCATTTTCCATCCATTTTCTTCCACGCGGGGGCAGCAACCTAAGCAGGGGCTCCCAGACTCCCTCCACCCCAGACACTTCCTCCAGCTCCTCCAGAGGAACCCTGAGGTCTTCCCCGGGGCCTCTTCCAGTGGGAGGGCCCGGCCACTCTGCGGAGGGAACTCATTTCGGCCGCTTGTATCCGCGATCTCGTCCTTTCGGTCATTCCCCAGAGCTCATGACCATCGAAAACATTGGTTTAAAAATAACCAAACGTGCTCTCACAGGTAGATTTTCCTCTTGGGGCCTTTTAAACTATGAGAGTGGCCTTCTGTTCATGTGTGTTTAATCTGGTGTCATGTCTGTGCACTTGTATATTCCCTTCTGTGTTTGCTTTGGATATTCTCTTCATCAACGGATGTAAAGTAGCTGTTGTGCTAATTCCGGCATATTTACATTGATCCTGTTTGTTGGCATATTAATCAATATGTCACACACACAGAAGGGAATATGCAAGTGCAGAGAGAAGAACTCAGCCTAAATCTGCCGGGTTTGTGTGTTAAACATGTGAATGAAACAAAACACAACTCCAGGTCTGTTTGTGATGAGAAAACTACAAACACAGATCTGAACGTAGCGCATTATGTAAGTCTTTAAGTCTCTGTTCATGCTTTAGTTAAGGCTGATTAGAGTGTAGTTACTCTAAAAGTGCTGTTATTATAGTTTGTGCGACTCACGCTCCGCCCATCACCCTGATGGAGGCGATGCGGTTGAGGCTGTATCTGCTCATGAGGTTGGGGATGTCGTCCTGGATGTCCATCTTCTTTCCAGAGTATCCGGCGCGTTCAAAGAGCTGAGCGCGAGCCGGGTTTGTGTCCTGGAGCGAAGGCGAGGACAGAAAAAGAAAAGAGGAGGCACAAGTTAAAGCTTGTTAATGTGTGTGATAATGCGCCTGGCAGAAGAAAACCAGAGAGCACAGGTGAGTCCGAATGAACGCCAGGTGAGGGGAGGAGTCCGACGTAGGTGCCGTTCCTGTACCTGTTTGACGGAGCGCACGGAGGCGATGTGGTCGGCCTGAGCGCACCATTTGTCGTAACAGTTGTATTCTCCTCTGTCCGACATGTCCCACAGATACTGACGCCCGCGGAAGTTCTCATGCTCGTATCCCACCCATCTGGAATATACAGAGGAATAAAGACTTTAGCGCACAAAACAAACTGTAAACAGGAGAAGTTTGGACATTTGACATTTCTGTCCATGGTCCTGGTTTAGTTGATCTTGATGACACCAAATTATGTGAACAGGCATGTTTCTTGTCTGAGTTTTTAGTTGAAAGATGTGTGTAAAAGTTTCTAAAACTGTAAAGCAGTAGGTGTAATAGTTTCAGAGTAATTTTATAGTAGTTAGCTCCTCCATTACAGGCAGTGTCCTCCAGCATTTGACCAGAACGTTTTTGACCAAAATAAACTTTTGTTTAGTTGACAAATTGCTTTTTAGTTCAGTTTGAGTTGCTTTTTCTTTGCTACTGCATTGGAACTCTCAAAAAATGGACACACTCAGGACCCTCAGGACATAAATGTACACTTAACAAAACAAAAACAGTTGTAAAATCTTCATAGATTAATGTTCTTTCATACTGTTTTGTTCTTTTCATAAATAAAAATATGTTTAAATGTTGAATGTTCTTTTCGTAAATAGATGTTATTGTGTATTGTCCTGCTGTGTCCTGCTGTGTCTTGTTTTGTCCTGCTGTGTCCTGTAGGGGGCGCTGTACTCACGCTCCGCTCTCCACCTGCACAGAGTTGCATCTCTCGGGGAAGCTGCGGTCACTGAGACGAGAGCAGTCGGAGCTCAGGTCCAAACGACGGCCTGCAAAGTTCCTCTGCTCGAAAAGGGTCACCTGCTCCAGACCAGAGGAGACGGGTCAGGCTTGTATAATTTATGCACATTTTATGAATGATAATAGCCTAATTATTACTAATTACTCATCATATTATTGTTACTCATACAGGGACAGTGACTCACCCTCCCACTGGACCCGTAGAAGGCACGTTGGAGCACAGACCCCAGCTTGCTGCAGACACAGAAACATCAAAAATGTAACGTAATAGCAGATATTTACTTGTTCATTCAGTACATACAGCAGCAGCATGTCGGTATCTGTGACACTTTTTACACTTTGTTCCAAATAATCTTGGACACTCACTATAAGCCAGTGTTTTTTCCACACCAAATACCACCTAAGATAATATTTGTCTTTCCAAGTAACACCAGGTCTAAACCCAAACTGGGTAACGTGTAAAACATGGTCTAAAATTAGACTAAACCAGGTCTAAAACGAGACGATAAACCACGGATAAGGTATAAACTGCAAAAAACAAAATCTAGTCAAGCTAAAATGACTTGAATTAAGAAAGTTTTACCAGGATTTGAGTAAATTTCGCTTGACAAGTAAAATTATCAACCAGTGCAGTAAGGTTTGTGTACTTGTTACCCTTAAAATAAAAAAAACAACCCTTTGCACTTAAAATAAGAAATAAAATCAAATGTTGCTTGAATTAAGAAAAACACACTGGCCACTGGCAGATCATTTCACTTGTCCAGATGAATCTACTCAAATGTAGTAAAATGTTCTTAATTTAAGTCATTTTAACTTACCTACATATTGTTTTTTTCCTGTGTAGTTAAAAAAATCCTAACAAAGACAAAAACATAAATATCTTTGTCTCTAAACAAATGCTCAAGCTGCAAAGGCCCTAAGTTATTTCCAAACTGAACTCAACAGCTGAAGATGTTTCACCATCTCCATATAATTCAACGAGACTGAACGTTTTTTACACAGATGTGTTAAATTTATTTATTTCCAATTGTAATTTTGTTTGTAATACTTTGATGAAAACATATTTGACTTTGACGTTAAGAAGGTCCCCGGTTCAGTTTCTCTTTTACGGTTTCTCCTACAGCTAAAGCACAAAAGGAAAAAACTAGGATCCTACTGATACTTTGCAGTGACATCATGCTGGGGGGTTCTGCGTGTATGTCTATGGCGGAATGTACAGCAGTTCTTGTAGCAAACACTCCCAAAAATGTTTTTAAGATGGTCTGAACACTCAAGAAAAAATATAAAATGGATCTGAGCGTTCAAGGTCACATTTAGGAGTTAAAAATGAGATTATCTGGGAGTGACTTCTTTACAAATCCGCTCACTGTTCCAACTAAATCACTTCTTTATGGTCAGATTGTGCTCAAATTAAAGTCTAAATTGAGAGTTTCAGACAGAGCAGTGCCCAGAGTTAGCGTCACCTCCAAAGGGAACGTTGATGACATCAGCTGCAAAGTACCGACCTGAGGCCTAACCCTGGTCTAACCCCTAAGCTTAGACTGAGACTAGATCTACACATACCTGGTTTGTTGGACTAGTCCTGGGACCTTGTTAAAGATGTTCATTTCAGCTCGTCCCTGCCTCTACAAAGGCCCTTAAATACTGCAGAAGCTCAGTGCTGGAAAACTCAAATGTGTTCTGGACTGGGCACCATTCATATGTTAAAGGAGTAAATGCAAGCGGTGCACAAACACGCAGGTACACGCAGGATATTCGAAGTAGAAAGTACATGAGCGGAGTAGTACTGCGGTGAGGCCGGCCCTTTCATTCACAAAGCTCAGCAGTTTAACACAATGCTCCAGGACAATGGGACTTTAACTGTAGTGTAGTGTCCACTGTATTCACTGCACTGGTCATGACCCCAGAGGACAGAGCGGCAAATACACGGAGAAAGAAAATATAATATATACTGTACTGTACTGTATACTGTATATATATATATATATATATGTATATATATATATATATATATATATATATATATATATATATATATATATATATATATATATATATATATATATATATATATGTATATATGTATAATGTGATGGGGTATATTGTAATGTAATGGGGTATATTGTATAATGTGATGGTGGTAGTTTAATCACCATCAGGTCTGGAGTGAATGAAGATTGCTCAGTTAATAACGCTCTGTAAAGTGTCTTTGAGGACATGTGTCTGAGAAAAAAGCACTATAGCTGTTGCTGTAAAGCGACATTGGGTGTCCAGAAAGGTGCCACATAAATGAAAAAATGCATTAAAATTCCGGGAATTTTCAAATTTGGAAACTTTCCATGGGAATTTGCAGGAATTAATGAGAATTTTTGGGAATTTTCTGGAATAAATTGGGAATTATCATAGTTGAAGGTTAGGGGCACCATACCATATTTTCTCCATCCACCTGGTGGAAGGGACTTTGTGGTTCTGAGGCCCTTGCACCGGTAGCACCTTCATCCTTCTCCACATCCCTCCAACATCAGCTGCCTCTGAGCACAACTGGTCACTATTTGGGAAAACACACTCAATAGTTCGGAACAGGCTAATGAATGAGCAAGTGGAGACATTAGTGGCCATAGGAGGAAACCTGAGGCTCTTCGAGCCTGACACAGAACCGTCCTCAACAAGACTGGACACAGACACAGATACTGAAAAAGAGTCAGACGTTGAGGATGTGAACACTGAGGACATTGAGGTTCAGGAAGAAGATCGAAAGAATTTGGCAGAATGAAGAACAAGCAAAAATAAGGCTTGAGAAACTAGAAATAACTAGAAATAAGGCTTTGAGTTTTTGAGACGTTTTTTTAATTTTTTTTATTTTGAAGTGGGAGCTGTAAGCAACATTTTAGTAAACGTTCACATTTTGTTGTTTAGTAAAAGAAATAAGCATTGATAAAGTTCTTCTGACAAATAAATCAGAGTCGTGTGTCAATTATCTCCCTTTTGCAATAATGCTGCTGATGACAAAATAAAATGTTTATATTTTTGTTACAATAAATCCCCTAAATTCCTGTGCAGAGTTACCACTTTGAAAATTTCCTGAAACTTTCCAGAAATTTTGCAACCCTAATTGGAATTAATCTGATTTGTTGCTGTTTGTTTTTGCTTTATGTGCTATTTTTGATGTGTTTTGTATTGTTCGTTGCTGCTTGTACAGCACTTTGTAAACCTTGTTTTTAAAAGCGCTTCATAAATAAATGTTTTGATTGTTATAGATACATTTTTTCGATTGTTGTGCTTGTAAGATTCTCTGTCATCAAATCTGTCACAACAAGGTAAAAAGCTGTGCCACAAACTTCCCCTCTCGATTTAATTCGATCTAATTTCATTCTATCAAAACCATAAATACAACACGCCATTTTACCTTTGTTTTCACCCCGTTTTATTCTAAAGTCCAGGCCTCAAAATCACATGACCGGCGCTGTCAAAAGATCTGTCTGCAGCAGCACTTTTAAACTCACAGCCCAGTGCCCTCCAATAGCCCCCCGTTCAGAACAATACACGCCGACACACGCCAAAACAATCCCACAGGCCCCACACACTCCCACACACCCTGGATCCTTCTCCGCTCCACCGTCTGCGCCATTGAACCTGAACTTTCAACCAACCACATCCAGAAACTTGTGGACTTTTCTTGGACGTTTGCCGGACACAAATGCGCCCCAGGTTAGATAAGTATCTGTTTACAAAGAGACAGCGGCGGCTTAGACACGCAGGTAGAGTAAAGACTAAAGCATTGGCAGCTCAGAGCTAGAACGAATATTAGATTTCGTAGTTTGTTTGATAAAATTTAGAAGGTTTGGCGATGTCCTTCTTCCTGACTGTACTGGATAAGCTAGCGTATTTCCTCTCACTGATTGCGTTTTGTGTGACTGTTTCGTACAATTGGGTCAAATGAAATTCTAGAGGAGATTTTTCAAGTTGGACAATGCAAAATGGATTATGTTAACAAGTAAGTTGGGAAAAGTTGTTATTCAGAATTAACATAAGTTTAAATTCGAAGAGTTAATTTGCCAAAACAGATACGTGCCAATTTAAAAAGTCACTGGAGGTTTGCGTTTTACTCTTCGTATCGTGATGTTTTTGCTTTCGAAATCAAAATCTGTAGAAAAGAAATACGCTTTTCTGACAGTTTTTCAAAATCCGAAGATCCGTTTTTGCATTTGAACTTCGCTAGTGAGTAATTTTACGTCTGTGTCTTCTGTTTTTGCGTCTTTAATGTCTTACAATGGTCTGAAATTAAACTATTTGGAAGATAGTCCTACTTCACTGGGTATAAAAAATTATCTAAAAGTTGAATTGTTTTGTTGTGACTACGTTTGTAATTTAACAAGAAGGTTGAAATATATAAAAAATGAAGAGCAGGGAAGGACAAAGGCCCCAGAATTGGACCCTTTTCCTATTTATTTATATTATATTATTATATTTTTTTACCCCAGGCCCCCAAATTCCTGTCAATGGGCCTGCGTGAATAAAATAATGCAATGGATAGTTGTGTTCCTTCAAACTAGAAGCTTGGAGGTTCAAATCCTGCTGATTTTATAGTGCTGTAGTGCCCTTGAGCAAGGCACTTTACGGTCTTTGCTTGTATAAAAGTAGCTAGAGTGAACCATTGGTGCTACGGCTGCAAGATTAATCACAGCTGAATCAAAAATTGTAATTTGAACGGACGAAATGAGCAAATCGCAAAGGCTACGGTTATTTACGCATCATAATTTCCTCCACAAACAAAAAAAATCACTGTTTTATTCTGCATAAAAGCTGAGAAACAGGTATAGAAAGGTGCAAATAATATAATGAAGTAAATAAAGAGGGTGAATTCAGTACTTTCTATCCATCTATAGCAGTGCTTTTCCTTCAGATAGTCCTTTGGCAGATGTTCAGTTTGTGGATTTGCCTAATGTGAAGCTCATTTTATCCACTTTTTCGTCCTCTTTTAGATCATTTCTTATTTAGAACTACAGTGGAAATGCTGTAGTCCACTTTTAGACCTGGTTTAGCCCTAGATTTGACCTGGAATAGTCCTGTTACAGACCTGGTTTAGATCTTGTGGAGCTCAGAACGCCAGATCTTTTCTCTTTTAGTGGTAGTTGGTGTGAAAAGTTTGAGAGCCACTGATCGATAACAACTGTAAATCAGACAAAGGCGTGTACGGTAATTGTGCTTTTCTGCTGTAGGTGTGAGTGAGCAGCAGTGACAGAATGCAGAGGTGGGCTCACGTTGTAGCTCTGGTCCTCCTGGTCTCAGCGAGCGAAGACTTCGACTGGACCAAGAACCACAGAACCTCCTTCTACTACGGCACTTTCCCACCCGGTGAGTCCAGACACGGAAGAAGTACAGCTGACCGATAAGCTGTGACAAAGAGCTGTACTTTTGCATGTTCTTAACGCTTTATACTTTTATCTAGAGTACATTTTTGTGCCCTGGGACTGACAGAATCAAGGCCAATCTGCACCTCCACCAACACTCACACACAACAAACCAAATCAACAGTACAAATAAGAATGATTAATTAAGGTTTATAACGTAACTCTTCTTTTCTTTTGAGTGTTTGCCACCTGCATGTCTTGAGATATTGATTTATATTCCTTCCTATATTCCTTATTGATTCATGAAATGTACAGTAATAAGTAATAGGACTGCAACTAACAATTATGGATTAACTATGACTATTCTTTCAATTAATCAATTAGCTGTTTAGTTTGCAAAAGACCTGCAAATATGAGATTTGAATAAATTGTCCCCAGATGCCACATCCCAGTAGAAGATATTTACAGACATAAGAGTGTTTTTTTTTTTTATCTTTATATGTTGCTTGTGTCATTTGTTGGCAATTCCTGCTTTGTCTCAGTCAGGCATGTCCAAACTATGGCCTTCCAGGTGAATTGTAGTACTTTTTACTGCATGTTATTGAAATCTGCCTTGATCAAGCAAATTTAGTGTGTGATTTTGAGGGTCTAAGCATGAACAAAGGTCTGGAGGGTCATTCAAACCTGTTATAAACGCACAGATTTGAATTACTCACTGCTTTGACTCTCATTTGCCCCTCACACTGGTTTGTTTTAATCTGTGGCCCTTGATGAAAAAGGTTTGGACACCTCTGGTCTAAGTCATAAAACTTCTCTGAGCTCATCAAGTTTTGGAGTCTATGTTCACAATTATTAGATTATTATTCGTTATTTGTATCATTCGTTATTTGTATCATTCACAATTATTCGATCACTAAAATAGTTGACAACTATTTAAAAAAAATAAAAATTGCGATGAATCAATTACCGTATTTTTCGGACTATAAGTCGCCCCGGAGTATAAGTCGCACCAGCCAAAAAATTCATAATGAAGAAGAAAAAAACATGTATAAACCGCATTAGATTATAAGTCGCACTTTTGGGGGAAATTTATTTTATAAAATCAGACCAAGAACCAACAATTCATCTTGAAAGGCGAGTTATATAAGTTATAGTAATAAAAACAACCCAACAGAGAAGAATTCGTGTATCATTTGTTCATCTGTTTTTCAATATAGAACCAAAAATAAGAAAAAAAAAAACAAAAAACTCTTTTCTTTATTATTTGTCTCTAAAACCAAAATGAAAAAACGGATAATGATTTATTTTTAAATTTTTGATTCATATATACGATTCATATATTTGGTCTATGGGCTGTCAGTGTGAATAATGTAATACATAAGTCGCACCTGAGTATAAACCCTGAAAAAAAGTGCAACTTATAGTCCGAAACATACGGTAACTAATAAATCCTAAGCCGTAATAAATTATAAACTGTAAATAAATTGTCTTTAAATGTGTGTAGGTTTCTCGTGGGGTGCAGCCAGCTCGGCCTATCAGACCGAAGGAGCCTGGAACATCGACGGGAAAGGCCTGAGCATCTGGGACGCCTTCGCCCATAAGACCGGAAAGGTCTTCTCCAACGCCACGGGAGACTCCTCCTGTGAGGGCTACTACAAGTTTAAGGTAATCACTGTAATCATACCCAGACCTAATCCAGGACTGTCAAAAAAACGCACGCAGTTAAGTTATGTTTATTTTCTTCCAGGATGACGTTGGTTTGATGAAAGACATGAAGCTGAACCATTATCGTTTCTCTATCTCCTGGCCACGGATTCTACCAAACGGACTGAAAAGTAGGGCTCATGCCAAGTTATTTTTGAGCAATAAAATACTTGCACTGGAAAATAAACAACATCTAGGCAAGTTCAAATGACTTAAATTAAGAACATTTTACTTTATTTGAGTGGATTCAACTTGAAATTAGTGAAATTATCTGCCAATGGAGTAAGTGTGTTTTTCTTAATTCAAGCAACATTCAGCCTTCTTTCTTATTTTAAGTGCAAAAAGTTGTTGTTTTTCTTATTTTAAGTGTAGCAAGGTGTATTTTTATATTTTAAGTACAAAAAGTCTTATTCCACTGGCAGACAATTGTACTTGTTAAGTGAAATTTACTCAAATTTCTTAATTCAAGTAATCTTAACTTGGCTAGATTTTGTTTTTAGCAGTGTGTAATGAAAAAAAAAAGTTGTTTAATGAAGTTTAATGCCAAATTGTGGAACATATCCGGCAAAACATCTCCAATACTCATCCTAGTCACAATATTTATTTAAAAAAAACCTCCCCAAAGATGTATTCTCCTGTACTCATTAACATTTTGTACTTTCAGATGAACAGATCAATGAAAAAGGACTCAAATACTATGACGACCTGATAAATATGCTCCTGGAGAATAAGATCACTCCTGTGGTCACGCTGTACCACTGGGATCTCCCACAGGTACAATATCCTGTATATATGTCTTACATTTTTAAAGCAGCCACTAGAGGCCACTTTATTCATGTATTTTTGATGTATTTTTTATTATTTTGTTTTATTAGCTGCTCCAGGAGAGGTACGGGGGATGGCAGAACAGCAGCATGATCAACTACTTCAACGACTTTGCAAATTTGTGTTTTGAGAAGTTTGGAAACAAAGTGAAGTATTGGATCACGTTCAATAATCCATGGGTGAGTCTGACGGATAAGAAAAGGGGAGTAAAATCAGATGGTAGATCTTATTTGCATTTATACATCATAGGATTAAATTATAATCCCAGAAACAAAAGACAGTCAAAAGATTTTAAAATGTACATCAAGTTATTCATCTTGTTTTCAGATTTATTATCGACTTACTCGTTCTGAGACTTATGGAAGCCCATTCCTGCCAGTAAATAAAAATGAAAGCCTCACAGAAAGTCATAATTCTGAGTTTAAAAGTCATAATTACGAGTGTAAAAGTCATAATTATGAGTTTAATGTTGTAATTATGAGGTTAAAAGTTGTAATTATGAGTTTAAATGTCGTAATTATGAGTTTAAAAGTCACAATTATGAGTTTAAAAGTCATAATTATGAGTTTAAATGTCATAATTATGAGTTTAAATGTCATAATTATGAGTTTAAATGTCGTAATTATGAGTTTAAATGTCGTAATTATGAGTTTAAAAGTCATAATTATGAGTTTAAAAGTCATAATTATGAGTTTAAAAGTCGTAATTCTGAGTTTAAAAGTTGTAATTATGAGTTTAAAAGTCATAATTATGAGTTTAAAAGTCATAATTATGAGTTTAAAAGTCGTAATTCTGAGTTTAAAAATTGTAATTATGAGTTTAAAAGTCACAATTATGAGATTAAAAGTCATAATTATGAGTTTAAAGTCGTAATAATGTATTGTTAAGTAATTACCGTATGTAATCACGTTATTATGTCAAGTAAAATGATCTTGCTGCGTGGACAGATATTTTTACTACTTTTAAGCCATTTTCTGATAGATTTAAGTGTTTATATGGCCAAGGTTTTTTGCAGTGTGTGGTATTAAACACATTTGTCTTGCAACTTGCAATTAATTTTGACGACAAATTAGTCATTATTATATCTTAAAATATAACTGTCTTTATATTATTATTATTATTTAAATTATAAAGCATAAAGTATGTATTTGTCAACAAGCTGAACCCGTTTGTGTGTTAGTCCATTGCAGTGGAAGGATATGAGACCGGCGAACACGCTCCAGGACTGAAGCTGAGAGGAGTCGGGGCGTACAAGGCTGCACATAATATCATTAAGGTGAAGTTTATATGTCAGAACTTCTTAAAGCTTTTGCAAATGTGTATTATTCAAGTTATTTATTATTTAAAAATGACTGTTTCCTCCAGGCTCACGCTAAAGTCTGGCACACGTACGACACACAGTGGAGAAGCAAACAGAAAGGTGCGCACGTTTTACAGTGTTTTTTTTTTACACATCATTCTATAGGCCAATAATAAATAATACAGACGGGGGCAGCTAAAACAATTATTGCTAAAATGGAAGTTTTTAGTTGTAATACAGAGAGTACTTGGGTCTAGTCATTAATAGAAATGATCAGGTTCAACATTGTGCGTTTACCTTTTGGATATTTCATAGTAAAGTACAATGTAATTAATAATGTAATGTCATTATTAAATATTTGCCTCACTACTTGCCTCAAGTGGAGGAGTTCAAGTATCTCAGGGTCTTGTTCACAGTGAGGGGAGGATGGAGCGTGAGGTTGACAGGTGGATCGGTGCGGCGTCGGCAGTGATGCGGTCGTTGTGTCGGACCGTTTTGGTGAAGAGGAGCTGAGCCCAAAGGCAAAGCTCTGGATTTACCTCAGGCTACGTTCCTCCCCTCACCCATGGTCATGAGCTCTGGGGAATGACTGAAAGGACGAGATCACGGATACAAGCGGCCGAAATGAGGTTCCTCCACTTAGAGATAGGGTGAGGAGCTCGGTCACACGGGAGGGGCTCGGAGTAGAGTCGCTGCTCCTCCACATCGAGAGGAGCAGCTGAGGTGGCTCGAGCATCTGTCCCTCGGGAGGTGTTCCGGGCATGTGCCTGGGAACGTCTCAGGATCCCACCGGAGGAGCTGGAGGAAGTGTCTGGGGTGCAGGAAGTCTGGGAGTCCCTGGATTTTTATGTTATAATTTGCGCATTTTAAATCACAATATTCATCTAAAGAAAGCTGCAGATCACACTTTGTACCAAAATGACTCGGCGACACTGCTGAATCCTGCAAGTGTCGCGGGTTAAGAAAACAAAATTGCCTCGAGATCCCCCTGGAGGAGCTGGAGGAAGTGTCTGGGGTGGAGGAAGTCCCTGCTTAGACTGCTGCCCCAGATAAGCGGAAGAAAATAGATAGACGGAATTAAATATTTTGGAGTTTTAGATTAGATCAGAGATTAGACAAAATACAACAAAACCTGGATAGAGAAAAACTGCAGCAGTAAAAATGTTTTTAAAAAAAAAGATATAAGACGTAAGACGTTCTCACATTCTGGTGTTTTGTTTTTTTTCACATGTTTGAAAAGCCCGAATAATGTGTACTGTAAATAGAGCATCTCGCGCTCAACACTTCCACAATCTGGAGAAAGAAATTAAAGACTTTTTTTTGGTTTAATCTTAATTCCATTTCACTCACTGTCATTTGCAAAGAACAAAATCATGCGTCATTCTGTCTCTAAACACCCCGCTTACAATATAGTTCATATTTACACTACAACTACAAATCGTGTTAACTTTTCGAAAACCGTTCAGCTTCTGCGGCTTGAATCGTTGCTGTTCTGTTGCCGCAGGTATGGTGGGGATCTCCCTGACCGCAGACTGGGGCGAGCCTGTGGACAGCACAAACCAGAGGGACATAGAGGCGGCGGACAGATACATGCAGTTCTCCCTGGGCTGGTTCGCTTCACCTGTGTTCTACGGAGACTACCCCCAGGTCATGAAGGAGTACATCGGTACGACCCACTGCCTCAGCTATGGAACATATGCCACAGAATTAACGCTATGGCGGAGGGTCTGGCTGCAGCGCATCTCTTTACCCCAACAAATCCTAATCTAAACCCACCTTGACCACATTGCGCTCCTAAAATAATTAATTGTTTTTGTTGTTTTGAAGATGATTTTATATTTGGCACCGGATACAACGTAGTTCACATCCAACTTCAAGCCAGGACCCTCAAATTAACCACCAAGTTTCCAAACTACTCTCTATGCTCTCTATGTGTATGGCTGACCAGGCTGCTAATCTCCACTCACTACTTAATAGTCTCAGGATTCAAAATTCATTCACCTGCCTGAAGTTGGCCCCATCAAACGCAAACCTACACAAAAACTGTCAATTGTTTGTGCTTTGTTTGTGCTGCAAAAAGTTTTGTTTGTGCTGCAAAAAGTTTTGTTTGTGCGATTCTGGTTCTTAAGATATTTGCAGTTTTATTTTCGGCCGATGACGTCGTCCAGCCCCTCAGAATGTGAAACGGCCTCAAAACAGGAAGAAAATTATAGAAAACGTTTGTATTTCGTTTGTGCTGTGACAATTTTCATTTGTGCGAGTATATTTCTAAAATTATTAATTATAATTTCTGCGGTAATTATGTATCAGTCTTTTGTAATTTGCTTTTGATTCATATTTTATATAATAATACAGACTTTTCCACAGCCTGAGATCGTTTATCGACACTAGTTTTGTGGAGTTCGCCGGCATCAGCTGAGAGGAAATGACGTCCTATAATTACCGCAGAAATTATAATTAATAATTTTAGAAATGACCTCGCACAAATGAAAACTGTCACAGCACAAACAAAGTACAAATGTTTTCTATCATTTCTATCAAACAGTGCCTGTTTTGAGGCTGTTTCACATTTTGAGGGGCTGGACGACGTCATCGGCCGAAAATAAAACTGCAAATATCTTAAGAATCAAAACTGCACAAACGAAACTTTTTGCAGCACAAAACAGCACAAACGACTGACTCCATTTTGGTCGTTTTAAAGCATTTTGCAGCTTCCTGGAGGCTGACCGCAATATGACCTATAAAAGAATTTCTCCAAAACTAAAGAAGCACAAACTAAACTTTTTGCAGCACAAACGATTGACATAGTTTTTGTGTAGGTTTGCGTTTGATGGGGCGACTTCACGGAGTTGATTAATTCCCATTCATTCAAATAAAGAGCAAATTAGATGCCCAAAAGGAGCAGGCAGAAGCAAGAAGCTTATCGAAGCGGACCCCCGTTCACATTAAAGTATTTTAAAATGCACCATTTTCAAATACTTTTCCAAAACAAACATGCAATCAAAACATTTAATCTTACGATCAGCAGCATTCAAAAGTTTATTCTCAAATATTCACATATAAAAAAATTAAATTAGGTTTCTCAGTCGTACTCAAAGCTAAATTAAATAATAATAAAAATGAAAGGAGAGTTCAAAGTTCTTCTAGGGAGACAGCCAGGTTGGTTAGTCTTGTCATGATACTAACATTTCAAAGTCTTTTTCGTGATACCGCCTCATTTTTAGACAATAGCACTTTTATTATTGTTACCATGTGGTCTGTAGTTACATAAAAACATCCTAAAACTATTCTCTCTTAAGTGACAATGCTTGTTTTAGTTTCATGTATCTCATTTTTTTATGCTTATGATGACCCTACATTAGATTCATACATTGACATTGTGTGAGAAGTGTCTTGCCTAAGGACACGACTGCAGTTTGCACAGATCAACACCAACTTTCCCTTTACAGAAACCACATGAGCCACTGCCCTCCTCAGAAATACTGTTGTCACTCAATTTTGCCACTAAGGAATTGACTCAATATTCGATACTGATTACAAGACCGCAATGAAGATAAAATATGCTCCTTTTCATGCACAAAATAATAGTTGTTGATAGTCGATCTTACACTAATTCTGATAAAACTCAAAATGACACTAAAACTATCCAGGAAAGCTCAATTTTTGCCCTGTTAATATGATTTTTTAAAGCATCAAAACTTGCTCAAATTAGTATCTGGTTTCTATATTAGTTTTATAGCATTGTACCTGATTGTTGTTATTTTTGACAACTCTGCGTGCAAATACTATGCCTGATTTCCGTTGTCTCCTCAGGTCGTAAGAGTGGTCAGCAGGGCCTGGGTCTGTCCTGCCTGCCCGTGTTCACACCCCAGGAGAAGAGCTACGTCAAAGGCACCTGTGACTTCCTGGGCGTGGGACATTTCACCACGCGCTACGTCACCCAGAGGAACCAGCCCTCCGCCCTGGGAGACAGCTACTTCACCGACCGCGACCTGGCCGAGCTGGTGGACCCCGTGTGGCCGGACCCCGGATCCGAGTGGCTCTACGCTGTGCCCTGGGGGTTCAGACGAATGCTCAACTTTATCAAGGTAATAACGGTGTAACAAGGGGTGTCAAAAGTATTAAAAATCAGATATTAATCGTGCGGAAACTAGTATCGAAACTAGATACTCATTTGAGCGCTTATTGACGCTAAAAAATCTGATCTTGAGCTGTATCAGAACCTACCTGACTGAGGGATTACACAGATATAAGGCCACAATAATATAATATAAACAACGTCCTATGATTTAATGTTGAAAATTGGTCCGTGTATCATTCGTTCTTTTGAATTTCAATTAAGAATGAAAAACAAAGAAATGGGAAAACAATTTATTTCATTATTCCGTTTTAGTGTCAAACGAAAAAACAGATTGCGACCTCTGTTTCCAATATTTAATTTAAAATGTATTTCCGATAACACCAATCAAAAAACAGTCTCAGCGCCCATTTCAGTTTTGATATTTTATTCTTTATGGTTTATTTGCCCCGGATGTTCTGCTGCTAGAAGAAGTTACCTGAAAAATTGTTGCAGTTTTGTGGACAAACACGTTCTCTTCTTTTATAGCGACACTGTCATGGTTTGAGTGTGGTTGAGGACCCCAAAGCAGAGACATAGGCGCAGGTAGATGTTTAAACAGGTTTATTGCCGGGTATGAAGGATGTGGTGATGGAAACTGGCTGGAGACATAGACGGAGGGAAGACACTGGGGTAGACTCACAGGTAGACAGACTGGACGACATGGACAAGCAGGACGAGGACGTGGACGTGGACAAGCAGGACGAGGACGTAGACAAGGAATAGAGGAGGAATGAACTGACACTGAACAAAGGAAAAGGACAGAACTAAGTAGTGGGGCTGATTAGACAATGAGCTGCAGGTGAACCACCAAGCAGGTGATCCACACTGCAGCATTAGCCCAGCCACACCCCCAGAGGAGCAGACAGACACAGAAGGGAGGGGGAACACACAACAAACACCAAACCCTGACAGTACCCCCCCCCCCCAAGGGACAGCTCTCAGATGTCCCAAACAGCAACACAAACACGGGAGGGTGGAGGGGGCCTGGACGGAGGGACACAGGTAAACTGGCACCCAGGATGGAGAGGGGCGACCAGCAGCAGCCCAGGAAGGGACACAGCCACCCCGGACAGAAACGAGTGTCCAGCAGCAGCCGAAGAAGGGATACGGCCACCCCAGACGGAGACAAGTGTCCAGCGGCAGCCCAGGAAGGGAGTTGACCACCCCAGACGGAGAACAGTGTCCAGCGATGGTCCAAGAAGGGGATCTACCACCCTGGACGGAGAATAATGTCCAGCGATGGTCCAGGAAAGGAATCTACCACCCTGGACGGAGAACAATGTCCAGCGGTGGTCCAAGAAGGGAATCTACCACCCTGGACGGAGAACAATGTCCAGCGGTGGTCCAGGAAGGGAATCGACCGCCCCAGACGGAGAACAGTGTCCAGCGGCGGTCCACAAAATCCAAGGGACATGGAGGCAGAGAAAACAGGAGCTGGGACAGGAGCAGGGCTAGCGACTGCTGCAGAACGCTCCAGAGGAACAGGTGAGGACAAACGAGGCAGCCGGGAACCGGAGCCCGCTGACGCTCCACACTCTGCGGGGTCCAAGAGGTCAGTTTATTCTGTCAAGGTTTGAGTGTGGTTGAGGACCCCAAAGCAGAGACATAGGCGCAGGTAGATGTTTAAACAGGTTTATTGCCGGGTATGAAGGATGTGGTGATGGAAACTGGCTGGAGACATAGACGGAGGGAAGACACTGGGGTAGACTCACAGGTAGACAGACTGGACGACATGGACAAGCAGGACGACGTGGACAAGCAGGATGAGGACGTGGACGTGGACAAGCAGGACGAGGACGTAGACAAGGAATAGAGGAGGAATGAACTGACACTGAACAAAGGAAAAGGACAGAACTAAGTAGTGGGGCTGATTAGACAATGAGCTGCAGGTGAACCACCGAGCAGGTGATCCACACTGCAGCATTAGCCCAGCCACACCCCCAGAGGAGCAGACAGACACAGAAGGGAGGGGGAACACACAACAAACACCAAACCCTGACAGACACGTTTGCTTTCACGTCTTAGAAAGTACTGTATTTTTTCGGACTATAAGTCGAACCAGCCAAAAAATGTGTAATGAAGAAGAAACAAACATATATCACACTGGACTGTAAGGTTATAAAATCAGAGACCAAGAACCAACATTTCATCTTGAAAGGCGAGTTATAGAAGTTATAGTAATAAAAACAACCCAATAAAGAAGAATCCGTGTATCATTCGTTTGTTTGTTTTTCAATATAGAACCAAAAATAAGAAAATGAAAAAACAACTATTTTCTTAATTATTTGTCTCTAAAACCAAAATGAAAAAATGGATAATGATTTGTTTTTTTCATTTTTGATTCATATATATGATTCATGAATATGGTTTATGGACAGTCAGTGTGAAAAATGTAATATATAAGTCGCACCTGAGTATAAGTCACAGGAACCCTGAAAAAAGTGTGACTTATAGTCCAAAAAAATATGGTAATTGTTGAACTCCATGATGAGAAACAGGAAGCAGCAATAAACTCTCCTTTGTTCACTTGACTCCACTAAATTATAATAAAAATTGTTTTTATTATAGATCCATGGTTGACGCTAAACAGCACATAAACAGAGAGAATAAAATATCAAAATTGAAATAGGCAGGAGACTGTTTTTTATTGGTGTTATTTGAAATAAACTTTAAATTAAATATTGGAAATAGACGTCAATTTTGCACGTGGCACGGTGGCTGAGTGGCAACACTCAGGCCTCACAGCAAGAAGGTTGCGGGTTCGATCCCCGGGTCGCCCGGGCCTTTCTGTGTGGAGTTTGCATGTTCTCCCCGTGTCTGGATGGGTTTCCTCCGGGTGCTCCGGTTTCCCCCATCAACCCAAAACATGCAGCACCCCTATGAACTAACATCAAGGACCATGTTGTCCACCCTCCTGTGGGCTCACCACCTGCAGAGGGGTTCATAGGGGGTCAGGTGCTATGAGTATTGGGCAGCACGCTGCCCCCGTGACCCAGCCGGATTAAGCGGGAGAAAATGGATGGATGGATGGACGTCAATTTTTTTTTTGAGACTAAAACAGAATAATGAAATAAAAACTGTTTTCCCATTCAATTGTTTTTCATTCTTAATTGAAATTTAAAAGAATGAACGGTACATGGACCAAAATCACATTATATTGACTAAAGAAAGAGTATTTCTTATTATCACTGTGGTATCTGAATTGGTATTGAGTATCGAGTCTTAGTACTGAACAACATATAGTATCAAATTAATAAAATACATTTTATATATATATATATATATATATATATATATATATATATATATATATATATATATACACACACATAATAATGTTTCGCAAGATTAATTGAAAATAACAAAAATCGATTGATGTTTCATGTAACGTCTGTGTATTCTTATAGGCACAGACAGATTTCAATTATATTAACTTTAAATTATGAATCAGATGTTACTCTTTAAGTAACTTTTCCCAAATACTTCTTTACTCTTACTTCAATAATCTTTTGGACCAGGATTCTGTACTTCTACTTGAGTTTATTTATTTAATTAATGTATTTATTTTGCACGCATAGGGCTGGGCGATATGGACCAAAAAATATATCTCGATATATTTTGGTATATCTCGATATACGATATATATCTCGATATCTTTACAGGAAAAATATAGCCCCCCCAAACTACTGCAAAAATAAATAAAAAAACTTATCTCATTAATATTAATTTAGTACAGCACTTAAACACTCTGCACCCCTTTTTGGACCCTCACCCACAGTTTAAGAACCTCTTCTTCAAGAGAACTTCCACTGGCACTTTACACAAAACTGCTTCAAAGTGAATAAAGTGTGTAGGATTTTTAAACCTGTATTTTCAAATTCCAAACTGGAGTTACATTCTTTTGTTTTAAAGTGGTATTTAGCCTCTGCACATTTACCAAATCAAACGCACATTGTGACAAACGGATTTATTTGGCATTTGGCACAGGCTGCAGAGAGAAGCCCCGCACGCTCCCGCACACCGGCATGAGTTTATTGGCGACAGCAGCGGCCTTAATGAAAAATGATCGCACTCAGTATTCAGACCTTGAGTCCATGACAAGACCGAGTCCAAATGCGCTCGAGTCCGAGACAAGACCAAGACAAAGCTCTCGCTTTAGCGGAGGAGGAAGTCCAGGCGTGGGGGTGTAATGAGCGGTGGGACGGGTGGGGGTGTAATGAGCGGTGGGACGGGTGTGGGTCCTGCCGCGGGGCGCGGGGTTTTGAAGCGGAGTTTGTTCGTATGAGTGATATCGGCCACACGCGGAGCTCGTACGCTGGGCTCGTGCGCGGTCAGAGGTGTCGTGGTTGCGCTCGCGCTGGGCAGGTGCATTTAGAAAGTTTAACTCGTCATGTTACGTCTGTGCAGTTCCTTATTGTGGCTGCAGAAGCTCTTGCCCAGATGCGCCTGTTTTGTTTTCCACGTTCGCACAACGAAATATTTGCTCGCAAATGCAAGTGAAATGGGCGCACTGTAGAGCCCTGGTCCTAGTCTTGGTTTAGTCCGCGACCGAGCCCCAGGCTCCGCGGCCGAGTTTAGTCCTGGTTTAGTCCTAGTTCTGGTTTAGTCCGCGGCCAGGTCCGGCTCCACGGAGGAGCTCAGGGGGATATAAGCAGGAGGCGGAGGCGAGCGCGGCACAGAGAAGGCGAAACAAGCGAAGCGGCAAAACCAGAAGTAAACGTAAGCATTATAGCGATATATCGATATGTCAGAATTCATATCGAGTTTCAAAAATATCTCGATATATTTTAAATATCGAGATATCGCCCACCCCTATGCACGCATAGAACATAACAATTAAAAAAAGCCCATTTGATAAAAAGTAGGTTCCAGAAGAGGCAAAAAACCCCAAATGACTTATGTTAACGCCTTGACCTTTATGAATACAAATTGAACATTATAGCTGTGCATTACTAAAAAACTGACATTAACACACCTTCGATTAAATACATTTGATTCAAACAGGTTACAATACAATGAAACATCCACAATTGAATGAAAATATTTCCTCAACCTCTTTTTAACCAACATTTCTGAGCCTCTGTATCGTAGCAAAACTGAGCCCCTGGAACGTGAAAATTACGATTTTGACTTTGAAGTATTTTGTAATAATAATAATATAATATAATAGTAATGTTATTTTGCAGTGACGTTACTCTTACTTGGGTAAAATTTCTGGCCATTTTATCACCTCTGCCTTATTTTCCACCACTAACTACATGCCCGCTGCAGTCGCCCGCTGCAGTCGCCCGCTGCAGTCGCCCGCTGCAGTCGCCCGCTGCAGTCGCCCGCTGCAGTCGCCCGCCGCAGTCGCCCGCTGCAGTCGCCCGCCGCAGTCGCCCGCCGCAGTCGCCTGTACTGATTTCCTGTTCTTCCTCAGAGCCAGTACGGAAACCCCATGGTCTATGTGACGGAGAACGGCGTCTCGGAGAAGATGATGTGCACCGACCTGTGCGACGACTGGAGAATCTACTACTACAAGGACTACATCAACGAGATGCTCAAAGGTGCATTTCATTAGTTGGTTTTAGTCCTACAATAAATAAATACATATACATGGTGTTACAGTGGCATGACGCTGTCAAATTGCAATTTCCTCAGTTAAAAAGGTTCAAATTTCATAATAATTCACCACATTTCTGTAGCACCTCTGACCTCCATGGAACCAAATCATTTTTTCAGTTATTCTGCATGTTTTTTGAACTTAAAGTGTTAAAATGTCATGTGGTGCGACCGTGCATCATGTGGTCCGACTAATAACAGCAGGAATTCTATGGCTGGAATTTTAATAACGAATTTTAATGGTTTTCTTGAGGCATTTTTCTTCATTTGCTGCATTTTACAGGGTAGTAGTTCATTAAACACAAGCAGGTCATATTGGACAGCAAAAGAAAATATCAACATGCATTAAATAATAAAGGAAATGCCAACAGTTTCTTTCTATACACTTCACATTACTCAGAACTTAGATTAATATCCCAACCATGTTTTAGAAAATAAAACCATTTTAAGGTTATTCTCGGTCGCACCACATAACTTTTTACAATAAAAATTCTTAATATAAATGTTAAACATAGATTTATGCACCTGACACTGTAAATATTTGAAAAACTTTAATAGAAACTAATATTTTTTTTATATTTTAGAATTTGCCTGTTTAAAATCCTTATACGCCATTAACCCATATACAGGTATAATAATGCACAGACTCATGCTGATTCATCTCAACAGAGCATTTCTACTACAACATAACTAGTCATATATAATTGAACTTTGACTTGTTTTGTTAAAATAAGAATAATATAAGAAGTAAAATTGGTTCAAAATGATGTTGAATGGGAACTAAAGCTTTCAGTCAAAAGATTTTAAGAGTGAAGCTTTTTGGGGACAACAGTATGAGCTTGTAGTACTGGAGTAGTAGTAGTTGTATATCAGACTTTGTAGGCAAAATAACAATATAAAGAAAGCATTTATTTAAAGCAATTGTGGTTATTTAACTTGACAACTCAATCAGGAATGTGTAAGTACTGGTAAAATTGTTAAAACTACAGTAGTCACTTTCTTCTTATTTAAATTTTTTTTGTTATTATGCAAAAAATGTTCAACTTTCCGCCTTGTTATTATGCTGTTCCCTCATAAAAAACAAATGTGAAACTTATAAAACAAGTTAATATGTTGGTTTTGGTGAATAGAAAACAATCAAATGTAACGCGGTGATCTAAATATGTTATGTGTTAGCAGGTAAAACCCCATAGAAGTGAAATACTCTTTAAATGAACTTTAATATTGTAACCAGATCATATTAAAATGCTTTGGATTGATATAAAATAATTAGACAAAAAAGTGACATTATTTATATAGATGCATGTGGTGTATATTGGCTGTTATTATTTTATTTTTAACATTTTGATGATTTCTTTTCCTTTCCTCAGCTGTTAAAGACGGAGTGAACGTGAAAGGTTACACGGCCTGGTCGCTCCTGGATAACTTCGAGTGGGACGAGGGTTTTTCTGAGAGATTTGGACTTTTCTACGTCGATTTCAGCAGCAAAAATAAACCTCGGTATCCCAAAGCCTCAGTGCAGTATTACAAACGCATCATCAGCTCCAACGGCTTCCCCAACCAGAGAGAGGTGACACGAATACAGACTTAACTTTAATAAATCAGTCCAAGAGAATATTTCTGAATAATCCACGGACATTTCTTCAGGTGGAGAGTTGGAAGAGGAAATCTAAAGAAATGTGTTCCACCAGTAATCAGCTACTGGCTGCAGGTTTGTACTGTACCATAATTAATTTAAAGATACACCTCACTGAGCCAATTTAGTTCATACATTTTTAGTTAGGTGTATGTAAGTGCTTGCCAACGGTTCCTAGGTACTACATATGCACTAACCAGCACTATTTTGGTTTATATCATATTTGTGACACTCGGCGTTAATGAGTTAATGTCGTTTTTACCCTCCATGCACTACCACCAGTGTAAATGTGCTGGTGCATTCTTACCTTTGTCTCTCTCCTCCTGTTTTCAGACCCTTTGATCGGCCACATGGAGCTGGTGACGGAGATAGTCGTCCCCACAGTCTGCACCCTCTGTATTCTCCTCAGCGCCGTGCTCCTCATGTTCCTGCTGCGAAGGCGTTTTTAAAAAGAAAATATATATTAAAAAAAAAACACAGGAACAATGTAAAAGGCCTATATTACATTCACACATGTTTAACACACACACACAAAAGGTTAAAAGTAGCTGTGATGTAGACAAACTAATAATAAAGGGTTACTCAAACATGTGTGAATGAAACGAAACAACTCTGGTGATTTTTTTTGAAGCAGTAACAACATTATAACACGGCTCAAAGCTCACAGGAGTCCATTTTGTGTAATATAGGACCTTTAACCAGTCAAAAAGGTTTACATTACTTTAGACTACTTCCTAGAACAACCAGAAATAGTAGTAAACTTACATTAGCATTGTAAATGAATTATTTGAACTTACCTGAGTGAGCTTCTTATAATGTAATTCTGCTTTTTAAGGTGATCATTTTCAAGTTAAAACCTTACTCAGGCTTGGTAGGCTAGGTTATTTGATTAACATCACCCGTCTCACAAAAACACTGTTATTTGTGTTCTGTTTGTTTACTGGAAAAAGAATGGATGATTGTTGTACTTAAATTACTAATAAAGTGTACCTTAAAAATACGCTGCATGTTACATAAGTCGCAATTTAACGAAATTCACTTTACTTTATGCTAGTTAAGATTCTAGTAATGTTAGCTATTGTAATTGTTGTCATTTTATTTCAAAAATAGTCGATTGGGGCACGAAATAGAGAAGGGAACTTACTTAGCAACGAAACAGACTAGCTGTCAATCATATCTGTTGCTGACGCTCGGCGGCAGCGAGCTCGGGGAATGAAGGCGTCTGATTGGTCCGTTATTTATGTTCATATCTTGATTTAGGACCAAAATAGCTAAATGAAAAATTCAGGATCATGTGTCACGGGTTCATACGAACATTTTAAGACCAAAATGATGAGGCCACAGCAGCAGCCACGGAGAGAGGGGCAATAAGACCTCAATGTAAGTCAATGGGAAAAAGAGAGAGAAGGAGCCGGAAAAGCCTCCTGGAGCACTTCCTGTTGGGCACGCGGCAGCTAATGCTTTAGCTATGTCCACTCACATATACAGTCTATGCATGGATGTAATGAATGAAAGAAATAATGTCTCATTTGTATTTCAAAAATATATGAATGACAAGTAACAAAAATACCTTGCCTATATTTACAATTACAGATAACTGGGTCAGTTTTTGTATCTGCTTCTCATGCCTTTTTCTGAGTCCACATGTGCTCTTTCTGGCGATTTTCCTCCTGGTGTCTCACTTGAGGCGATATTTTTCTCAAGAAACTCAGAACTCCTTTTTTCTTCTGAGATTTGGTCGGTGTCTTGACACTCAATCTTAATATTAGTTTGTTTACATTCTGCCGCTGTGCTAGGAACTGCTGGCTCAGGTTCCACAACTTGATCATTTGTTGAGCTTGTATCGTCTCTTCTAATAGCTCTTGGTACCCTTTGGTCCAAAAGTTTTTAACTTGATTTCTTTGGTTTTCTGTTCATCTTTGTCCTCCCACTCCAGGATCTCCTGGGTAACTCTGAGTGTTTCTCTTCAAGCTTGGCTTAGAGAAAGCTTCTTCCTCTTCCACTTGTCCTCACTCTGTCCAATGCATGTCCTTCTTGTCCCCAAACCCCTCTGCACCATGGATGTATAATAAGAGTTTATTATAATTCTATGGGTCTATGCTTGTCTCTCAGATATAACGCAGTCACTGGTTTGCCTTCAAAGTCAAAGCTCTACGTTGTTGTTATTGTGTTAAAAGTCTGTCCATTTTCTTTAGTATGATGCATAACTTTATATTATGCTTGAAATATTAATATAAATTATATTTTATTATTATTATCTTATTATAGAAACACTTTTGTACAAATTTGAACGTGATATATCAAAGAAGGGTCTTATTTTGGAAAGAACTCGTCTACTTCCTGCCATTCCCGGAAGTTGATGTTGTTTTGCCGCCTTCCTTGAACATTTCTCAGTGCTGCTGCTCCTCTTCGTTTTACAGGTAAAACTTACGTATTTTTGTGTTTTAAAGTTAGATTTGATTAAACAACGTTATATATTTTGCTTACCGTAGCGTGTTAGGACTTTGTCAAATGTTAAGATTGGTGTTTTGAGGCGTGTTAACCCACTGCCACGGTGAGATACTGGTCAAATGCAGCAGGCTAGGTGCACTATTTCATTCAGTAAAGGAATAATTTAACATTTTAGCCGAAACACTGCTATACTAACGCTCATTTTGCATCATGGGTTAAGTTGGGTAATGGTACATGTATACAGGAAATATACAATTTATTTTTTAAGGAATGTTGTGATTATTTGGTTATGATATAGATAAATAAATAGTGTAATCTGTGTAACTTGTATTTACTTAGGTTTAGTTTTAGCTCTTCTATAATGTATTAATTGTAATAATTTATAATAAACCTTCATAATCATTTGTAAGATCATTAAAGTCGTAATATGTAACTTTCCTGGTAGAGCTTGTATTGTTTTGTCTTATATTTATCATTATTTATCTATCTTCATGGAAACAAACCAGATAAAGTTACAGCAGGTCAAATATCCAGAGTGACAGAACCGCACACAATAAAAATAAGGAATAAAAATAAAATAAGATATGGAAATAACACCTGTAACTGAATAGACATAAAATGGATATGTTTAATGCCATACTGTGGAATATTCCTGACAAAGCAGCAGGCAGCAGATCCCCCAAATAAAAAGGTACAGAGTAAACAGACTTAAAACCAGTGAAATTAATGCATATTTTTCTCAGTTCATGATCATGTTATACAGAATAATTGTGTATTTCATTTGTAAACTAAAGTAATATTTCCACATCTCATTCAAGCACTGCTGTGACGTGACTAAAGCCCAAATTCACCTTCAGTCGGCGTTTATTTTGCAGTGATCTCTCTCTGAATCTGGTCCAATGGAAGACGACGGTTTGTTCGATCAGAGCCGCATTGAGGACGAGCCTTTCGACGCTCTGCCGCCCCCTCGGTCCCCGGGGGAGAACGACGCAGACCCCTTTGGTGAGAGACACCTTTTAGTTGTATTTATCGCATATAATTTTTTACTATTCACACGTCTTATTTATTATTTTGTGTGTCATAATGTGGTTGTACTTGTTGTGCAGGTGATGATGAAAATGGAGAGGTTTCTAAACTGGCCGAAGTCCCAGAGGCGAAAAGAAAAGGAGTGAAGAGACCACAGCCCAAACTCGACTCAAACAGGTGAACAAAGGGGTCCAGTGGGATAGATGCAGGGTTCTACAGTGCGCCCATTTCACTCGCATTTGCGAGTAAATATTTCGTCGTGCGAACGAGGAAAATAAAACAGTCGCACCAGTGCGAGTGCTTCTGCAGCCACAGTAAGGAGAACTGCGCACAGACGTAACGTGACAAGTTAAACGTTCTAAATGTATCAAACATTAGGGGCGCACTCACACTAGGACTTCAGAATCGTGCCCAAGCCTGGAGCCCCTAAAGCGCCGCACGCTTTCCCAGCGCGAGCGCTGACCCCAGCGTACGAGTTCCGCGTGTGCGCTGATATCACTCATACGAACAAACTCCGCTTCAAAACACACCCACGCCCAGCTTCAACGAGGAGCGCCCCGCAGCAGGACCCACACCTCTCCCACCACTCAGTAAACACCCCCACGCCGCTGGACTTCCTCCTCCGCTAAAACGAGAGCTTTGTCTTGGTCTTGTCTCGGACTCGAGCGCATTTGGACTCGGTCTTATCACGGACTCAAGGTCTGAATACTGAGTGTGATCATATTTCATTACGGCCGCTGCAATAAACTTGTACCGGTGTGCGTGACCACGCGGGACGTCTCTCTGCGGCCTGTGCACTGGAGCCCGCAGACACTGTGCGGCCCGTCAGCACAGGCTCCGCAGCGCGCGGCTTGTCCACAGCGCGCACCCTTGTGTACCAACGTGCGTCACAGGGCAGGTATCCCTACCTGTCCTTCCGCCTCACGTCAAATACGCCAATACTAATTTTCTGTCAGTGTCCGCACAGAGCAGACCCACAGCACAGAGCAGGCGATACGTGGGCTGAAGTTTGCCTAAGAAAATGCCAAATAACTCTGTCACAATGTGCGTTTAGTTTGGTAAATGTGCAGAGGCTAAAAACCACTGTAAAACCAGTGAGAGAAAGTAACTTCACCTAGGAATTTGAAAATACAGGTTTAAAAATCTTACTTATGTTTTTCACTTTGAAGCAGTTTTGTGTAAAGTGCAGTGGAAGTTCTCTTAAAGAAGAGGTTCTCAAACTGTGGTGAAGGTCCAAAAAGGGCCACAGAGTGTTTAAGTGCAGTACAGTTTGTTTGGCTTATTTTAAATCTAAATATTAACCAGATAAATGAAGATATATTTATAAAAACACTGCGATCATGCAGGAAAAGTACAGTCATAATTCTTTTGTTTTTTGTATTAAATTCATTCCAATAAGTTGGTGTGCGCAAGTTCTGCACTGTAATAATCGTTCAAAATGAAAACCTACTTGTGCCCCCATTTTTTTTTCTGTGCTCCTAAAATTTTTAACTTAGGGGCACATGTGCTCCTGAAAAAAAAAGTTAGCGTAGAGCCCTGGATAGATGACAAAAAAAGTCTTTATAACTTCTTCACTCTCATTAAATCTAATTTTATTTATTAGTGCTACTAATTTTGAATGTATTATATTGTTGCTCTTTGTTATTATATCATATTGCGATGTGTGAGCCACTGTGTTCAAGTAATTTCCCTTGTGGATCAATAAAGTCTAAGTGTAATTAAGCTTTTTTCACGGTACGCTCCGGTACGCTCCGGTACGCTCCGGTACGCTCCGGTACGCTCCGGTACGCACCGGTACGCACTCCGCTCGTGGATCGTGTCTTGTCGCATACACTCCGTGGACCGCGCTTCCTCCTGTGCGCCTCTAAACCAGAACTAACACCAGGTCTAAACCAGGTCTAAAACCAAACAAGAATTTGCAGGAGTTGGTTGCTACATTCATGTAGTTTTAAAAATCATGACAATATCAAGTAATCCAAAGTAATCAGATTACGTTACTCACTTTAAGTAATTTAATGGATTACGTCACAAACTACATTTTGGGGAATGTAATCTGTAATCTGTAGGGGATTACATTTTAAAAGTCACCTTCTCAACACTGATGCTACAACATCTAAACAGAACCGTACATTACATCAAGTGGAAAAGAAACCGTGAGGTGAGTCAACCTTAGCCCAGTGATAATTACGTTTTTCATGTCCAAAACACGTGTATCTGTCAGTGCACGTGGTGTGGACTTAACATGTGCAAAGTAGACGCGACAATAACAAACGATTACTCGATTATTCGAACAAAATAATCGACAGAATAATCGATTACTGTAATAATCGGTAGCTGCAGCCTTACTTGTTTATGCGACACATTTGACATATTCACTGTTTTGAGGATTAAAGTGGACGTGTTTCATTACACACATTAACTTTGCACAAGAAGTGATTTAACAAAGACTTTTAGCACCACAGGCGTGATTTAGCCTTTATTCTTTATTGAACTGTATTGAATCGATTTAAAATATATTGTATCGGATCGAAAGTGCACTGTATTGAGATATGTATCGTATCGGCAGCTTAATGATGCCCAGTCCTGTTATTGTAAACAGCCTTAATCTTATTTCTACATTATATAAATGTTTACAGTATTAAAGCATAAGTACTTCATGTGGCATTATCATTCATTTAACTTGAAGGTGCACTCTGTCTGTGACCAGCTTGTTTCTATGGATATGTCATTGCTCTGCCTGGAATGTTCCACAGTGTGACATTAAACTGCTCTACTTTACATTAATTCAGTTACAGGTGTTTTTATAACTCAAAAAATACCTAGAAAAACAAATATTCTGACTGTGAGCGGGGTCGTCTCTCCACAGATCTCCACAGAACTCTAACTTAGTCGTGGTTCTCCATGAAGAAAAGCATTTGATGGATGGAGAAAAGTTACACAATGCAGCTTTTAAATGCAACGTTCTTTAATGCCATATCGGTTCCTTTGTTTTAGGCTGATCTCTGAGCGAGGACTTCCAGCTCTGCGTACGCTGTTTAACGATGTCAAATTTAAAGGCAAAGGGCACGAGGTGAGCTTTTTCTACAGCGCACGATTTCTCTTTTCTAAGCATAATTCAAATTTGTCAAGTATTGAAAGGAAAAGTGTGTGTTTTTTTGTTTTTTTTTAGGCGGAGGACCTGCGTTTGTTGATGAAGCGGATGGAGAACTGGGCGCACAGACTTTTCCCTAAACTTCAGTTCGAGGATTTCATCGACAAAGTGGAACGACTCGGAGCCAAGAAGGAAGTGCAGGTCAGACGAGAGAACTTTTATAAATAAAACTCTCACTATTTAACGTTGTGTGTGTGTCAGTGAATATCTGTTTTCACTGTTTATTTAATGGCAGAGCTGCACTGTCTGTTGCAATCAACTTTAAATCGCAATTTGAGTCGGTGTCAAATCGCAAAGGCGGCCATTATTATATACTGTATATATAGAAGTGTTTCGCAGACATTTGAAGTATCCCCTGACCAAAATCCTACTTTTTAAACATATATTGCAAAGTTTCTGAATCTGATTTTGTGTTTTGTGACAGACGTGCCTGAAGAGGATCAGACTGGACATGCCGTTAACACATGAAGACTACACTACACAAGCGGGTGAGATTTTTGACATTTTACCAATAGCAAAATCCATCACCATTTAATATTTACTGTGCGAATCAATGTATTGAATGAATGAAAGTGTGTATGAAGAATTATATTTCCTGTAACTTGAAAACACGGCTTATTCGTCAAGTTTTTCCCAACTTTGTTCTTTGTCCCGTCTTAATTTTATGGTGGATCGACAGATAGTGCCTTTTGACAAGTTACACAACTCATTTTACTAAAGTTAAGATCGTTATATTTAAAGTTTTAGCAAAAATATTCACTCTTGTTTTCCCAATTTTGCTATTTTTTTGGGTTAAAAATTTCACTGTTGACTGTTACTTGGTAAAACTCTTCTAACGTACACAGAAATGATTATCTGACAAATACAAATATAAGAAAACACCTTTTATTTTGTTGAAATCACGTGTAAAGTATCAGAAAAAATGTGTTTTACGTGTGCGTTCTCCCTAATGTGTCATCACTGTGTTAGAACTCTCCACTTCCTGTAATTTTCAACATATTTTTCTTTGCAAATTGCTTCGTCATTTATATTTACAACAGTTACGGTCTCACTTCAGTCAAAATAACCATAAAAACCTGTCGCATACGCACTTTAACGCACTTGATAATAATTGTAGCACATCCCTCTGACTGACGACACTTAAACTGGCGATTTTTAGATTTAATAAGATAAGATAAGACAGGACTTTATTGATCTCGCAGTGGAGAAATTCAACAGTCACAGTAGCTCCAGAACAGTTTAGTGCAAAAAAGGAAAAAAAGTGTGACGCAATCAAGATAAACAATAATAATAAAAATAGAAATAATAATAAAAATAATAATAATGCATCAGTTTTATACAGCGCTTTTCAGGACACTCAAAGATGCTTTACAGAGCATTATTCATTCACTCCAGACCCGGTGGTGGTAAACTACTATTGTAGCCACAGCTGCCCTGGGGCAGACTGACGGAAGCGAGGCTCCAATCTGCGCCATTGGCCCCTCCGACCACCACCATCACTCACGCACACACCACTTTCATACTAGGCAATGTGGGTGATGTGCCTTGCCTAAGGACACTACGACAGTTTTTACCACTGGCGCCCCCCTGTGGCACCTGGAATTCCCTGTGGTCTCCCATCCAAGTACTGACCAGGCCCGGCCCTGCTGAGCTTCTGAGATCTGACGGGATCAGGCTTTGACGAGCCGGTATGGCCACAAAAATAATAATATAAAGTGAATAAGTATATGTACAAAATTCACAAAGAGAACGGAATTGCAATAATGGCAATAAATCCTCCAGTGAGCCGTAAGAGCTAAAAGGAATATAAGATACAATATGTAAATACAGATTCACAAAGAACTCCAATGCAAGTATAACTTATTTACATGAAATTTGACACCACAAATCAACCAAGATAATATTTTGAGACGTAAAGTTATGTAAAACCCATATTTACATATTTTAAATCAACAACATACCTTATGCCTGTTGAGAGGGAGAGCTAAACAAAGACATAAAAATATAAAAGCAAAAATATATTTGCCTATCGCGTCTTTTGCCGTTCTCGATGTCAAGCCAATTAACCGTCCGTCCAATTAACCGAAAGTAAACCTTTCAAAATAAAAGCGCTACATGTAAAAAAGCGCAAGTTAATGTCAACAGTAAATAGAATGCAGTAAAAAAATAAATAAAATGAATTAATAATAATAATAATCAAATCAGCTGAGACAAATGGTCCTCTGGGTTATTTACAATAATATTTAATATTTAGTAAACTTTAGACTCTCTCGTGTGTCTCAGGAGAGGAGGAGGTTCCCGCAGAGATGCAGATTTTTGGTGATCCTGATCCGTTTGGCTGGGAACATCTGAGCGCCTCCACTCCGCGTATGATCCACTCCACCCCGGCCCCCAGCGGCTCCACAGCCCAGAGCGAGGACCCTCCCCCGGGCTCGTCTGCCCCCTCTCCCCCCTCTCTGACGGAGGAGCAGCAGAGGAGGATGGTGGAGAACAGACTCAAGGCTCTGGAGAGGAGACTAGCGAGGCAGAAACAGCAAACGGGTAAGAATTCATATCCAGTCCACTTTATTTATTTAACACATTTTATAAACATGACGGTTTCCAAAGTGCTGCACAGACAAATCAACACAACAAAAGACAGCGAACCAGAAATAAAACAATACATAAAAAGTGCTAAAATGCATAAGGCTAAAAATGATAAATCAATTAATAAAATAAAAGACATAAAAAAGTCTTACAAAAAATAAAAGATATTTATCAAAACACTTTTTAAGACAGTTTTAAAAAATATATTATTATTAAAGGAACATTACGTAAGCTGTAAAATAGAATTAGTTATTATCCGTGTTTAGTTAGTAACATGTGACACGTGTACACTTGTTCTCCCTGTGTCTGTGAAACATGGGCAGTATGTTCACTCTTTAGCTGCAGGTGACCCACTGCTCCTGACATGACCCCAACCCAAAGATGGGTCAAATGCCCAGGACAGATTTTTTTGGAAATCAATCAATAGTGCTGCCACTAACGACTAATTTTCTAACGATTAATCTCTCGACTAATTTTTCGATTAGTCGACTAATCTAAACGACTAATAAAAAAAAAAGCGGTTCTAACACACACAAGTGTGTGTGTTAGATTTTACCTTGTGTGTGCTGTGCGTGCGAGTTGCAAAGGTTATTGCTGTTATGTCTGTTGTGTGTGCTCATTCAACAATGTTGAACAACGATATGCACACACAATTTAACGAGTTTGCACGAGCAGCATATGCAACGGTATGCTCAATACCTCATGCATCGTGGTCGTGGTCGAAAGAGAGACCAGCCAGCAGAGTGCACGCGGCAAATACTTCCTCAAGTTTGTTTTCTTTGGCGGTGCCATTATTTACCACTGCTGTTAGCCTTTGGTGAAGCCGAGGTTAGCCACCTCGGCGTCAACCCCGGATGTAGCCGCTGTCAGCAGCACCGGTGTCGGCCTCGGGCGCAGTTGCTGCCAGCGGCACCGTGTCCGCTCGGGTGTAACCGCTGTTAGCGCGCGGTGTCCGCTTCGGGTGTAGCCGCTGTTAGCTGCGCCGGTGTCCGCCTCGGGTGTAGCCGCTGTTAGCTGCGCCGGTGTCCGCCTCGGGTGTAGCCGCTGTTAGCTGCGCCGGTGTCCGCCTCGGGTGTAGCCGCTGCCTGCCGCACCGGTGTCGGCCTCGAGTGTAGTACGACTAGTGGTGTGGAGGGGAAATACCTGATCTCAGGCAAGCAAAAGGTCTCTGGACGAGCCGTTTGAGACCAAAAATAAATAAAGGCGAATATTCGACCAAAAAAATTGTAGTCGACTCATTTTCATAATCGATTACGTCGACAACGTCGAATAATCGCGGCAGCACTATCAATCAATCAAACTTTATTTGAACAGCAGTTTTAATACATTGGAAAAGTAGCACAAAAATGATAATCATTAAAAACAACCGCAACCCCATTGTTTCTTCCATATCTACAGCAGTTTAGACAGAAACATAAACATAAAGCTCCTAAAGGTTACAGTAAAAATAAAAAATGGAGAGCAAAAATTAGATGGAGACTAAGTAAAATAATTTAATTTAAAACAAAATATACTAATAATAAAAATTTAATTTAAAACAAGTAAAAGTTTCAATAAAAAAAAAAAGCTAAATTAAAATGACACGTTTTGAGTTTACTTTTAAAAACATGAACACTGACGGCAGATCTCAGGTCTTCAGGTCGACTGTTCCACAAACGGAGGCTGTAAAAGCTGAATGACGCCTCACGAATTAAAACACCAATGAAAAACCAATGAAAACACATCCTCCTGCTCATGCACTTAAAATATTTTGAAACCTACGATATTCTGTAAGAGTTCATTACACTTTATAACATGATGTTTCTGTTTAATCTCAGAATCCCAGTCTGTGGAGTCTCAGTCCACACAGTCCGAGCCCTCAGAGTCCCAGACCGGAGAGTCTGAGCCCGTCCCAATGGAGGAGTCCACAGAAGTCCCCCCTGAACCGGACCAGAGTCCTGACCAAGACCAGGACAGGAACAAAGACGAGGATCAGGACCCAGTGACCAACAGCAGCACACGAGACCAAGACCAGAACCAGGACCAGGATCCAATGGCCAACAGCAGCACACGAGACCAAGACCAAGACCAGGACCCAGTGACCAACAGCAGCACACGAGACCAGGACCAGGACCCAGTGACCAACAGCAGCACACAAGACCAAGACCAGGACCAGGACCCAGTGACCAACAGCATCGAACAGCCACAAAAACCGCCTCAAACTCAGGACAGTGAGGACCATGTGAAGTCCACCCCAGACCCCAAAGAACCTGAGGCCAGTCCCAGTCCTGTCCCTGAACCAGAGGAAAACCGAGAAGACGAGGGACAAGACACTAAAGAGGAAGAGTAGATGCATTTTATAATCAATAAGTTTAAAATTTTTATGGGAGATTCAATAAACCTTGGCTTAGTAATAGTTGAAAGTGAAAAGCACAGACGGTTAACCTACAGTTTGTCCAAAATTTATTGTATTAAAGTTCCTTTACCATTACAGATGTGAAAACCCAATAAATGTACTTTTATCAAATAGTTCTACACCAGTTATTTGAAGTTTTGTAGTGCTGCAAAATCAAAAAATAGTGAATTGACATTTTAATGCGTTTAAAAACAACTCTGTACAAAAAACAAACTGTATTTTTCTAAAAAAAAATCTTTTATTCGTCAAAATAATTTACATTTTCAAAGTGTTAAAAACAAGTTTGGCAGCACATGTGACCACTGACAGCCAATAAAAATCCAGTATATAGAGTATTTATTAGGATTTACCTTTAGCTACATCATTAAACCCCTTAAAAAACTAAATTCAGAAAACGTCCCACACTTGTCGATGGAACAAAATTGTAAACATGACTCTAAAGATTAAAATGTTTGTTTTTGGTACATATACAGTAATAAAAAGCTAAAATCTTGTTTCATATAAAAATGGTTGCGACCCAAACATCAGTGCTTAATATTGTATCATTCTGAGGTATATAGATGCAGTAGACGTTATTCTTACTAGTAAAAATGTAATACATCGGTTTCATATCGCGCTTTTCATGGTAACACTAAAACAAAAACAGGACAAAGCGGTAATGAGGAGCAGTCGTGTGTGGGGGCTGTAGGCTGTGAGGAAAAGGTGTGTTTGGAGCAGTTTTCTGAAGGCGTTTAGCGAGTTTCTGATGTGAAGAGGGAAGAGAATTCCTGAGGCCGGGGACAAACACGGCAAAGGCTCAGTCCCCCAAAGTCCGGTGCGTTAATTTAACTTTGGGAGTGAGGAGGTCAGAGAGTCGGCTGATCGGAGGCGGCGGGAGGGACGTCTGTGAGTTATGGAGGGGCCCCGGTTATGGAGGATCTTGAAATTGACGCGCTGTTTGATGAGGAACCAGTGGAGTTGTTGCAGAACGGGGATGATGTGGTCTCATGTGTGGGTGAGGGTTTTGAGAGGAACAGGCAAAGGCGGGCAATGTTTCTGAGACAATATTTCATGTTTCAAAACGTAATACTGTATATGTTTCGAAAAAAAAAAACCCTAAAAAAGCAAGTAATAAAAACGATTGTCCCTTCAAACGTTGGGATAAGAGGCTGACGCCCTCTGCTGGTCAAAATGAGCTGGTGCATCATGTCCCTTCAATTAAAAAAAAGCTAAGTTTACACTAAAGTTGCCAAAAAATACTACGAACAGCAGTTAAAAGCCCACGTACGCCTTTAGTTCAGTAGAGATGGGCAATTCCAGGGCTCAAATCATCCAAATAATCGTAAATATCCAGGATTTTTCTCATGTTTGTTTGTTTTTTCAAGGTGTGAATGAAACAAAACACAGCTCCACAGGTTTGTTTTTGATGAGGAACCATTATAACAGATCAGAAACGAACGTAATACGAGCTCTTTAACGGCGCAGTTCCTCCCTAAGCCGTGGTGGCGCAGAGCTTCTTGGCGCTGGCCTCGTCGTCCAGCAGAGACAGCTCCCGGATCTCCTCCAGCAGAGAGTACAGGTTCGGCTGTTTGCTCTGACTGTACTGCCTCTCCTCGCGGGACAGTCTGGGTCTGAGCGAGGCCTTCTGCAGGGACTCCTCGGCCTGTCTCTGGACCTCCCGGATCAGCTGGACTTTGGACTGGGTCTGGGCCAGGTCTGGGTTCGGGGTCTCGTGAGGCGTGTCTCTGATCACCTCCAGTTTCAGAGAGTCGGCGTGGCACCGGTTTGACTGCACCGAGATACGCACCTGCGAGAAGAAGAGGAGGATTTCAATTAATGTTTTATTCTTTACTCTAAGGATTTTCAACCAAACTGTAACTAATCACATTTATACAGCTCTTTTCTACCTTTTAAGTTTATTTTTGTCCGTGTGGAACCAAAACGAAACAGGAATCACGAGCCAATTACAGTGTTCACTACATTTGAGTATTGCTGGGTTTCAAATTCTATAATAATATTTAGGCCCCGTTTACACGTACACGGATATTTTTAAAAACGGAGAAATTTCCCTTAGTTTGTACCCATCTTTTACACCCAAACGGAGAATTCGCCTCTGAAAACGAATCTTTCTAAAAACTCCGGCTAAAGTGGAGATTTTGGAAAACTACAGTTTGGCGTTTGCGTGTAAAGTGACATAAGCAGCGTTTTAGGCATTTGACCCCAAAGTGCGACCAGTGTTAACGTTTTTCTGTGGTGATGATGATGGAAGCGTCAGAGCAGCAGTCGCTTTACTTCTGCTCCAAACACTTGTCCTGTGTTTGCATTTGCACAGCTGATGGATCATATCGATGAAGAGAGACGAATGAGGCTCGGAGCTCAGCAATTTTCTCTCTTCTCCCTACGACCCGAAGACCCAGTCTCCGTCACCGTCGCTGTTGTTGGGTCCGACCTGGGCGAACCGCTGTCTGGTGGGATCATTGTGAAAATGAAGTGGTTGTCCCGGCATGAAAGTTTTAGGATGTCGCGGTCATCACTGCTGTTGACCGTCATGCAGTCTCCTGTCAGTGTCATAAAAAAGTTGCCTACACGTTGTATTATCTGTCTTTCAGTCTTGCTCGATCGATTGTGTCAAAAATAGTAAGGGAGGTGTGTAAGGCAATAACTGTCCACTTAGGTCCTATGTACATACAACTGTATTTATGCAGGTTCATGTAAACTGAAACTTTTCTGAAAACGATGCTGTGTGCACAATGTTATTCCGGAAAACCGAGCGAGGGAAATATTCGTTTCTAAAAATACCCGTGTACGTGTAAACGGGGCCTTAATGCAGACGGGCATCTAAAATTAATTGTTAAAATGCAGATTTGTGTGCTCATTTTGCAAGTTCTTGGGGTGTGTGGGCCAAACTTGGACTTCTGGGGGGTCTGAGATTTGAAGAAGAATCTATTTTGATAACATTTTGTATTGGAAAGACTGTCAGGAGATGGGAAGGAAGCGAGTCCTGTCAAATCCCTAATATTTGATCATATATTTCTTTACAGAAAACCATTGTTGTGTGTAAACTGTCATTAGATAATAGAAATAATCAGGTTCAACATGGGTGAATTTGCTTTTGTAGTTTGCCATGAAATATCCCAATGTTGTCAAAAGAAAAACACTGGTTTAGGTGGTTTTCAGATTATAAAATGTGATGCTCTGTTAATTTGATCAAAATAAAAATTTAATTAAAATTTCCATTTTAAGTCCAGTCAGATTATTATTAATGTTGGTCTTTTGGCAACAGTACGTACTAAATATTTTGGTCATCGTTATCCAAAGCGCCATTTAAAGTAAGTTAGTAACATAACATTATCATTTCAGAGCATGTCCAGCGTTTATTTCTATAAAAATGTCGTCTTGTACTCACTGTGATGTGCTGGAAGAGCCTGAAGGTGGCGCTCCCGCTCGCAGAGGAGGTGCTGATGTGGTCTGAGTGTCTCTTCACGGTTCCACTGCTCCACTCACAGAGTCCGTCAGCTCCAAAGGTCAGAACCTCCCCCTCTCTGCTCCTCAGGTACACGGGGCCCTTCACTCCGTACCTGAAGCAGCGGCAGGAGAACGTCTTAATGAAAAGCTTTGATGCAGGACGTTTTCTACAGGGCTTCAAAACGGCTCGGAGGAGTTTGGTTTTGCGTCCTATTGGCCTGTATTTTTTTACAGATATCAGCCTAAGCGAATGAGTGTGCCTTGTTTCATTTAGTTATTGCATATTTTATTTCTCATGCCCAGTGGCAATCTCAGAAAACAACGTATTACTGTATTTTTCGGACTATAAGTTTTTTCAGGGTTTGGGTGGTTCCTGCGACTTATACTCAGGTGTGACTTATATATTACATTTTTCACACTGACAGCCCATAGACCAAATATATGAATCATATATATGAATAAAAAATGAAAAAGCAAATCGTTATCCGTTTTTTCATTTTGGTTTTAGAGACAAATAATAAAGAGTTCTATATTGAAAAACTAACAAACAAATGATACACGGATTCTTCTCTACTCGGTTGTTTTTATTACTATAACTTCTATAACTCGCCTTTCAAGATGAAATGTTGGTTCTTGGTCTCTGATTTTATAAAATAAATTTCCCCCCAAAAATGCGACTTATACGTGTTTTTTTCTTCTTCCTTTTGGATTTTTTGGCTGGTGCGATTTATACTCCGGAGCGACTTATAGTCCGAAAAATAGTTCAATTTGTCAACTGGACAAGAGTTTTAGGTAGAAGACGTTTCGCTGCTCATCCAAACTGCTTCTTCAGTTCTGGTCAGACCCTGGAGGACACTGACTTACATCTGCCTGCAAGAAGGAGGAGTTTGATCCCCCAGTTACTCTGAAACTAACACCACAGCACTTGTTCACAGTTTCTGTTGTTAACTCGGCCTATTAAAATGGACTTGAGAATGGAGTCAAATTAGCATAATTACATATTGAACTCTTCCCTTTGCGCCCTGGATTCTACCTGGACGACTTAAGGCCGCTACACACTAGATTTTTCGGTCTTAAACGATTTTTAAACGTGTGACAAAATGTGCAAACACCACAGACACGAGGAGAAACTTATGAGACTTAAAATCTCTGATCTCACAGTCTGCAGCGGGATCTGTGTGTGGACCACAGGACATAAAGTTGTGAGCGCGATCACGTCAGCTGTTTCTCTACAGTAAAACCACTCGATCTGAGACTCTGAAGTGTTCAAAGATCCGAGCTCTGCACTTCTAGTTTAGACACAATTCAAAACTGTGTGATTAATATTTGTGAAATGTGGCGCAATACTTCAGATACAAGATTTTTAAAGCATAAAAGAGGAGATAAAGTCCACAGGAAGTAGAGTCTCAATCACTAATCTGCAGCTTTACGCTCTGTGGACGTAAAAACAAACACATGCGAGGAACAACTTTCGCCTTTTTACATTAAAAAAACGCCTCAAACTGGATTAATAGTGCGGTTTTGTGGACTGGATGTCATTATTTGCAGAGGACAATTTCTATGGACAATATGGGTCAGATGCCGCACTTTAAATGTACCACTTTATGGGAGGTGAGTATTTATGTATTTATTTTCACTCTCCTCGAGTTTGTATATGCATCTCCTGCGGCTGACAACTCTCATGTTCACTTAAGGTATATTGCGTCTCTGTGTCCATCACTTCTCTGCCCCTGACGCTCTGTTTTATCGACTGTTACCGTCACGTTGCTGTTGTTTGGTGGCTCTGATCTGACACTGACCCCACAAACACATGAGGAGCAGCGGCTTCAAAATCGCACACGGAGACAAAAAGTCGGGTCGCGCCTCCTCAAACTCGGGGAGAAGAAATCGCAGCCAAAATCGGGCAAATTCTGCTGTAGTGTGTGGCGGCCTTTAGGGATTCTACACACGTTTTTAAAGCTTCAGTCCCCCCTTCCTTTGCTCCCTGTGTTAACTCACTCCCCCTTCAGAGCGCCGTCACAACACAATGAGTGTGCATCCCGCTAATGAAGTACTGAAGCCATTGTGCATCGCATCATTTGATAATTATTTATTAAAGAAATCTATTTTTTCTGTGTTTAGCTGACTTTTTTCACCCAAACACCAGAGTCACTTGGCCATAAATATGCTATAAATATAAATACACAATAATGAACGTCGATATTACAATGGCTGTGTCTGAAAGTCGACCCCAACCCCTCAAAAACTACACAGGCCTTTATTTAGTGGACGATACAGCGCCCTCATTCACAGATTCGGACACACAGCTCACGACTGACTGACCTCTGGGAGAATCACATCTGACCAGACTCGGATTGTTGTCGGGTATTGAAGTGTGTTCTGGCTCCAAACTCACTGCGGCACAAAGACGAGGAGGCCGTTGTCCCTGATGGCGTAGATCACAGCGTCCGACACGCAGCTCGGGTCACACTCGGGGTCTCTGTCTCTGAAGAACAGGCTCTGGAACAGCTCCGTGGACAACTTCTGAGCGTGCTGAGCTGCCTGCAAGAGAGAAGAGGGAAGGAGGAGAAAGAGGGGAGTGGGAGAAAGAGAGTTTTGATTTGTTATCACTCTTATCAAGTGGCAGAGGGCACAAGAGCTAGGCCTGTATTTCCTCAATCACTCATGCATGCAAAGCGTTGTTTTACCAAGCTTTATCATCATGAAAAACTATTACTGGTCTCTAATAGTTGTGAAAAGCTCTTATCAAGTCGCACTGAATAATTAGAATAGTTTCAGTGCATAAGGTAAGTGAGGAATAACATTGGAATACTACAGACTGTTAAAAATTATTAGTTCTATTGTTCACGTTTTAAAGAAAATAAGATACGGCGCCTTTAAGAAAACCCATCACTGTTTTATTACCCCTGAACATTCCCATAAGAGTCATTTCTGCGTAATATATTGTAGAACCTTCAATAGTTCACAAGCACTTCTCTGTGTAGAACATAATTGTGTTTGCAGGAGATCCTAATAATCTGTAGAACTACAGCGCTTAAATTTATTAGAGCACCTGTCATGAAAACAAGAAAACATACATAGCTTCATAGTTTATCAAAAACTTGTTTCAGATGAACAGTTTCATTGTTATTCATTAAGAAAACGACCAGCTGGAATAACAAAATAGTCCAAATAATAACCAAAAATGTGAATATTTTGTGTGATTCTTTGGCGCAGATAACAGCTGCATTCTTACTGCTTTGTTTTTACGTCGTTTTGCAAAGTCTCTTTTGTTATTTAGTTCCAAATAGTTTCTCGCTGTTCCCAGAGACTTGCTTTGATGTCATTTTTGGAAAACATTCAACTTGAAAATTTATGGATACCAACTATTTAAGGATTAAAGATGTCGTTTTGATACACTGAACCATTATAGAAACATAAAAAGAACTGAAATACTGTTAAATTATGACATCAGTGGTAAACACCTTATACTGGGGGGTGGTCTAATAAATTTGTTAAGCGCTGTGTGTCTATGGTTCTACTCTTTTTTTCTTCTTTTTTTTCCTGTCGAGTTTTTTATTAACATTGCAAAACATGAGGTACAAACAAAACCGGCACCTCATAAGAGTATATACGATGATATGTAAATAAAACAATAAACAAAATAAACATAAAAAAGGGGCAATTTCACATTTTCAGATCAACGGAGCAAATCAATATCGTTCAGAAAGGGCACAAGAAATCCAGCCTCTTTTCTTTCAATCAGACTCAGTGAACTGACAAACATATTTAGATTTTAAAGTGTGTTAAGTTTGGCTTTGTCTTAAAAAACGACATTTGTGAATAAAATATCTAACATTACCTAATATCAATAAATTGTTTACACCAAATTCCAATTTTTTGTTATTTATTAATACACCAAATTTAAGTCCTTTTATATTTAGAGGGGCAAGATGAATTCCTCTGGACTGAAGCTGAAATTGAAAATCAAGCCAAAAAAGTTTCACAAAACCACAGTGAAAGAAAAGATGTTCTAAGACTTCTTCTCCTGTTTCACAAAATACACATTTACCGATCTCAAATTTGCTTTTTTTTTTAAAGAATTCATTTGTAGGATAAATGTTTGAATTGTGTCTCCTTCACTTCAGGGGGAATTGGAAAGGAAAGATACCTGGTTCTAATCATTGTCATTTCTTTTTTCTAAATGTCTTCTAAGAATGTAATCTCTTTTTACTAATTTGGGGAAGCAATAATTTGTTATTAAGGAACGTCTAATAAATTCTATGGTTCTGCTCCGTCACAGACCCTGTTCCTGTTGTTGATGTGCTGAGCCGTCTCTTCTAACTCTCTGTTGGAGGCCACGGTGGAGCCGAGGCCTCGCTCCAGGTCCAGCGCCGCCATCAGGAGCCTGTGCACAATGACGTCGGCGTAACGGCGGATGGGAGACGTGAAGTGGGTGTAGCGGTCCAGAGCCAGACCTGAGAGGAGAAACGGGCGGTCAGTGAGTGAAGGTGAGGTGCGGGCTTCAGAGATTCATTTGAAATACATTTTTGACTATTAAAAGGATCTATTCTCTATGATCTACACTTGTAAAGAACTATAAAGACTCTAAAATACATTCCAAACAAAGACAGAGGCATAATTAAAATGTAATGTCTAATCTCACTCTTTCAGTCTTCCTATTTCAACCTTTGCTTAGACGACCAACCTTAAAAATAAATATTACTGTATACTAAGTGATTGTGATCGTGAAGGTACTGATAGTATAATATTTTGAGGTAATAACAGTAATATATTACAAACAAATTCTAGCAGTAGTAGTACATTTTCTTCAGTCGTGTACTTCACGTTCATTAATCACTTATGAATGCCTAACCTTGATTACAACAAGAGAAAAAAAAAATCACAATAGCGATGTAACAATAACCGAAATCTGGTGATATCGTATGGTCAGAGGTCTCACAATAATATTGTGGACCATCACAATATATCGAATCCCAAGTCTATTTGCTTAAATGAACAGTTCTGATGCAGAAATAGCTAAAAAAAAACAGAGGGAACTACATAGACCATGATCCTTTGCTCCGTTTCAGTGCAGACGACATGAAGAAATAACTGTTCTAAGCACTTTTACATCTTCATTCAACATTTCTTTTATTTTTTTCATTCTTTGGATTAAGTCTTGTGAAGGCATTATTAGAGGAAAAAGTAGCAGATTCACCACAAAATATTGCAATAAATATGGTACAGTGAGATGTACATGGTGAAAATATCGTACAGAGAGATTAGGATATCGTTACATCCCTAATGACAATAAATGTTGTGACTGGTCAAAGCGTTTTAGAATGTCAGTCTTGTTATTATGTACAATATTGTAATATCATGAGCTTTCCCACAATATTGCAATAAATTTCGTACTGTGATGTTCATACTGTGACAATATCGTATCATGAGACTTGGATATCGTTACACCCCTAATACATAATAATAACAGTGCTCATAACAGTACTCGTTCTACAATATATCTATAGTCATTTTTATTTTATAGCGCATTTCTCATATTGGGTCGTAAGTAATCCTGAATTTTCTTTTTTTGTCTCTAGTTTCCTTTCACCAAGACTGTCTATTGAACTGGGGAATTACGCCACAGTAGCTCAATAATGTAATAATAAAGTTTACCCAAGTCTAAACACAGATGTTATTGTAATAATAGTATTTTACCGTAGTGATAGTATTTTACCATAGTGATAGTATTTTACCGCAGTGATAGTATTTTACCGCAGTGATAGAATTTTACCGTAGTGCCAGTATTTTACCGTAGTGATAGTATTTTACCGTAGTGATAGTATTTTACCGTAGTGCCAGTATTTTACCGTAGTGACAGTACTTTACCGTAGTGATAGTATTTTACCGTAGTGCCAGTATTTTACCGTAGTGCCAGTATTTTACCGTAGTGATAGTATTTTACCGTAGTGATAGTATTTTACCGTAGTGATAGTATTTTACCGTAGTGCCAGTATTTTACCGTAGTGCCAGTATTTTACCGTAGTGATAGTATTTTACCGCAGTGATAGAATTTTACCGTAGTGATAGTATTTTACCGTAGTGCCAGTATTTTACCGTAGTGATAGTATTTTACCGCAGTGATAGAATTTTACCGTAGTGATAGTATTTTACCGCAGTGATAGTATTTTACCGTAGTGATAGTATTTTACCGTAGTGATAGTATTTTACCGTAGTGCCAGTATTTTACCGTAGTGATAGTATTTTACCGCAGTGATAGTACTTTACCGTAGTGATAGTACTTTACCGTAGTGATAGTATTTTACCGTAGTGATAGTATTTTACCGCAGTGACAGTATTTTACCGTAGTGATAGTATTTTACCGTAGTGATAGTATTTTACCGTAGTGATAGTATTTTACCGCAGTGATAGTATTTTACCGTAGTGATAGTATTTTACCGTAGTGATAGTATTTTACCGTAGTGATAGTATTTTACCGCAGTGATAGTATTTTACCGTAGTGATACTATTTTACCGTAGTGACAGTATTTTACCATAGTGATAGTATTTTACCGTAGTGATAGTATTTTACCGTAGTGATACTATTTTACCGTAGTGACAGTATTTTACCGTAGTGATAGTATTTTACCGCAGTGATAGTATTTTACCGTAGTGATACTATTTTACCGTAGTGATAGTACTTTACCGTAGTGATAGTATTTTACCGTAGTGATAGTATTTTACCGCAGTGATAGTATTTTACCGTAGTGATACTATTTTACCGTAGTGACAGTATTTTACCATAGTGATAGTATTTTACCGTAGTGATAGTATTTTACCGTAGTGATAGTATTTTGCCGTAGTGACAGTATTTTACCATAGTGACAGTATTTTACCATAGTGATAGTATTTTACCGTAGTGATAGTATTTTACTGTAGTGACAGTATTTTACCATAGTGATAGTATTTTACCGTAGTGATAGTATTTTACCGTAGTGATACTATTTTACCGTAGTGATAGTATTTTACCGTAGTGACAGTATTTTACCATAGTGATACTATTTTACCGTAGTGATAGTATTTTACCGTAGTGATAGTATTTTACCATAGTGACAGTATTTTACCGTAGTGATACTATTTTACCGTAGTGATAGTATTTTACCGTAGTGACAGTATTTTACCATAGTGACAGTATTTTACCGTAGTGATACTATTTTACCGTAGTGATAGTATTTTACCGTAGTGACAGTATTTTACCGTAGTGATAGTATTTTACCATAGTGATAGTATTTTACCATAGTGATAGTATTTTACCATAGTGATAGTATTTTACCGTAGTGATAGTATTGCTCGGTGGACACAGCTCCAGTGGAGAAGTACATGGCCTGGGACATGGCCTGAGTCGCCATCATCCTGAGGAGACGGTTCACCACAGGGTCCTGGGTGTCCACCGCCTGCTCCAGGGAGTCTGCCAGGGACTTATTAGACCTGAGACAGACAGGGACTTATTAGACCTGAGAGACAGAGACAGGGACTTATTAGACCTGACACAGAGACAGGGACTTTTTAGACCTGACACAGAAACAGGGACTTAATGGGCTTCATCCCCTATTCCGACACACCGCCACCTCTGACAATTAGACGTCAATGTCGGAGTGGCAGCCTCTAACCGACTTATTAGACCTGACAGAGACAGGGACTTATTAGACCTAAGAGACAGAGACAGGGACTTTTAGAAAGACAGAAAGAGAAAATAAAAACACTTGACTCACCACATCATACCTACCACAGCAGTGCATTTTACCTATCGCACCTCTTAGTATTGTATATTCTACATTTGTCATATTTTTAGAATACAGTGGAGCGACGCAATTAACCCATAATATTTGTCTAATTCTATTGTTTTTAAATACACTATAGATTTTATACAACATTTAATGGGCTCTAAATCAACAGAGAGACACAATGACAATGAGATCAGGCTTAAAAAAGAGGTCTGGATATATCAACAACACATGAGCTGCACAGTGGAAGTCTTTAAGGTTGGAATAATGCATAATACAGTACCTGGCGTCTATGGTGAAGCCCCGGGCCCTGGCGCTCTCCTGCAGCTGACTGAAGTGCTCTTGTCTGGGAGGGGGGTGGTGTCGGAGCAGGGCCTGGTGCGGGAACGACTCCTGGATCTTGCGCGCCACCCAGTGGTTGGCGAAGATCATGCACTCGGCCACAGTCTCATGCACCTCCAGAGGCTGACGAGGGACCAGAGCTATGATGTTCTTCTCTGAATCCAGCTGAGCTCGAACCTGAGAAAATCAAACACATACGTACTGCTTTTTAGGACGATCATCGAATTATTGGTCGATTAAAGACATGTCCTGCTGGTTAATTAGTCGACTGAAAAAGTGGCGTGGCAAAACCTCTCAAAACTATTACGTATCTCTGTGTATCTGCCCCAAGCTGCGCTCACAAGACTAAACCTGCAGGGAGAGCTCATGCAAAAATAGCTATTTATGCAGAAAAAAGTACTAGGAAAAAGTGTATTTATATATATAAAAAAAATTAACTCCTGAATCATTAATTATGTGATGGTTTTCACTACTTTCTGCTATTGTCCCATATAAATCCATCCATCCATCTTCTCTCGCTTAATCCAGCTGGGTCGCGGGGGCAGTTTGCTGCCCAATACTCATAGCACCTGACCCCCCCTATGAACCCTTCTGCAGGTGGTGAGCCCACAGGAGGGTGGACAACATGGTCCTTGATGTTAGTTCATAGGGGTGCTGGCATGTTTTTAGGTTGATGGGGGAAACCGGAGTACCCGGAGGAAACCCATCCAGACACGGGGAGGAACATGCAAACTCCACACAGAAAGGCCCGGGCGACCCGGGGATCGAACCCGCAACCTTCTTGCTGTGAGGCCTGAGTGTTGCCACTCAGCCACTGTGCCGCCGTGCGCCGGATTATAAATCTTTATAATCTAAATAAAATAATTGGTCAGCTATTTTGTTATAATGTATATAAGTTATAATGTGGTTTTGTATCCTGCTTTTGTATATTTTTATGGATAATTGTTGTGTGGGAGTGACATACGCTTGTGGCTGGAGTATTGGACAGGATCCTACAGCTAGGAAAGATCGCTAGATTAATCAAACATGCTTGGATGACATATAAAACCACTTCAGGCATGCTTTTGATGAGGGAACGTTTGTAGAAAGCTCTAAAAAGACGATTTTGCACAATAGCCCCTCTGTAAATTCCAGTCTCAGAAAAAAAAAGTTCCAAACTACCATAAAATACCAAATAAGAATTCCAATTAACCACCGAGTCCCCTTTAAATGCTGGTTCCAAATAATGCATTTCTTTCTGCGAGAGTCCTGCGTGGCGGGTCTGAGGCGCGCAGTTTAGAGGGAAATTAGCAGTAGGTCATAGTGGTTAAAGAATTTGAGAACTATAATTTCCTAGTTTTGGTTTACAAGATTTTTATAAGGAAGGAATTAATCGCTGATCCCAAATTGCCGCCTCGTCTCAAATAAGTGTCTGCTCAAATAAACGCCCTGGTCATTATTTGGTATTTTACAGTATATTATAAAGGGACATTGGTGTTTTCTTCACTTAGTTTAGTTGTTTTTTAGCTGATGATTGGTAGTGATCATTTTCATGTCTTCTATACTTTATTATTAGTTTTCAATAGTTTTCATGAGCAAAAATATACTGTTGACAAAACTAGAATGCACTGTTTTTAGTTAACAAATAAACACAACTAAAACTAGAATGTAACTATTGCATCTGATCCAATATTATTACTATTATTATTGATGTGTGTACGTTATTGTGATTCTCCTCACCTCCACTCCCTCCAGCTCGAGAGCGCCCCCTCTGTCCCTCTTTGCTCTCAGGTGTCGGGCCACATGAGTCAGGGTCTCTAAAGCCTGGTATAGCTGGGCCAGCCTCTGACTCTGCTCCTCTGGGTCGAGTTGGGTCAGCTCTGGTACAGTGGCGTCCTCTCCGTTCAGCAGAGCCTGGGCCAGTTCATAGTGCAGCTGATAAGACGAGCGGATCAGAGTGCGGCCGAACCAGACACTCTGCACCTCCAGAGACTCTGAGTCCAGCTCCCACAGAACGCTCATGGCATACCTGCAGATACAGAGGGGGACTGATTTTCAAGGTAATAAAAAATTTCCTGAAGACATCTTTAGAAAGTAATGTCTACTGGAACACATCCATGACTGAATGTGCCGTCCAAAAAAATAATGGACAAATTGTACTTTGCAAATGTGCATTTTTCAGTCATTTAAACTGCACTCCACACTGCGCATTAAAACAGTCTCACGCACTGCCCCTTGTTCATCCTTTTCTATAGAGAGTATATTTATCAATCGAAAGGACTAACTTCAGCCGCCACTGCTGCTCTGAGCAGATTCACAAAAGTGAGCCCAGTCTGACCATTATGTCTTAATCAAACTAACACATTTATACAGGAAAGGAAGGCTATGGAATACATGCTAAAATAAATGGCTTATGGTTGATTTATGCTTTATTTTGAGCATAGTACACAAAATCATATGTACAGACATGCAAACTCCAAATACAAGAAACAAAAGGAAAGAAAATTTAAACAAGGACGATCAAATTTGTTTACATGCCCAAAAATGAGTGGGAGGAAGCAAAAAAACTTATTAAATCCCACCCCTTCTCCAAAATTAGAAATAGTCCTTTTTCACTTCCCGTTAGTCTTTCATTAGGACTTAACCAAGCAACATTACAGACCTAAGTCATGAATCCTTTAGTTGTCAGAAAGCCCACCTGTCGACCCCTCCGAGCAGAGAGCAGAGGTTTGCACTGAGCACCTCGGGGAGCATGTCGTATCTGCGGTCAGCCAGGTAATACGTGGTCGCCCTGAGAGACACAGGAAAGGGAGAAAAATATAAATAATATCTCTATTCATAAAGCTGTAGATGCGCGTTTATGCGCCCTCACCGTGCGCGCGCCTCCTGGTCGGTCAGGGAGCCCTCTTTGACGAAGTGGGTGACGTCTGCGATGTGGACCCCCAGCTCCAGCCCCCCCTCGGGCAGACGCCGCACGGACAGAGTGTCGTCCACGTCCTCGCAGCCTTTGGGGTCGATGCTGAACACCAGGTGAGTCTGCCTCAGGTCCCTGCGTGCGCTCACCTGCCCCGGGTCAGGGGTCCAGGGCCGGTCAGGGGACACCGCAGGCATCTCTCTCAACTGAAGGACAACAGATTTCATTAAGACCTATGGGCAATTTTAGTACATTTCTCCTCGCCTGGATTTTTTTTTCAGAATTTTGCTTTTAAAACTGCCCCTTTTACCCTATCATGCAGTGTTCTACCTCCTTTTGTTCAGTACAACCTGTTATTTCACAATCTGTTGCTGTAGTTGTGTCAATCCTACCTCCATTGCAAGATACTGTCCCACATAGAATACTGCTTCACAACATGGTCATTTGCCAGTACCACTACACTAAATCCAATTGAACAGCTTTATAAAAAAGTCATAAAGGCATTTGATAGGAAGCCACAATCATTTCACCACTGTACAATCCTAGGAAAGTATAATCTTTTAAGTTTTGATAATTTTAAAGTATTTAAAAACTGCTGTATCATTTTTAGGTCCCTGCATGAACTGGCCCCACCACCCTTGAAAAAATACATAAAAAGAAAAAGCGAGTCTAGCACCAGATCAACCTCTAGAGGGGATTGTGAGATACAATTTCGAAAAACCACCTTCGCTCATAATGCTCTCTCTATCACAGGCTGCAGCAGCTGGAACACCTCACCTGTCTCAGTCAGAACAAGCCCAACCTTTGCATCGTTTAAAACGCACCTTAAGAGATGGTTGAAAAGCATCAACATTTTAACCATCTTTAGACACCATTACACACACACATACAAACACACATACAAACACACACACACACGTAGACACTAGCACTTTAAAAATAGTACTGTAATACTGTAGGCACCTTATAATGCACTCTATAAAAAGCACCTTTAACAGCACCTTAGGTCATGATAGCCATGTTTATTGTACTGTACTATACTGTGTATTATGCATATTGTTAGTTGCATTTGTCGAGTCTGTCAAATGTCTATTTTATGTGTATTTTATATATGGGACTACAGATGGAAATTAGCACCTGTGCTAAATCCGGCGTATTTACATCAATAGGTGTGATTTCATACAAAATGTATGTTCATGAATATGCATTGTCCCACCCAAATAAACAAATAAATGGAATGAAATGAAATGAAATGAATGTGGCTGTAATAAAAGTTATAGGACAAGAAATGGATATGAAAAAAAAAAAACAACCAGAAAATAAAATTCACACTCTTTTATACAAAACACACAGCAAACATGTATAAACAACTTTTTGGACATAAAAATGCCTTAGCTACAAAAATGCAAAATATCAAGTCTGTAAGTAAACTAAAAATCTCCTTATTGCCCTAAAAACAAAACAAAAAAAAGTGCAATTGCCCCATTACTTTCCTGGTCCAGTCATGGAAACAGCTCCTGTCAGGTCCAGGGCCAGAGCCACAGCACTTCTGCATTTCCCTGGTGTTTATTACATTTGGATTTGTTCATTTTGAGTGAAATGAACCTTTCAAATAAAAATAGCAAGGGATGCGCAATTATGCACACCTAGATGTGTAATTTGCCATTTATTTGAGAAAGAAACTGCACTTAGAGCGGCTTTTTCAATTATTATAAACACGTCCGAGAGTAGTCGGCCATCTTGAGTCACTTCACTCTTTGGCAAAGTTTGGGCCGATCAAAATGGACGGAGTGCATGAGTTTGGGGAAAACAAAGTTCCTATTGGACACTCGTTTTGCGCAGCGTGAGTGTGACGTAGGATAAAGCCGCAGAAATGTACAGAAACCTCTATGTCTGCACTTTCAGAGGGAAAAAAGTTAGTTTCTATCTTTTACGGTTAGAAAGTTATGCGCGGTTATAGAAAACATATTCCTTGGAATCGTATACGATGTCGTAGGTCTTCGAGTGATAAATATGGCCTTTTCTTAGCGCCTGGGTCACAATTCATGTAAACATTTGACCTATTACTAAACCTGTGTGTTTGACATGTCTGACCTGCGCCTCAGAGAAAGGAGGGACACTGATGCAGTTCTCGATGAGGATGGTCTGGACCTCGGTCTCCAGTTCTCCGGCTCGGCCCAGGACTCTGACGCTGTGTCCGTTTGGATACAGAGAGGTGCTGTCCCACGAGTCGATACGCACCACCACCCTGTGATCCTACAGAGGGAAAAACTGCTGATGTAACCGATCCAAGTTTAGAACCTCTGACCTATTTGGCCATAAAGTTAGAACATTTTTTAAAACACCAACAACAAAAAAAACATTCTCCTAGTCTCTGAGAGTGGCTGCTGTTTTTGCTCTGGATGTACATTTGTAAATGGGTACTTCGTAATTTTTTTAAGTTTTGCAAGTATTTCTACTTATTACTTATTAAACTACTTAAGTAAATGAAATGCTTTCATTTAACACTTTATTTTTGCTCCTGTATCTGTACTTTCACAAGCCAAATTGAGTACTTCTTCCACCGCTGGATGGACTTTGATAGATGCTGGATAAATGTCTGACCTGTAATGTGTCTGCCTGCTGGGTGCTGATGCGGATCTTGGGGATGCGGTGGTCCCAGGGCACAGTCAGGATCTTCTGGGAGTTTCTGCTCTGACTCTGAGTCTCTCGAGGAGGAAACGTCACCACGTAATCTCTCCAGTTCCTCTGCAGGATCCCCACCACGCGACCTGGACAAGAGGAGGGACATATGACGCTGTACAAAGAACTGGACTCAGCAAAGACTAGTACTGACCTGCGTGAAGTCGCCCCCATCAAACACAAACCTACACAAAAACTGTCAATCGTTTGTGCTTCGTTTGTGCTGCAAAAAGTTTTGTTTGTGCTGCTTTAGTTTTGGAGAAATTAACGATTCTTTTATAGGTCAAATTAGGATCAGCCCCCAGGAAGCTTCAAAATGCTCTAAAACGCCCAAAATGGAGTCAATAGTTTGTGTTTCGTTTGTGCTGCAAAAAGTTCCGTTTGTGCGATTCTGGTTCTTAAGATATTTGCAGTTTTATTTTCGGCCAATGACGTCATCCAGCCCCTCAGAATGTGAAACAGCCTCAGAACAGGAAGAAAATTATAGAAAACGTTTGTATTTTGTTTGTGCTGTTTTGTGCTGTTACAATTTTCATTTGTGCGAGTTTATTTCTGAAATTATTAATTATTATTTCTGCGACAATTATAGGACGTCATTTCCGCTCATCTGATGGCGGCAAACTCCACAAAACTAGTGTCGATAAACGATCTCAGGCTCTGGAAAAGTCTTTATTATTATATAAAATATGAATCAAAAGCAAATTACTAAAGACTGATACAGCCGCAGAAATAATAATTAATAATTTTAGAAGTAAACTTGCACAAATGAAAATTGTCACAGCACAAACGAAATACAAACGTTTTCTATAATTTTCTGCCTGTTTTGAGGCCGTTTAACATTTTGAGGGGCTGGATGACGTCATCGGTCGAAAATAAAACTGTGAATATCTTAAGAACCAGAATCGCACAAATGGAACAAACAAAGCACAAACGATTGACACAATTTTGGGCATTTTAGAGCATTTTTAAGCTTCCTGGGAGGGTGGCTGACCCCAATTTGACCAATTTCTCCAAAACTAAAGAAGCACAAACGAAACTTTTTGCAGCACAAACGAAGCACAAACGGTTGACATAGTTTTTGTGTAGGTTTGTGTTTGATGAGGGGCCAACTTCAGGTATTTTTAGTCACTCTCACCATTTTTGTTGAAAATCAAACTCCTAAACAGGAACAGAACACTTGCACTGATCACAGATTCTTGAAAATCCATTTAGAAGTTTTAAAACTTTTTTTTTATAGTGTCCGCAAAGCCTGCATTGTGTCGCCATGGTAACTGCTGAACATTCCGCCACAGGCATACATGTAGAACACCCCTGTCGTCGTATAGAGGACAGATGATATTGCGTTTACCGGTGGGCATAGGCTGGCTGCCCTGGTCCTCCGAGCCCTTCTCTTCTCTCTGGGCTTCGGTCAGAGCTGTGGCCCGTCCTCTCCACTCACTGTGAGGCAGCAGCTCCACCACCACGCTGTCCCCGTGCACCGCCCGGTTACGATTCTTACCCCCGAACACCAGAACGTCACGGCTCTGGACTGGAAAAAGACAAAAAAAACAAAAACAAAGCAAAAACAAAGCCAAGTTTATTTATTTTGCTCATTTACGACAACACAAGTGGATTAAAGTGCTTCACACGCAGAACTTTTCAGATTCATAATAAGGCTAGGTGAAATCATCGACTAAAGAGTAATTTGATTTTGAAAAAACAGTCTACCCTCTCTTTGCTCTCTGCACTAAGGCACTCCCCCTTCATAGCACTCTCACAACACAATCAGCGCGCATCCCACTAATATGGTTATTCGTGTCTGTTTGTAATCTCACTGCTTTTTAATTGAACTGTTCTGCACAATTGCACTTTTTGTATAATTTTTATTGTTGTATTTTTAGGGTGACCATGTTTACCATTTGTCCAGGGACTAGAGATGAAATGGCGAATTCTGGTACATTTACAGAAATGTTGATTAATGTACAGTGTCCCTGCTAAATAAACCAAATAAATAAATAAAACTACTGCACATCACATCAGGTTTGTGAAGTTGCTGTGTACCGTTTTGTATCTTGCTTTTGTATTTATGGAGAGTTGTTGCGTGGACTGTATTGCTAAACATAAAAAAGTGTTTGAAGAGATCACTAAATTACTCAAACATGTATGGCTGACATCTAAAACCTCTTCAGGCGTGTTTTTGTTGAGAGAATGTCATAACATGGTAGAAATCTCCAAAAAAGTACATTTTGCGTAATACCCCCTTGAGCATTCAACCACCTTTTTATATTCAATTTTATATCATAAAAAACACATAATTTTCAAGTCGAGGAGGGAAAGTGCTGTACCTGTGCTCTTGCTGGTGAAGCCCTGTGTGGTGACTAGCGCCTCCTGCTGGGCTCGGTGCTTATTCACGCTGAGAATACCCTGAAAACAAAAATGGTCAAACAAAAATCAGCTCTTATTACAGACAGTACTAGGGATGGGCATTTGATAAAATTTATCGTTGAGAGAATTAATGTTTTTATATTAAAATCATCATCATTATTATTACTATTACTAATTCTCATAAATAAACTCAACTTTACAACATATAAACCATGGCCCGTTTGAGATTATAATGTGTTTAATGCAGCTTTGTGCATGTTTGTTTACATCAGAATCAGAATCAGAATTACTTTTATTCATCCCCGAGGGGAAATTTTCTTTGTTACAGATGCAACCGACCAAGAGCATGTACATCGAACAAGTTACAAAATAAGCTACATACAATAAGATAAAAGATAAAATAGCTCTCTCTGGGAAATTATTTACATCATTGACATCTTTATGACTATATACATGTGTGAGCAGGGAATAGGATGAAAAGGATTGAGTAGTTTGTGAGTTAAAGTGCAGCGTTCAACAGTTTGATGGCGACAGGCAGGAAAGATTTCCTGTGTCTCTCAGTGGAGCAGCGCGGCAGCCGCAGTCTATGGCTGAAAGAGCTCCTCTGATTGGCCAGCACCTTGTGGAGGGGGTGGGAGGGAGAGTCCAGAATAGTCCAGATTTTGTCCAGCATTCTCCTGTCCAACACCACCGCCAGAGAGTCCAGCTACATGATGGCACTGGCCACCATAGACTCATAGTACATCCTGAGCATTGTCCTGCAGATGTCAAAGGACCTCAGCCTCCTCAGGAAATAGAGGCGGCTCCATCCTACATCCTACAGAAACTAAACTTAAAACCGCATGGCTCATTTGCATAAACTGTAAACGCTGGAAAAAAGCAGCTCTTTCCTTGTGCTGATGCGGTCAGCTTCTGTTGGATTATATGAGTGTTCTTTCTGTGACAAAGAGATGTCTGCTAATGGTAATTTTGTTTTGTGTTGGTGATGGTTCATGTTTTCATACGTGTGCCGGTTTAGTGCAGCTCGTCATTTCACTTTATTTACGTTGGTCACTTTATTTATTTTGGCTACTGCTGTGATGAAAAGACTGAAAAGTGTTTTGGACCCATGTGTAGGGTGACCATATTTTCAAAATAAAAAACTGGGACAACCCTGATTTGTCGTGGTTAGTAATAGTAAAACGAGTGCGTAATTAAGGAAAATTGTTCTGCACTCTGCGCTAATGTGAGTCAATATAGTCACATTTTCTTTGTATTTTGGTCATTTTTAAGCAGCTTTTCTGTATTTTACCTAAAAAAAATGACAGTTTATGCCTCTTTTTACTGTTAGCGGGGATCAGATTTTTCAAAAATAGGGACACCTGGGACATTTCGTGCGTAAAACTGGGACAAATCACTGGTTTTGGATAAATCTGCTGGCACAGGGGACACAGGGCTCAAAACTGGGACTGTCCCGGGGAAATAGGGACGTCTGGTCACCCTGCCCTTGTGCGCTCGACTGTTGCAGTAACCGGGATACTGCGTTTACATGCACCGAGACGAACCAGGATACTCAAAAAACCTGATCATACCCGGGATACTGATGTGCAGGCAAACGCACTCTGAGCGATATAGCGATCTCCAAGGAGCCAGAGCCGAGACGTGGGACTGTGAGGCCGCAGCTCCAGTGTTTGTGCTGTGCAGCCTCGACTCTTTACGCTACGTTATGACAGCAACCTACATTCGGTTTGTCGATTAAAATGAACGTGATCGATGAAATTCTTCTTCGATTAGTAAGCATGAGGTCAAAATAAGTCTGCTGTGTGCTGTCTGCATCTAATTAGCAGCATTTCATTGTCAAATAATTAAGAAGAAGTGCGCTGTTAGCATGCTAGTTGTTGTTCGCTTATACACCATCACGGCAAAATTCAAATCTAGTCTTTGAAAGTTGTGAAAAGCTCTTCTAAACTCATCGTGGTGAATAATTAAGATGTTCTGAATGCATAAAGTAAGTGAGGAATAACTTTAGACCTCCGCAAACTGTTTTAAATGAACCGGTTCTGTTTTTCACCTTTTTTAGAGAGTAAAAATCAGATTCCGTACCTGCATATATCTCCCAGACTTGATCCCGGCCTCCAGGACCTCGGCGGGCAGGTGCTCTTGGTACTCCCGCTCCGACCCCTCGCTCTCCCTCTCCTGCACGGCCTGGACGATGGAGCTGTACAGTTCTTGGGCGGCGTTCACATCCGACCAAAAGTTATGCAAATATTCCTGAAAAATGCATGAGCAAATTTCAATTTTACTGTCTGGCACTTTTAGACTTTAAATTAATGTAAAAAATTTAAAGCGGCGGAGAGGGAGTTTTAAGGGCACAATGCAGCGCAGAGGAAGTGTACGCGGAGATCTTTCTGTAACGTCACTGAAATAGAGTGAACTTAAAACAGAAAATATTCCAAACACACTTTAATAGCACTAAAATAACAACACTATTTATAGCTTTAAACGTGCACTGTGTAACTTGTCTCTGTTGATGTAGCAAGAACGTTCCACGGTATGGCCATAAACTTATGAATCTCCATGGAGAATTGCAAAATTACAGATTAGATTTGTGGAGAGGCGACCCCACTCACAGTAAGAATGAATGTTTTTTAAGATTTTCATTTTTGAGCAATAAATAAGACCTGTAGCTGAATAAAAGGAAGACAGGTTAGTGCAATGGGTCCGTGTACTAATTGTTCTTTTGAATTTCAACTAAGAATGAAAAACAATCAAATGGGACTAAAACTGAATATTTCATTATTCCGTTTTAGTGTCAATTGTCGTCTGGAAGCATGGGCGACGTAGGCTTGTGGTCGGAGCCTTATACATAATCTTACAGCTAAATGTAAGAAGGGTTTGAACAAAAAAACAAAAAACAAATTTCAACCTCTATTTCTAATATTTAAAGAACCATATTTTTCTGACTTTTTTCAGGGTTTGGGTGGTTCAACTTATACTCAGGTGCGACTTATATATTAAATTTTTCACACTGACAGCCCATAGACCAAATATATGAACTGTATATATGAATCAAAAATGAAAAAACAACTCATCCGTTTTTTCATTTTGTTTTTAGAGACAAATAATACAGAAAAGAGTTGTTTATTTTTGGTTCTATATTGAAAAATTTATGAACGAATGATACATGGATTCTTCTCTATTCAGTTGTTTTTATTACTATAACTTCTATAACTTGCCTTTCAAGATGAAATGTCGGTTCTTGGTCTCTGATTTTATAAAATAAATTTCCCTCGACTTATAGTCCGGTGCGACTTATACATGTTTTTTCTACTTCATTACACATTTTTTGGCTGTTGCGACTTATAGTCCGAAAAATACAGTACACCAAATCAAAAAGCGGTCTCGGTGCCTTTTTCAGTTTTTATTTTATTTTATTCTCTCTGGTTTATTTGCCCCGGAAGTTCTGCTGGTAGAAGGACTTACCTGAAAAATCATTGCAATTTTGTGGACAAACGTGCTCTTCTTTTATAGCAACATATTTACTTTTACGACTTAGAAAATAATTGTTGAACTCCATGATGAGAAACAGGAAGCAGCGATAAACTCTCCTTTGTTCAGTTGACTCCACAGAACTATAATAAAATTTGCTTTTATTATAGTTTCACGATTGACTCTGAATTCACAGGCAGTGCGCTAAACAGCAGAACTTCCGGGGCAAATAAACCAAAGAGAATAAAATATCAAAATTGAAATAGGCACGATGATTGTTTTTTGATTGGTGCTATTTGAAATAAACTTGAAATTAAATATTGGAAATAGAGGTCGAAATCTGTTTTTTTGTTTGACATTAAAATGAAATAATAAAATAACAAACTGTTTTCCCATTTTATTGTTTTTTGTTCTTAATTAAAGGTCAAAAGAACGAATGGTACACAGACCTTAACGCCATTGCCACTGTGGATAAATTAAACCAAAGTATTAACATCTCCATGGAGACAAACAGGTAATTGCCCCTGCAGAAAAGTTACACAGTGCACCTTTAATAAAGCACGATCAAAGACTTTATTTATGAGGGTCTGAATGAAATGGGGAAAATATCGAATTGTGATTTTTCTGACAAACACACCCACATTTTTAATTTCCAAGTTACAAAAATGCATAATTATGTTGTAAAATACTGTTACATTAACGGGGTAATATATCGTAGTTGTAGTTTTTAGTTTGAGGGTCCAAAACCTTCTTTTTTTCCATGGAGTTCCTGTTTTTCCTGAAATGTTGCACAAGACCCCACAAAACTTATCAATTTTCATGGAGACAAGTAGATGCCTCCAACAAACCATGTGATTTTTGGAAATAAAAATACCCAGAATTTAGTAAATACAAGATAAGTTCACACTGTGGAACGTTTTAGCAATACAATTTTCACGAGACAAAAGAAATGTGACACAGTACAACTTTAAGACGTTAAATTATGACCTAGACAAGATATTGTATCAGCTTTATAATGGAAGTCTTTGGTCATTCAGAATACAGTGAATATAAGCCGGTCGTATAGTTCCGGCGGTGCACAGTATGAAGCACGTAGTGAATATTTTATTGAATTCATTTTGCCCTTAGAAGTGTCCAAGTCACAACTCTCTCGTGGTTTAAGACGGACACACGCCGGGTTTTCATAATATACAGACAAACCTGCTTCACTTCAAAACGCTTCTACAATCACATACCTTGTTGGTGATTGGTCCAACTATGGGTTTTTCCAAGATTTTTTCAGTTAATCGTAATTATTCGGGTCATAATATAAATTGAAAGGACTAAAAACAATAACGTGGTGCTGTCATCATGCTAAAATACTACGGAACAGACTCGATACTCTGATTCTGATACCACAACGATAATAAAAAACCTTAAATCGTAGTACTTTGGTAGTGGTCCATAGGCGTATACTAGTCTATGTGCACTTATACTTGTTCTGAGCTCAAGATCATTCTAAAAATATTCAGGAAAGCTTAATTTTTGTCATGTGAATGTGACTTTTTAGTATCGATACCTGCTCAACTGAGTATCTAGTTTCGATACTAGTTTTAGTATCAATTAATATTTAGTTCTCGATACTTTTAAGAACCCTAAATTAATGCAACTTGCCAGAAATGTAGAATAGTAGGACATTAAACATATTTATATTGCATGATTCAATTACAGGCGCTTTTACAGTATGTTCAATGCCATACTGTAAAGCATTTACTTCTCCATGGAGACAAGCAGGTGGCGCACCCTCCAGATGCAAAATTACCGTATTTTTTGGACTATAAGTTTTTTTCAGGTTTTGGGTGGTTCCTGCAACTTATATATGAAATTTTTCACTCTGACAATCCATAAACCAAATATATGAATGCTATATATGAATCAAAAATTAATCCATTTTGGTTTTAGAGACAAATAAGAAAGAAAAGAGTTTTTCGTTTTCTTATTTTTGGTTCTATATCGAAAATTGAACAAATAAATGTTTTTATTGCTATAACTTCTATAACTAGCCTTTAAAGATGTAATGTTGGTTTTTGGTCTCTGATTTTATGAAATAAATTTCCCCCAAAGTTCGGTCACGCTTACGTCACAAAACTGGAAAACGTTTGGAAATATGCAGATGATGACTTGCTTTGGGCTCTGTTGGCGATAGAAACTCTGGGAAAACTGAGAAAATGGCCTGGTTTTCTTCATCTTGATGTATTCTTTCTTTTTTTCCTTTTATAAATTGCCTTTTAATTTGTGTATTATAATTTGTCTAACTTAACAATAAAAAAGAAGTGATTGTAGTGTTCCGTTATGTTCAGCAGATCAACAGTTACAACCAGTTGCCTGTAAATTAGTTAGTTGGACAGTGACATTAAAGGTGTGATTAGTGTGGCCATACCGGTTCGTCAAAGCCTGAACCCGTCAGATCTCAGAAGCTAAGCAGGGCCGGGCCTGGTTAGTACTTGGATGGGAGGCCACAAGGAATTCCAGGTGCCACAGTGGGGCGCCAGTTGCAAAAACTGTCGTTGTGTCCTTAGGCAAGACACTTCACCCACATTGCCTAGTATGAAAGTGGTGTGTGCGTGAGTGTTGGTGGTGGTCGGAGGGGCCGATGGCGCAGATTGGCAGCCTCGCTTCAGTCAGTCTGCCCCAGGGCAGCTGTAGCTACAATAGTAGTTTACCGCCACTGGGTATGGAGTGAATGAATAATGCTCTGTAAAGCGTCTTTGAGTGTCCAGAAAAGCGCTATATAAAACTGATGCATTATTATTATTATTATTAGTGTCCCGTCCTCCATGGAAGTGGAAATCTTTAGCAGGTTGTGAAGATGCTGCTGCTGAATCCACGGTTTTATCACATGCCCAGAGTCGGGAACTGCACCAGAAGTCGTCCTCCGCATGTTTTCAGACGTCTTCCGGTAAGTGTGAACAGAGCCTATAGCGCCAAGCAACTAGGGCTGGCTATCGATTCAAATTCCAAGAATCGATTTGATTCCGATTCTCAAGATTCAGACCATTTTTGAGCTGTCCCAAGTGGTTCCTGAGGTTGGTTGTATTTCCGCTGTACTTCACCTCCATTTGGCCTTCAAATCACTTTGCTTCTGTCAAGCGCATCTTTGTCTTTATCGTTTCTGAACCCAAAATGGTGCCAGATGGAGCTGTGGTGGAAATCTTTTACTTTGTTTTCTGTTGTGATTTATTTAAGCTAAAGAATGTATTTTATGGGTTTAGAGAACTGTTAACTAACAACTGCTAAAGCATTTCTGTATTCCTGCCACATGTGGTGGTGTAACTACTGTTCCTGGGGTATCTCACAGCAGGTCACTCTGCTCTGTTTTTATTCAGTATCGTTAAAACAATAAGCTGTTGCTTTGGTCATTTTCATCATTTAGAATAGTGGGATCCTTGGGGGCTCTGATCAATGTCCAGCTGAACCAGATGAGTAATCTCTGTTTGGAGGTTGTTTAGATATAGTATGTATCACCTCATGTTGATGTTATGATATTTGTCAACTGTATAAGAAGCCTGTTTTTGTTTTGCTATTCAGATTAGGGAGAGACGGACCTTGTGAGAAGGGACAGAAGGTTTTGTTTTCATTTTCTCTGCAATTGTGTGCACAATTGCTTTAATAAATCCAGACTCTTTGATTTTAGACAACTTTTCTCCAGTTTTATTCTTCTCAGATTTAGAAATCCACAACAGGAGCTTTGAGTGTTTCTTGGCTGACGTTGCCACTTGTGTCCGATGCCATGTTCATTGTTTTGATATAGTCAGACCGCGAGCGCCTGAGCGAATTCATTGATGCGACGAGTGGGGTTATAGTTCACCGGGGGAAAATGTATTGAAAATTAAATCGATCTTTGGACATACGAATCGATCTTAAGGAATTAAGATGCAAATCGATTCAGAGTCAGAAAATTGATTTTTCAACACAGCCCTGCCAGCAACCTCACTGTTAGCACCATTATAGTTACAACCCGCCACTCCGACACTGATGTCTTACTGTCTGAGTAGCGGCATATCCATTTTTAATCAAACGTCCCTGCATTCTGACATTTTGGTAGCACTTTAGCTTTTTTTTTTCAACATGCCACCATTCCAACACACAAGGTAATTATTAAGTTGCAGCAACACTCTTTTTCGGGACAATATTTTCATGGACTGGCAGCGTAGGAGGTGCGCAAACACGAAGCAAAAAAGGTGACGCTCCAGACTATGAGTAGGTTGTCAGAATTGGCGACATAAAAGGTATCGGAATGGAGGGTTGTCGGAATGATGGAATATCGGGGTGGGGATCTGTCGAAGTGGCGGTACGTCGGAATAAGGGTTGTATCCCACCACTACGTCCTGTCCAATTTTTTTAATCATGCAATTCATTCAAGTGCTGCCGCGATTATTCGACGTTGTCGACGTAATCGAATATGAAAATGAGTCGACTACAATTTTTTTGGTCGAATATTCGCCTTTATTTATTTTTGGTCTTAAACGGCTCGTCCAGAGACCTTTTGCTTGCCTGAGATCAGGTATTTCCCCTCCACACCACTAGTAGTACTACACTCGAGGCGGACACCGGTGCTGCTGACAGCGGCTACATCCGGGGTTGACGCCGAGGTGGCTAACCTCGGCTTCACCAAAGGCTAACAGCAGTGGTATATAATGGCACCGCCAAAGACAACAAACTTGAGGAAGTATTTGCCGTGCGCACTGTGCTGGCTGGTCTCTCTCTTTCTCTCTTCCCCCTTCCCCCGATTTGAGCATTTGAGAAAATGCCAGCGGCCGGTGGGTCAGAGTCGGACCAAGACCTAAAGCCTCGAAAGTCTGGGAATACTTTCGGACAGATGGTGATAGAGTGGTTTGTACACTCTGTAAGACTTCTTTGGCTTATCACGGGAGCACGACCACGATGCATGAGGTATTGAGAATACCGTTGCAATATGCTGCTCGTGCATACTCATTAAATTGTGTGTGCATATCGTTGTTCAACATTGTCGAATGAGCACACACAACAGACATAACAGCAATAACCTTTGCAACTCGCACACACAAGGTAACCTAAAATCTAATTGTAGTGTGTTAGAAGTAGTTTTTTTGTAATTAGTCGTTTAGATTAGTCGACTAATCGAAAAATTAGTCGAGAGATTAATCGTTAGAAAATTAGTCGTTAGTGGCAGCACTAATTCATTCTAAGATTAATAAATATTTAAAGATAAGGCAGTAAAGAGAGAGTTGTGATGTGACAACCTGCTAAAAAGTACACAAATAAAATGAATACTTCAGTTTGCATCTCAATGCTAATACTAATACTAATATTGAGGCATAATAAATACTACAACAACGCCACACACATTCTACTTATAAAAATAATTGTAGTTTTTATAAGTAGTTTTTATTTGTAGTTTTTATTTTTTATTTATTTGACTTTGAATAGATTGTTTATTTTAAGTTTTACGACTTTAATGAAAGTAACTGTTAGCTTTGTCACAGAGTGAGCTAGCTAGCGTGCTAATCCACTGTACAAAGCCTATTGGTAAATCGCAAAGGCTGCAAAGATTTAAATTTATCTAAAGTACCGTAATTTCCTCCATTCTTTTTTTTTTATCCATTTTGATTTTCAGTGTGCTCTTTTTTGTTATAAACCATTCAAATGTCGCACGTCTTCAAAACATTCAAAACTTTAGCTTAAAATTCTGATTTGCCTTTTTTTCCGTCAGCTCCTTTCACCGGGTGTATTTGCTGTCAAAGCGCTCATTGCAGAGATAGGGTTTCAGCCGATAGCAGAGTATGCTAATGTAATACAATTATAAGAGTACAGTATTATTTCAGCAGTCTAAGCAATCCAGGCCACGGCGCTGAATTAAACTAAGGACCAGGCTCTGATAAATTATGTATAAACACAAACAAAGGGGAGAGTCTTTTGCAAACTTAACACACTTGGGATAATAAGAAGCCAGTTGTTCAGTGTTTTGTCCTGAGCTAATTTCACATAATAATGCAAAAAAGTATTGAATTTACAATGAGGTTATGTAATCCTCCATTCAAAAAACACACGGACAAAACTGTGGTGAAATTGAAATTGTGACTCTCATAAAATCAAGATGCGATTCATAATGACTGGATCTGAAAAACAGACAACGGTAAGAACAACGTGTGCAAGTCCCATCCTTTGTTAAAGAGATGCTATCATGCAAAAAACGAATTTTTCAAGCTTTCTACCATTTCTAATTTCATCAAAAACATGCCTGAAGTGGATTCAGAAGTCATCCATGCATGTTTGAGTAATCTAGCGATCTCCCAGGCCATATTTGAACCTTCTTTATCGATAGCGGTAAGATTCTGTCCAGCTTTGCTCACAATTATCCAAGTTCACACGCAGACATAATACGCAAAATTGACTTTTTTAGAGCTTTTAACCATGTTATCATTGTCTTTCCTTCTCATTTATGGGGTTCACCTCTTTTCTGACACACCGCCACTCCGACATCCAGTCATTCCGACATCCCTCCATTCCGACATCCCTCCATTCTGACACTTTTTGACGCCGCCATTCCGACACCTTTTATGTTGCCATTTATGTTGCCATTCCGAAAATTTACTCATGACGTAGCGGCGCACTGCGAGAGAAGGTGCATTGGTTAAGACCTGCTTTTAGTCCTGATTTAGACCTGGTTTTAGTCCTGGCATAGACCTGCTTTTAAACCAGGACTAAACCAGGTCTAGGCCTATACCAGGACTAAAACCAGGTCTAAATCAGGACTAAACCAGGTCTATACCAGGACTAAAACCAGGACTAAAACCACGACTAAAACCATGACTAAACCATGTCTAAAACTAAACCAGGACTAAAATCAGGACTCAAACCAGGTCTAAACCAGGACTAAACCAGATCTAAACCAGGATTAAACCAAGTCTATAACAGGACTAAAACCAGGTCTAAAACAGGACTACAACAGGACTTAACCAGGATTAAACCGTGCCGCGCCTCCTCTGGCCGCCCTCAGTGCCTCTAAGCCACCAGTGCGTGAAAATATGGTCCTGAAAAGAGCGCAGTCGAAACTTAATAATTACATGTCGGAATGGCGGGATGTTGGAAAAAAAAGCGAATGTGCCGCCACTCCGACAATTAGACGTCGGAATTAGTGTCGGAATGGCGGTGTGTCGGGTGTTGTATTTGGAGTGATGTGATGTGGTTGTGCATGTTTGAATAATCTTTAATCACTTACTTGTACTCACTTTGTTTTTCGCATTTACCAAAACCAGTACACGCGCACACAGCTCTGTATTAACTACGTTCTACAGTTTTATTTTATGCTTTTTTAACTGCACACTGGAGTTTTTAGTGAAATCGCAATTTTGATTCCCCTATGTAATTTTGTCACGTGGTGGAATTGACAATAAAGTTCACTTTGACTTTGACTTTATTTTCTTAGTCGGTTTTCTTAGACGTTTACGGTGCCGTCAGCTCCCATCGGGCACCGCAGTTTTCTAACGAGAGTTGTTTCTTCATTTTAAGCGAATATTGCGATTTAAAATGTGCAAATTATAACATAATGATCCACGTTTCGTAAATTATAAACTAAATTATAGCAGGCTCAAGCACAATATGTCTGCATTAATATAAAAAGCATGGGACAAAACAATACACTACAACTTCACAAACCTGATACGATGTGCAGTAGTTTTATTGGGGAGATGCACACCGATTGTGTTGTGATATTTAAATAGATCTAGATCATTGTTGTTTTCACTTATAGCTAAAGATGTAACAATACCTGAAATATCATCATATCGTATCGGCAAAGGTCTCACAATAATATCGTGGACCATCACAATATATCGAATCCCAAGTCGCTTTGCTTAAATGAATAGTTCTGATGCAGAAATAGCTAAAAAACAGAGGGAACTACATAGACCATGATCCTTTGCTCTGTTTCAGTACAGAAGGCATGAAGAAATAACTGTTCTAAGCACTTTTACATCTTCATTCTTTGGATTAAGTCTTGTGAATTTAGAGGTATTGTGTTTTTAGAGGAAAAAGTAGCATATTCACAGTTCACAAAATATTGCAATAAATATCGCACCATATTTTGACCATTTGGCATTTTCTGCAAATAAATGCTCTAAATGACAATAATTTTATGTGGAATATTGGAAAAATCTTGTCCGTAGTTTATAGAATGAAACAAAAATGTTCCTTTTACTCAAACTCAAACCTATAAGCAGTAAAATTAGAGAAACTGATAATTTTGCAGTGGCCTCTTATTTTTTTCCAGAGGTGTTTTTTTTAAACCTTCAAAATCCTTTCAGTTGTCTTTTTTAACCAAAACACCTTATTGTGTATTGTCATACGTACGTACGTTCAGAAATCATCATAATAGCCTCATGATAACTTAACATAAGACTATAGTTGCGCAAAAGAGATTCTAAAAAATGACATTTTCAATTTCCATGACTTTTCCAGGATTTCCATGACCGTGGGAAGCCTGTTTAATGCCATACTGTAAAATATTCCATACAAAGCAATAACATCTCCATGGAGGAAAGCGTTTGACGGACCCTCAAAGCACCTTTAATGCTTCAGCGTATACAAAATGAGAGATTCAACTCAATATTTTTCTAAATTTGTTCGGCTCTACGCTGGAGTTTAGTGAAAGAATAATGACTACAGTGTGGCATTTTGAGAGGCCTGTTAAGCATTCGCCGTTTTCCATTAACAGTGGAGGAGACTGATCTAATTTTCTCCCTCACAGTCTAAAAACAAGCTGAACACCAGACTGGTTTTACAAACGATCTTTTTTGATTGTTTAACATTAACAATTTCATGTACAATTAACTGTACCATCTAAAGAACTGTCTAAATATTAAAGAAAGGCTCTACATCAGTTTTACTCAAACAAATTGTAATAATTAATGTTTTAAAACCACATAGTCTCGGCAAGATGTATGAGAAACTGATCTTTGACATGGCAATGGGGGGTTTACATGCATCTGTATCTGATGAAATGTTCAGCATTCATTAGCAAACCCTGCCAAAAAAGTGTTTAAATTGTCTGAGTACTCAAGAAAAAATACAAAATGGACTCATCCAAGACATTTCCAAGAGCCTGTGATCATTATGAACATCAGCGTCCTTTTTGGAGTTTGATTTTAACCAAAAAAAGTGAGAGTGAGTGAAAAACCGTTGGCTAATACTAGATATCTTGTGACTGTAATGCTTGGGAAGGACTTGTTTAACAGCACAAAAGCTCCCTCTGCAAAAAAGCATGGGTAAAATTCCAAATACAAACACTTAAATCTATCAGAAAATGACTTAAAAGTAGTGAAATTATCTGTCCATCCTGCAAGATAATGTTACTTGACAAGTTATCTTAAAATAAACCCCCTCTACACTAGAATTATGCAGTCTCAGAACTAGTAAGTAGATAATAAATCTGAAAACAAACGAGATGAATAACCTGAAAGAAGCTTTAAAATCTTGCCCAGATCAGAGAAATTTGCAGTGCACCTGTTGTAGTTTTCAATTAAGGCTGTTCTTTATGGTCAGATTGTTGCAAATTATCAACACATTTAATGCACAGAGGTTATTATTTTCAGTTTGTCTTGTAGTTACCTGCATCGAGATGACGTAGACCCCGGAGTTGAGGCTTTGGTACTGTTCCACGGCCTCTGCGTCGTCTGTGACCATCACCACATTCATCTGCCCGGCCAGGTGATTGTAATACCAGACCGCAGCGGAGTACACGCATCTGCAACACAGAGGGACAACGTCACAATTGCAACACAGCTTTATATTTTAGAGATTTAATGCATTTTAACAGCCCATAATGTTACTGTGTCTTTGAGATGTCGTTCGTTTGCTTTGAATGTTCTGCAGTAAAGGCCGCCACACACTACGGGAGAATTTGCCCGATTTTCACTGCGATTTCTTCTCCACGAGTTCGGGAAGGCATGTCCTGATTTTTTGTCTTCGTGTGCAATTTTGAAGTCCTCAGATCGTAACCACCAAACATCAGCAACGCAACGGTAACAGCCGATAAAACAGAGCGTCAGGGGCAGAGGAGCGACGGACACAGAGATGCAAGATACAAACTGGGGATAGAGCGAAAATAAAGACTTTATTACTCACCTCTTGTAAAGTGGTAAATTTAAAGTGCCGCATCTGATCCACATTATCCAGAGAATTTGTCCTCTGCAAATAATGACCCGAGTCCACAAAACTACACTGTTAATCCAGTTTGAGGCGTTCTTTAAAAGTAAAAAGGAGAAAGTATATCTTCATATGTGTTTGTTTACATCCACACAACAGATCGAGGTGAAGCTGCAGATTAGCGATACTGTCTCGACTTCCTGTGGACTTTATCGCCTCTTTTACACTTTAAAAATCCTGTATCTGAAGTATTGCACCACATTTCACAAATACTAATAACACAGTTTTGACTTGTGTCTAAACTAGAAGTGCAGAGCTCTGATCTTTGAACACTTCAGAGTCTCAAAGCGAGTTTTACTGTAGACAGGAAACAGCTGATGCCATCGCGCTCACAGCTTTATATCCTGTTTTACACAGATCCTGCTGAAGTCTTTGCGATCGGAGATTTTCATAACATTCTCCTCGTGTCTGTGGTGTGCGCTTTTTGTCGCACGTTTAAAAATCGTTTAAGACCGAAAAATCCTGTAGCGTGTGGCGGCCTTTAGGATTTAAACTTATCTCCATGGACACAAGGCGGCATGTTTTTTCGAGGTTTACGTTAAGATTCTTCAAGACAAACGTCATGTCCACACTTTTATATAGCTCAGAAACATGGAAGATGACAAAAGAATTTAAAAAATGCCTGTCTAGATGGTGAAAGAACTGTGTAAATAAAGTAGTAGAAGTGCTTAAAAGAGCCAAAATGAAACGCATCCTGAAAATCGTGAAAGAAAATTGTCGCATTGGGGACGAGTAATGAGGACACAGAACCACAGGAGCCCCCTACAGGTCTGGAGACGGTCACTGACAAATACGATGCAAATTATTTCTCTGATCTGGCCAAGATTTTAAAACTTCTATCAGGTTATTCATCATGTTTTCAGATGTCTTATCTACTTACTAGTTCTGAGACGGCTTCATTCTAGTCTAGAGGTGGTTTATTTTGAGATAACTTGTCAAGTAAAATCGTCTTGCTGCAGGGACAGATCATTTCACTACTTTTAAGCCATTTTCTGATAGATTTAAGTGTTTATATCTTAAATTTTGGACCATTTTGCAGTATAGAAGATGCAAAGGAAGGCTCAAAGAAACTCTAAAGTGAACAGAGAGACGGACACTCAGGCCTGGGGGAAGACAAACAGTTGGAGATCAGAGCCAAGGACAGGGTTCATTGGAGAAGGACGCGCTCGGCCTGATGTGCCAACACAGACACAGGGAGACAGGAGTAAGTAGTAAATAAGTAAGATGGATGTGTTCTAAACTAAATAATCACGGGAAGAAAAGTTACACAGTACAACTTTTAAGGTGCACTAACGTTTCTAGTGGAAGGTCCATCACCAGTTTGTCTCCATGGAAAAGTTATTGCTTTGTCTATAGACCCTTTTAGTGTTCGTAAACAGTGATGACGTAGGCTCGGTTGTGCATTTTGGCAACAGAAGTTTGGCAGAACTCAGCAGCTTGTCGAGCTGTGAAAGGATTATCGTCGAAAGATCGAGAATATTTCCTCAACAAGCTGAACTTTGACAAACGGTGTCTGACTGCCAGATCCTTGTGAGTAAAACTTTAAAACTTTAGTCCGCCGGTAGAATATCGACTCTGGCAACCACACACAGAACAACCAGACATTTTGGTGCTGGAAATGTTTTTATCTCCGTCTTCTTCTGTCCGTGTTCGGTCTGAATCAGAATGAACGGTGAACAACGCCACTTCTGTTGCCAAAATGCGTGTGCAGCTTTTTTTTTTTTATCACTTCCGTCCTATAATGTTCCACAGTATAGATTAAACCTATCTACCACAAAGGAGACAAACAGGTTACAGCACTACGTTACATTACTGTTCAGATCCGTGGAGAGTCGCCTCTATTCACAGAGCGAATTACTGTATTTTTGAGCAACAGAAATGCCTGTAATGAAAGAAATGCTGTGTCTTTTATTTATTTTTTGGTCAATGACATGACGCCTAAATTTTCTGTCCAATTGCAATTTCTGTAGCACCTCTGACCTCCGTGGAACCAAATCATTTTTTGAGAAATCATGAATTATTCTGCATGTTTGTTAAAATGTCATGTGGTGCGACCGTGCATCATGTGGTGCGACTAATAACAGCAGGAATTCTATGGCTAATTTTAATGGTTTTCTTTAGGCATTTTTCTTCATTTGATGCATTTTCCAGGGCAGTAGTTTGTTCATTAAACACAAGCAGGCGACTGTCATATTGGAGCAAAAGAAAATATCAATATGCATTAAAAATCTAAAGAAAAGCCAACAGTTTGTTTCTATACACTTCATATTACTCAGAACTTACATTAATATCCCAACCATGTTTTAGAAAATACAACAATTTTAAGGTTATTCTCGGTCGCACCACATGACATTTTACACTAAAAATGCTTAATATAAATGTTAAACACAGATTTATGCACCTGACACTGTAAATATTTGAAAAAGTTCAATAGAAAGTACTATTTTTTATATTTTAAAATTTGCCTGTTGAGAATCCTTATACGTCATTGATCCTTCTGTTGTTGTTTTTTTTTACCTTTTTATTATTTTTTAATGGTATTCTTGTTCTTATTTGAGTTTACTCATTTTATTGTCTTAATGAGGACTAGTAGAGCTAACTTTATTACTTCTATTGGATTTTATTTTATTTGGATTTAGATTTGTTTTTATTTGCATTGGAAACGGTTTTGTTTTTGAAATGTGCTATATAAATAAAGTGGATTGGATTGAAATACTAGACAGATGTGTTTAATGTCATACGATGGAACATGCCAAGGAAATAACAATAACATTTCCATGGAGACAAGCAGGTGACGGACCCTCCACCGGGAAAGTTTTAGAATACATCTTTAAATGCCAAGTTAGAAATGTTTCGTGTTCAATCTCTAACCAACTTTACAACTTAACTACCACTAAAACATGCATTACAGATTGAATTTCGAGTATAAATCGTTTTAATCTGATTCTTTTTACACATTGCAGTGATCTTACACGGCTTGCAGTTTGTTCAAATCGAATTCTACGTAACAAAATAACGTAATAAAATGAAGGACCACCAAACCCAGACCTGGTTTGCCATTTCTCCTGGCTCTCTCCTTTCTCTCGGGGACAGTACGAATACTCCTGGAACTCATTGGCAAACAGCACACAGTCGTGACGAGGGTCCTTCAGCAGGTTACGCAGACGGTTGTACTGCCTGGACGATGGAGAATCAAAATATAGAATTAAAAGTTCACAAATGCAATCTCAGTAACTTTTCCATACAGTGGATAGACTTAAATCAGACCTGCTGTGTTCGTGTCTGTTATATAGTTATAATCTATGACACCTGTGGATCATTGTGTTTTATTTTGTCCATTTTAAAATCGCAATATTGATCTAAAATTACTTAATAAGAGACACAAGCCCATCAAATTCTGAGCTGGAAAACTGCAGTGTGTGTGTACTGGTGTCTTAAATACAATAAAGTTTACTCAAACACGCATGAATGACTCCAAAAGCAACTTTGAGCGAGTAAATGGTGAGAGAAAATACCTGCGTGAAGTTGGCCCCCATCAAACGCAAACCTACACAGAAACTATGTCAATCGTTTGTGCTTCTTTAGTTTTGGAGAAATTAACGATTCTTTTATAGGTCAAATTGGGGTCAGCCCCCAGGAAGCTTCAAAATCCTCTAAAAGCCCAAAATGGAGTCAATCGTGTGCTTCATTTGTGCTGCAAAAAGTTTTGTTTGTGCGATTCTGGTTCTTAAGATATTTGCAGTTTTATTTTCGGCCGATCAGTCATTCAGCCCCTCAAAATGTGAATCAGCCTCAAAACAGGAAGAAAATTATAGAAAACATTTGTATTTCGTTTGTGCTGTTTTGTGCTGTGACAATTTTCATTTATGCGAGTTTATTTCTAAAATGATTAATTATTATTTCTGCGGTAATTATAGGACGTCATTTCCGCTCAGCTGACGGCGGAAAACTCCACAAAACTAGTGAAGATAAATGATCTCAGGCTGTGGAAAAGTCTGTAACAGTCTTTAGTAATTTGCTTTTGATTCATATTTTATATAATAATACAGACGTTTTCTATAATTTTCTTCCTGTTTTGAGGCTGTTTCACATTTTAAGGGGCTGGATGATGTCATCAGCCGAAAATAAAACTCCAAATATCTTAAGAACCAGAATCGCACAAATGAAACTTTTTGCAGCACAAACGAAGCACAAACGAGTGACTCCATTTTGGGTGTTTTAGAGCATTTTGAAGCTTCCTGGGGGCTGCCTGACCCCAATTTGACCTCTAAAAGAATCGTTAATTTCTCCAAAACTAAAGAAGCACAAACAAAACTTTTTGCAGCACAAACGAAGCACAAACGCCTGACATAGTTTTTGTGTGGGTTTGTGTTTGATGGGGCCGACTTCACGGAGATGATTAAAAGCTCTTAAATGTCGATGTTGCATACTAGGTCTTCTATAATATGTCTCACCTTCTTCCTTTGTTGTGCTGCACAGCCTGACACGCCGTCTGTGTGAAGATGATTCCCTGGATTTCTCTGAATTCCAGGATCTCCAGAAAGTCCAGGACGATCCCGACATCAGGAATCACGTAATGAGTCAGATCCTTAGGAAGCACCTTTCCATCTGGAAGAGAAAGAGGCACCATCATCTTACGTTTGTTCATAACCAGTGAATAAATCCAGTCCACATTGTCCTTGCAGCAGTGTGTGCACATGACAAAACAAAATCATCAATTGTGATCTAGCTAGGAGATAATTGAGATCATTAGAAGCATCATCACCCCTCCATTGAAATAAAGAGCAGTTGTAGTTTGTTTGTACTTTCTACTTTAGGTTAAGGTACACTTTATTGTCCCCATATTTGTCGTCTGCATTTGATCCATCCTACAAACTGCCAGGACCAGTGAAACCCACACAGACAGAGGGAAAAATATGCAAACTCCGCACAGAAAGGCCCAGACAACTCAGGAAGGGAACCCAGAACCTTCTTGCTTTGAGGTGCCGTGCTGCCCCTACTTGTTACCCGGGACAGTCCCAGTTTTGAGCCTCAGATTTATAAAAAATAAAACTGTTATTGGTCCAAGTTTTATCCCAGGTGTCCCTATTTTTGACCAATTTGATACCTGCGCACAGTAAAGAGAGGCATAAACTGTGATTTATTGAGGTAAAATACAGAAAAGCTGCTTAAAAATGACCAAAATGTGTCTGTGAAAGCATTATATAAATGAAGTTACCTTGCCTTACCTTAGCAAAACACAAAGAAAATGTGGCTATACTGACTGGTTAGTCATGAATAAGCCAAGTGCAGAACAATTTTCCTTTCCTTTATTATTACAAAACACACCAGTTTTTGATTTGTAGTCATACTGAGGTGCTCCCATTGCCCATATGGGGAGGTCTACATCATTGACTGAACAATCATAACATATAATATCCATATAATATAATCTTTATAGAAATGAAGTTCAGTTACTACTAAAATGTACATGATTTTGATATTTGATCCCCACATTCCCATGCTGATTATGATTATAGTCACATTTTCTTTGTGTTTTGGTCATTTTTAAGCAGCTTTTTTGGAGTGTACCTAAACAAATTACAATGTATGCCTCTACTGTTGGTTGGGATCAAATTGCTCAAAAATGGGGACACCTGGGACATTTCTTGTATCAAACTGGGACAAATCACTGGTTTTGGATAAATCTGCTGGGACAGGGGACACAGGTGTTGACTTCTGTTAAATTCTTGCAAAAATGAAAATAGGCGCAGAGGCGAGGAGATCGTCCTTACAGTAACTTTAATGATGTTACAGCAGGATCCAAGGCATCAGGGACAAACAGGCAAAAAATGTCAGAGAGTCTAAAGAATCTAATCGAAGTTTCTGATGGTCTGAGCGAGTCTGAGGGTCCAGGTGTCTAACAAACCTTTGTATATTCTAATTATGAATGTTATCTTTTTAGCTGATACATACAGTTGTGCTTATAAGTTTACATTCCCTGGCAGAATTGATGATTTCTTGGTCCAGAAGCTGCACATGGAATGTACTTGGATATTCCAACATGATAATGATCCAAAACACAAAGGCAAGTGGACCTGTCACTGGCTCCAGCAGAATAAAGTGAAGGTTCTGGAGTGTTCGTCTCTTCTGACCTCAGTATCACTGAGCCTCTGGGCAGATTCAAGCTGCAGTTCAGACAAGAGCCCAAGAATTTACAGGAACTGGAGCCTTTTGCCAAGAAGAATTGGCAGATTTACCATCAGAGAAAATAAAGAGCCTCATCCACAACTATCACAAAAGACTCCAGGCTATCATTAGGTCATTTGTGTAGTTTCTGTTTCATTATGTTTTAAAGGAAACACAGTTGTTTGATAATAAACGGCTTCATCCAAACACTAACCATGAGTGAAAGAAAAGTTTTTGTGTTTTCATTCATATTCTCTGAAAGATGGACAAGAAATCAATCAAATTCTATCAGGGTCTGTGGGAAAATCACAGATCACAGATTTATTATAAATGTTATTCTTTAGCTGATAGTTACCCTGGAAATATCCCGGAATTTCTACAGTTTGTATCATTTAAAGTTACTGAACAGAACATTTTGCACTTTAGCTGTAGCAAGCATTACGTCTGTACAAAAAGACAAAAGTACAAAAAGATTATTGTTCACACAGGACTCAAATAGGGTAAATAGGGACGTCTGGTCACCCTAACCTAGATCAAGGAGAAATATAACAACAAGTTAGCTTTACATCCTTTTGCAAACTAAAAGACTTTGTAATTGTAAAGTCGAAGTGTGCAGTTAGCTAACCACTTATTTTCAGTCATATTTATCTCTGTTCCTCCCCATAATTCCCCATGTGCGGGTGCTGTCAGCAGTGTTTTGGTCTTTACCGTTGTCACAGCCCGCCTGACACACGGCGCTGTAGCACGGAACCCGCTCCCGTAAATAATGCTCCCGGACCACACGGACCTTCCTCCCGCGGCTGCTCTTCAAATGCAGAATCCTCTCCGTTTTTATCATGTTTTAGTTTCGTACAAAGCAACAAAACACGGTAGATTTAACATAACGCGGGAACAAGCCGCTACCATTCCGCGCTAGCTAACCTAAACAAGTTTCGGGAAGTGCTGGGATCACGTGACAACGCTCATAATTTAATTAAAAATGACTAAAAACAATTAAATAAACACTTCTGATTGCGTACACGTGAGGTATAAAAATTGTTACATGAAAAACATTCCGCTATACCGCTTTATTTTTTATCAATGATCCTATTTTTAGACTCTTTTCGTGGTCGATGTTGCGTTTGGTATTCTCTTGATGTTTCTTACTCTTTGGCAAAAATAGAAAGAAATATTAAATAAATTTACAAAATACACGGAAATAATACCAACGCCTTATAAATATGCCTCTTACCTAAACCAAGCATTAAAAAAAAATCAAATCGTCTCGCTGAATCGAAAGCGACGCAGCAGTGAGTGACTGGAGTCCTCTTGTTGTGTTGTGACTCTTTGGCTGGGGCTGAAGAGACGCTGCAGCGGAGCAGCTCCGGCTCAGAGGCGATGCTCTCGCGGCTCAAGTTGGACTCTACGCAGCCACGGATCCTCGGGACTTTACTCCTACTCATAAAAACGGACTTTTAAACCAATTATAACCCGATTTATATTGTTTTACCCACGCATTCGCTCTCCTTTGACTCAAGAAGACGTCTTTTAACCACGAGTATGAACTTGGTGTGAGGAGACATCGTCGGAAAGGTAAGCTTGACGCTATTTCATTTGCGCAAAGTGGATTTTTTTTTACTTGAGAAACTATTATATAATATGCATTTTAATATTTTATCAATAACGTGCAGTGTTTAATTTGTATAAAAAAATCTGCCTTGTTTCAATAACCTACTTTTTGGTCGATTTTTTAAAATATATATTTTTTTTTTTTCTGTCAACTAAGCGCTTTCAAAGTGTCTATGGCACTTTTCAGGTTTGCACATTAATTCTTCCAAGCACATTTTAAACGGGGGCATTTTGTCATTGTAGATCGTAACTCTGGTGAACACTGAAAATATTTGAAGAGATAAGAAACACTGAAACCAACAGTACAAGATCAGCTTCAACATAGCTTTAAAAAAGGAAATATCTTAGGAAAAATACATTCTAAAATAACAAAGATCATTACCAAATAATATGTACTGTAGTCTACCTAACATAGACTTGTGTATAGCTTACTCCTAAATAAAATAAACTTAAAATGAATCTGCAGTAGGAATACTGTTCTCTCCGTACTGCTTATTTTTATGCATGCATTTATCCAATTCCATTTATTTCAGTTCAGTGTATTTTATCCTAGTTTATATTTTGCATTATTATTATTCATTGCTTTATGTTGCACCATATTGTCATAGAGAGTTTCTAATTTTGTTCACTGACAGTTCAGATGCTGGCAAATGTAGACATAATATGGGCTAGTGTTTCTATACGAAGGAATAACCCAGATACTCAATACCGATACTATTTTTTTAGACAATAGAATATAATTTTCAACATTAAATCATAGTACTTTCTTATATCTGTGCAATCCCTCAGTCGCCCAGATAGGTTCCTCAGTGATCCATAGGCGTATACTAGTTTATGCGCTCTTATACTTGTTCTGAAACAGCTCAAAATCATTCTAAAGCTTCTGGAAAGGTTCATTTCTGTCCTGCGAATGTGACTTTTTTAGTACTGATACCCGCACAAATGAGTATCTAGTTTCGATATTAGTTTTAGTATCAATTAGCATCTGTTTTTCAAGACTTTTGGCAACCCTAATATGCTCAAAAATATGAAAATCAAGTCTTTTTTTGTTGCACCACACATACAGATTAATTTTCTAATACTGAAACCGTCCTTCTTATTAATGTCTTAGTCATTGTGATTCTTTTGGGGGGAGGTTAATTATATATTTACTTGGTGCAGCTTGGCTTGTGCCCGGCGCTTTCACTTACTGAGCAGCCGTGGGTCCCGTCACATCCAGGAAAGTTTTCATCCCCAGTCTTGGCCCTCTCGACCTTGGCACTTGGCTAAACGCAATTAACGGCACAAGCATCCTCCACTGATAGGGGCCTGAGCGGCGTGAGACTGCCCGATCTGGAGAGGGGCCAGGGGGGATGAATGCTCCGATTTGATGGATGTGGTTGGTGGTGTTTATAATAGAGATGCACCTATCCATCCGCTGGGTTTCTATATAGGTCAATAATATTTAAAGGTTTCTTCTAGATTATTGTTGTTTTCGCTTATAACTAGGGATGTAACTATAACCGAAATATCGTGATATCGCATCGTCAAAAGTCTCACAATAATATCGTGGGGCTCAAATGAATAGTTATGTGTTTTTATGTGTCTTTCTTTGTGATTTTAATGTCTTTCTTATTCTGTTAAGCCCTTTGAATTACTTTGTGTATGAATTGCGCTCTACAAATGAACTTGCCTTGCCTTGCGACGGTGCAATAATGACTAAAAACCAGAGGGAACTACATAGACCATGATCCTTTGGTGTTGTCAGTGCAGACTACATGAAGAAATAAGCACTTTTTAAGCACTTTCAAATCTTAATTCTTCATATTATAACAGTATCAGAGGTTTTTCAAGGCGTTTCCAAGGCTTTTAAAAGGAAAAAGTAGCATTTTACACGAAATATCGCAATAAATATCGAACCGTGAGATGCATATCTCTGTGCAATACTATTTAAGATAGCAATTTATTGTATATATAGTTTTAAGATTGCAATTTATTGTATATACAGTTTTAAAATAGCAATTTATATTATATATAGTTTTATAATCCCTTTTATAATCTGTTTTTAAGTAATTCTGTACTTCTATTGCTGCTACTGGTCTCTTGCTGTTCTCTTAACTGTGCGTTGCAACCCTACAATTTCCCCATTGTGGGACAAATAAAGGATATCTTATCTTATCTTATATTGTGAAAAGAGAGAGATATTGATTTTGTTGCATCCCTACTTATAACAAAGTGTAATTTTAGAACAGTTGCTTATACCTGGAATACAAATTAACTTGCCTTGCGATGGTGCAATAATAGGTAAAAACCAGAGGGAACTACATAGACCATGATCCTTTGCTGTCGTCAGTGCAGAAAACATGTAAAAATAACAGTTTTTAAGCACTTTCAAATCTTAATTCTTCATGTTATCAAAGTACCAAAGGTTTTTTTCAAGTGCAATTTTAGAACAGTTGTTTATATCTGGAAACTCATTCATAATATTAAAATTGTAATTATCCATATCCATAACGTTTTTAAACCCTCAGAATTCAGCAGGTTCGATAATTATCGTGATATCATCGTTAATCGCAATTATCTTGGCCACGATAACAGGACACTAAATTTCTCTCTATATATCGTCCCATGCCTGATAAGAAGTGCAGTCCATTTCACAATTTTGGCTTCACTATTTTCATTTATTTTGTGGAATATGTTAGTATTTTCTTTCATTGTAGAACTGCTTTTTGGAACTACAGCTTCTGAAATTGTATAACTCACCAACTCTTGACGCTAAAGGTAAATTCAGGAGGAAAACGTCAAAATTTTGTCTTGCGAGATCTTCTGGCACGAGCTCTTGTCCCATTATCTAGTATCTGATATCTGCGACGACACTGAAAAATATCCAAATATCGGTTCTGTCGATATCCTGGTGGGACATATAAACTGATGTATAAATTGAATGAGAACATTTTTTAGTCATAGTCGGCCCAGAAAGTCTCATAATGTTTGAACTTTTACTTATACTAAGTTGTTCTTATACTATGTTGTTCTAAGTTGTTGTAGTAACTTGAGAGATAAATAACTTCTCCATAAACATTTGGATCAGTTTTGTCTTTTTTATTTTGTATAAAGAAAATAAGCGCTGTTTTCAGTTTCTGTGCTGGTATCGGTTAATATCGGGAATCTGCAATCTATCTCGTTATAGACTTTGAGTAATAATGTGTTTAATGCAGCTTTGGCACATTTGTTTTACAGAAACGAAACTTAAAACCGCATGGCTCATTTGCATACAGTATAAGCGCTGATAAGAGATAAGATAAGATAAGATAGGACTTTATTGATCTCACAGTGGAGAAATTCAGCAGTCACAGTAGCTCCAGGACAGTTTAGTGCAAAAAAGGGGAAAAAAGTGTGATGCAATTAAGATAAACAATAATAATAAAAGTAGAAATAATAATAAAAATAATAATATAAAGTGAATACAGTAAAAACAGATGATGCTGTTGCGATCGAACGCGCTGCAGAGTTTGGTTTGGTCAGAACTTGTGCCTCATCTTCAAATATAACGCTGCGACTCTGTTTCTGAACGGTTTAGGCGCAGCTACAAAATAATTCTTCAATAGTCACGGTAATACCATATACGCCGGTGAAATGCTGAGAAGGTTTAACGAAATGTTTCACAGTTTCGACATCAAGCCTTTCTATCGTCACGGAGACCAAACGGGACCAAGTTACAGGTCGGATCAGAGCTATGAAACCACCTGTGATTGAATAAATGTAAAGTAGAGCTGTTTAATGTCGTACTGCGGAACATTATCGAGTTATCCCCAGTGTATTTGTTGTTGTTGTATCGAATTGTTTAAAGAGAGCAGATCCCTCGTCTTCTCTGGGCCGGTTGGCAGTGTGTTTGGGAGCTGGAGGTGGAGAAGCAGACAGGAGCAATAATGTGGGCGAGTGTTCCTGCCAATGGCTTTATTGAAATGGGGTGTACAAGAATCTGTGCGCAGAATTTTGAGACTTTGGTGCGTCCCGTAGAGCCGACCTGGCTGGAACTCGTGCTGGATTTTGATATTCAGGATTTTAAGGAGTTGGACGTGACACTCAGAGCTGATTCTGATTCTCGACGGCAATAAAACACGTTTGATTTAGAGGGATTATACTGCGCAGTTTGTTAGACAGAGAGATAAATACTTTATTACACAACAACAACAACAACTTCTAGCGATGCACTGTATAGTTTGTGCCACTGCTGCTGCTACTGCTACTACTACTACTACTACTGCTACTACTACTACTGCTACTACTGCTACTGCTACTACTGCTACTACTGCTACTACTGCTACTACTGCTACTGCTACTACTACTACTGCTGCTACTACTACTGCTACTACTACTGCTACTACTACTACTGCTACTACTACTGCTACTACTGCTACTACTGCTACTGCTACTACTACTACTACTGCTACTACTACTACTACGCTGCCACTACCACCACCGCCACTGCTACCACTACCGCCACCACTGCCACTGCTACTACCACCACTACCATCATCACCACCGCTACCACTGCTGCTACCACTGCCACCGCTACCACTACCACCGCTGCTACCACTACCACTACTGCCGCCACTACCATCACCACCGCCGCTACCACTACCGCTACCACCACCGCTGCCACCACCACCGCTACTACCACCGCTACCACTGCCACCACCGCTACCACCGCTACCACTGCTACCACTGCCACCGCCATCACGCCACCGCTACCACCACTACCACCGCTACCACCGCTACCACTACTACTACCGCTACTACCATCACTACCACTGCCGCCACTACTACCACCGCCGCCACTACCACCGCTACCACCACCGCTACCACTACCGCTGCTACTACCACCGCCACTACCACCGCCGCCACCACTACCACCGCTACCACCGCTACCACTGCTACCACTGCCACTGCTACCACTACCACCGCTACCACCACTACTACCACCGCTGCCACCACTACCGCTCATACTGCTACCACTGCTACCACCGCCACTACTACTGCTACCACCACCACCGCCACCACTACTACTGCTACTACTGCTACTACTACTACTACTACTGCTACTACTGCTACTACTACTACTGCTACTACTACTACTACTACTGCTACAGCTACTGCTGCTACTTCTAATACATCTATGGCTACTACTACTACTACTAATTCTACTACTACTGCTACTACTACTACTAATACATCTATGGCTACTACTACTACTACTACTACTTCTACTTCTACTTCTACTACTACTATTACTTCTAATACATCTATGGCTACTACTCCTACTGCTACTGCTACTACTACTAAATCTACTGCAGTACTAATTGGTCCCAAGTCCTTAATCATTTTAACGTTTATTTAATTTTTAATGCTGTTTCTACTGCAGTTTTCTTGCATCTTCTTTGGGCACTATGGCGTATTTTTAGACTCTGCACATTCATTCCTTTTAGATTTCCAATATAAAAACATTCATTCCGTCTCGTCGACAGACAAAAAAGATCCAAATTATAGGCCATGCGAAAACGTAGCCTTTCATTTCAAATTGACAATGTAAACTAGTAAACTTGAGAAATTCTCCAGGCGTAAATGCTCCAAACAGCCACCCGAAAATGTAATATTATATAAAAAATACTGCATTAAGGTACTATAACATTTGCAGTGTTTCAAATCTGTCTTGGAACATTGTCTTTTTATGTATTTAATTTTTTATTTTTAGCCAAGCGTGATGATTTAATTAATGATTTTACTGAACAAAACCATTCTGCACTTGAGCTTTGTAGCACTTCATTTGTAATTGTGTTTTTATTTGTGTTTTATTGATTATAGCCTCTCAAATCTGCAAAATAAACTTACCTATGTGTACAAAGAAAGCGACCTAACCTAAAGGAATTAATTTATGGAATAGTCTTGACAAAGAAATCGAAGGATCAAGTACAATAACGACTTTTAAAAATACATAAAATCCAGTGGAATATGTTTGTATATGGGTCAATGACGTGTAAGGATTTTCAACAGGCAAATTCTAAAATATAAAAAAATGTTAGTTTCTATCAACTTTTTCAGATATTTACAGTGTCAGGTGCATAAATCTATGTTTAACATTTATATTCAGCATTTTTAGTGTAAAATATCATATGGTGCGACAGAGAATAACCTTAAAATTGTTTTATTTTCTAAAACATGGTTGAGATATTAATCTACTGTATTTTTTGGTCTATAAGTCGCTCCGGACTATAAGTCGCACCAGCCAAAAAATGCACAATGAAGAAGAAACTTTTCGCACTTTTTGGGTGAAATTTATTTTATAAAATCAGAGACCAAGAACTGACATTTCATCTTGAAAGGCGAGTTATAGAAGTTATAGTAATAAAAATAACCAAATGGAGAACAATCCATGTATCATTTGTTTGTTTTTCAATATAGAACTAAAAATAAGAAAACAGAAAAAAACAACTCTTTTCTTTATTATTTGTCTCTAAAACCGAAATGAAAAAAGGATAACAATTTGTTTTTTCATTTTTTATTCATATATAAGGTCTATGGACTGTCAGTGTGAAAATTTTATATCTAAGTTGCACCTGAGTATAAGTCGCAGGAACCACCCAAACCCTGAAAAAAGTGTGATTTATAGTATAGTATAGTAATATGAAGTGTATAGAAACAAACTGTTGCACTTCTTTAGATTTTTAACGCATATTGATATTTTCTTTTGCTCAAATATGACAGTCGCCTGCTTGTGTTTACTGAACAAACTACTGCCCCGTAAAATGCATCAAATGAAGAAAAATTCCTAAAGAAAACCATTAAAATTCGTTCCAGCCATAGAATTCCTGCTGTTATTAGTGGCACCACATGATGCACAGTCGCACCACATGACATTTTAACACTTGGATTTGGTTCCATGGAGGTCAGAGGTGCTACAGAAATGTGCTGAATTATTATGAAATTTGAACCTTTTTAACTGAGGAAATTGCAATTAGACAGAAAATGTAGGCGTCACGTCATTGACCCATGTATGAAAAAGAAAAAAAGTTGTTGCGCATAAAAGTGAAGATCTCTGTTTGCAACTTATTAATAATTGTGATTGAAATGAAATATATTGATTTGAAATGTTTTAAAGTAATCCTCAGTGTTAATGTAGAGTTTGGAAAAAGGAAACGGGGCAGAGAACATAAGACGACTCTTATTTCTGCTTTTTTTCATGCATTTCTTGTATGTTTAATGTGACACTAATGACACGGTTAATGTCTTTTTATACTTTATAATAATAATAATCATGATAATAATACATAACACTTGTATAGCGTTTTTCTAGATACTCAGATACATTTAACATGGAGAGACAAAAGCAAAAATAAAAAGTAAAACAAATAAACAAACACACTTTCGATTCAATTGCGAAATATTGTGCATCCGATAAAATACTTATAATTTTCTTATTTCTTATAACCTTTTGTAGTTCAGAGTATTTTTGAGAGGAGATGTTTTCCGTATTTGAGAAACACGTGATGCAAATTAGCAGCTGTGATTGGACCGTCTCAAGTTAAGACAGAGGAAAAATCACGATCTACGGTGTGATTGGTCAGGCAATTTTGTTTGTGCGAGCGCGGATTTTGTAATTTTTATTTTTAGTACAATACAGTTAGAGCAGATGAAGGTTGATTGATTGTAGATACTAATTAGTTTTTTTTTTTTTTTGGTTTTTTTTACAATATTGTACATTTAAAATATGTTTTTGGCGATAATCCTCATTGATATTTTGTTCAGCAATACATCGAACTGCAAAATTTACTATTGTGTTAGTCCTTTGTGTGAATCAAACTTAACTTTATTGCTTTATTTATTAGTCCTTCTCCTGTATTTGTCTGTAAATACTTATATCCTCCTTTGTGTGTATCTGTTGCAGCTCAGCCATGTCGTAATGATCGTATTGATGCGCTGATATAGGTCACTCTGTGTTACAGTTATCTGAGCGTCCAGCCCCGGGGCTCATGGGTAATGTTGTCCCTCTGTCGGCGCCGTCACAACAGTCAATGGGCTCGTGCTGCTTTAAAAAGGTCAGCAGATCATTCACGTTAAGTCCGCTCGATATGGACCAAACGTGAGCTTTTCAAAATAAAACTCCCACACGCTGAAAACAAGTGAATTCAGATGCTACTAGATACTCATTTGAGCGGGTATCAATACTAAAAAGTCACGTTTACAGGACAGAAATGAAGCTTTCCTGAATAACAACAAGTATAAAAGCGCCTAGACGAGTATACGCCCATGGACCACTGAGCGATTACACAGATATAAGACAAGAAAGTACTGATTTAATGTTAAAAATCACATTCTATTGTTCAAAGAAAGTGTTTTTTATTAGTGTTGTTGCATTAGAATCGGTTTAACTTATCGAGTCTATTCCTTAGTATCAAAATCAACACTATTCATACAGTATGGGCTACAAAAAATGAATGAAAAGGAGCTGAAAGCAACGACGGTGCTCATCATTTACATATTTTTTGGGAATGTGGGGTCATCCGAGAATATTGGTCAGTGATTCATCAATATCTGCAAAATGTTTTTTAATTTTTTGTTTTCCCCCTTTTACTTTATGGCCTGTATACTCCACGGCTTTAACAATATGAACAAGTTTACTATCGGTTACCGATACTTCCATAATATACTCGTACTCGTTAAACATTTGCCGATATCACACACCGATACCACTATTACACAACACATTATACAGTATCCCAGTTATGAGAAACCAGAGCAACATAAATAAAGCGGCTGTAGCGACATCAGTGAAGCTGCTGCACTCGTACGATCTCTGAAAAGTTTAACATGAACCATCTGCAACGCGACATACGCACAGAACAGACTCACCATCAGCAGCACATCCCTGTGTCACAGAGAGAACACTCATATTCCACTGAGTCCTGTCCTTTAGTCCCTCAGAAGCTGAACACATCAGCGCTTATACTGTATGCAAATGAGCTGTATGCAAATGAGCTGTATGCAAATGAGCCATGCGGTTTTACCTTTTGTTTCTGTAAAATGTAAACAAATGTGGCAAAACTGCATTAAACACATTATAATCAAGATTCAAAGGTTCAAAAAGTTTATTTCATATTCACATATGAAAAAATGAAATTACGTTTCTCACTTTTAATCAGAGTGAATAATACTGCAATAACCTGCTCCACAACCCACGTGCAATACCATTATGTGCAATATGGAACACATCTGTGAAATATTATCTACACCTTCTTTAATCCTACCTGCACCTTTGTATGTTATTATATTTTATTACATTTTTATTATATCTGTATTTTATTATATTTTTTACTATCCTATTTTCTCTTGTATTTGCAAACACTTTTTACCAGTCCTATTTATTGCAGCTATTAGTACTTCTTGAATATCTTAGCGAGTCAAACGGTTCTTCTCATCCTGAGCGTTTCACTGCACTGTTGACCTTGTGTTGAACCTGGATATGACAAATAAACAATCTTGAAATAATAATAATAATAATAATAAAATGAAAGAAAAGTTCTTCTTAGGGAAACAGCCTGTTGTGTACAGAGGGAATATCAGGGTTGTTTGTATTTTTTCCTGGTTTATTAAATATATATTTTTTGTGCATTTGTAAGATTGGTAAAGTATCGGTATCGATAAGTACAGAAACAATTGTACTCGTACTTGTATCGGTTTTCAAAAAAGTGGTATCGGTGCATCCCTAGTAAAAAGGCAATAACGAAGAAGCGGCTTAAACCTCAACGACCAACAATCGACAACTGGATTGATATTGTGCAAGTGGAAAATAGGGGCGTGCATTTCCATTAATCTGACGATATCACGATATCCCTGTTACGATTCGATATATCACGATATATCCCAATACTAAAACACAAGACGATATATTGTGATCTACCAATAATTACGTATAATATTATGGCACCTTCATGACACCAAAATTGAATGAAATAGATTTAGCTTCATTTTTAAATCATCACAACAGTAAATGGATGGATTATGATTTTTTCATGACTTTAAAAAAAATCGATTCAGACGCATTTTGAATCGATGCGAGAATCACACAATGACGAATCACGATATATCACTGAATCGATTTTTTTCTTACACCCCTAGTGGGAAAGGTTTTATTTTTACTGAAAGTGCAGCTGGATTTGGTCTAAATGGACAGAGTATGTAAAGCCGGTGAGATCAGACTTCAGGTAAAACATTCATATTTGTAATGAATGTTTTGTTAATTTGTAAAAGACATTCCAGGAATCCCCAACCTGTTTTGAGTTAGTATAAGTTTACAAAAAAAAGAACAAAAGCAGAAACTTGTGATTTCATTCTGCACACTGTAAATCAGTAAAAAGTAAATTTGAAAAAAAAAGGAGCTGTCATGTTATCTGTCTACGTTATCTGTCATGTTTTTCAGATAATACTTGAGCACTATTAAAACTAAAACAATACAAACTCAAATAATATTCCAATACATCTACGCAAACAGTAAAAACCCGTACTGTGCCTTTTCTTACCACAGTTTCTTCTGCACAAACACTGATGAGCACAGATCAGATGCGGCTGTGGCGGTTTTGTCCACTAGATGGGGCTCAGGAGCAGGACTCATGTTCACGATCACACACTAAATATGCTCCTCAAATGTGCTCAGTGTTAAAAGCCTTTCTGCCAGGGAGAAAGCAAGCACATGTCAGAAAAAACAACAACAACAACAACAATTTGTGTTCATATAAATTAAATCAGATAGAAATTCGTTTTATCTTTTGAAATGACCAGATTTTGTCCATTACTTTTAGGGCTGTATAGTTTTTTAGTCATTTAGTTGATTAATGATCGACCTTTGTGCTACTTTATCCACCACCTCTGGTCTTGATTCAGGTCCTGGTTTAGTTCTGGTTTAGTCCTGGTTTAGTTCTGATGTAGTCCTGGTCTAGCCCTGATACAGTTCTGGTTTTGCCCTTATTTTTTATACACCTGTTTTTGTCCTGTTAGTCGAAATTTACACATATTTAATCTTATTTTATATATATATTGTCCTGTTTTTGAAAATGTTTTATTAATCAGGATGTGCGTGTTAGCATGCTGGTCATCGTTAACTTTACAGTGACATCAAAACTCGGCTCTGATCTCTGAAAGTTGTAAAAGAAAAGTTATAACGCTGTTTCCTTATGTGGAGTTGTGTTTTGTTTCATTCACACATGTTTGAGTAAAACTTTATTATTCATTTGTTACATCTGCAAAGCTCAAACTGCTCTGTTCCACCTTGTGATGTCATGTAGTGGTAGTTTTTAAGTTAACAGATCCTTTTACATTTTGTTAAGTAGAGATTGGCTGAAATTATCCACATATTTCTAGTGAACATGTGTAGAGTTTTAAAACACAGTGGAGCATTTCCTGTATCACCACATGACATCACAAGGTAGAACAGAGCATTTTCTGTTTGAGAGAAAGAAGAACTCAGCCTAAATCTGCAGGATTTGTGGGTTAGACATGTACGAGTAAAACAAAACACAACTCCAGGTCTGTTTGTGCTGCGGAAACTACATTATAATAGAAAATAGTGAAATATGGGCCTGTTTAAAATGAACAAGTTCTGTTTTCCACAGTTTTAAATCAGGTACAGCTCCTATAATAATAATAATAATAATAATAATAATAATAATAATAATAATAATAATAATAATAATAATAATAATAATAATAATAATAACAATAATAATAATAATAATAATAATAATAATAATAAATCAGTTTTATATAGCGTTGGACACTCAAAGATGCTTTACATTATTCATTCACTCTGCTTTGAATTTTTATTAATCACGATTAATCGCAGTTAATTATTCTTCAAAAAAAGACCAAAATATTTTGACAATGCAGTTTATTGCTGTTCGGCTTGTTGTTGGTACAAGTAGCATCATTCCTGCCGCTGAATCAAACACGCGCTTTGCTTTAAGATGTATTTTAAACTTGTTGTGCTTCTGTGGAAAGTACCAAACTACCTTAGTTTTATCTAAAGTCCCGTCGGGGAGTTTTTTGAAGAGAAATTTGCCACTGAGCACCAGTCACAGTCTCTTCTGTCGTCTTCACATCTGCGTATGAACAGACCTGATCACTGACCTAATAACCTGCGCCATCCGCACTTTACATAGAGGAGCGTTCAAAATAAACTGTGTGATTAATCTGCGTTAAAAAAAACAAAAACATTAATGCTATATTTTTTTGTGATTAATCACATGTGTTAATTGACAGCTGTACTAAGGACACAGCAGTTTTTGTGACTGGCGCCCCCCTGTGGCACCTGATTTTCCCAGTGGTCTCCCGTCCGAGTACTGACCTGGCCCGGCCCTGCTGAGCCTCTGACATCTGACGGGATCAGACTTTGACAAGCTCTTATGGCCACAATAATTTAATATCTTCAGTGGTAAAAACCTCTGAATGGTCGGGTCTGAAATACAGCTGCTGTGGAGCCTTTGTTTGTCGTTTTGGAAAAGTCAATACGTCACGGAAACGTCTGTCACAATAGTGGACTGCAATAAAACTAATGCACTTTTTGAAGGCGGCAGCTCTTACCTTAATTAAACCCTTTCAAATCTACTATAAACTCCAGCCTGTATATATATGTATATATATGTGTGTGTGTGTGTGTGTGTGTGTGTTTAAATCTACTGTAAACTTCATCCTGTATATATATATATATATACAGGCTGAGATTTAAACATTTAAACACACACTCACATACACACAGACACACACACATATATATGTGTGTGTTTAAATCTCAGCCTGTATGTGTGTGTGTGTGTGTGTGTGTGTGTGAGTGTGTGTTTTTGTGCGTGTTTGTGTGTTTAAATCTATTGTAAACTCCAGCCTGTGTGTGTGTGTGTGTGTGTGTGTGTATACAGGCTGAGATTTAAACATTTAAACACACACTCACACACACACAGACACACACAGACACACATATATATGTGTGTGTGTGTTTAAATCTCAGCCTGTATGTGTGTGTGTGTTTGTGTGTGTTTAAATCTACTGTAATCTCCAGCCTATATTAGTGTATGAGTGTGTGTAAGTGTGTGTGTGTGAGTGTGTGTTTTTGTGCGTGTTTGTGTGTTTAAATCTATTGTAAACTCCAACCTTTACTAGTATATGAGTGTGTGTGTGAGTGTGTGTGAGTGTGTTTCTGTGCGCGCAGGTGTTTGTGTGTTTAAATCTCCTATAAACTCCAACCTATACTAGTGTATGAATGTGTGCATGTGTGTGTGTGTGTGTGTGTGTGCATGTGTGCGCATGGATGTGTTTGTGTGTGTGTGTTTAAATCTACTATAAACTCCAGCCTATAGTATATATGTGTGTGTGTGTCTATGTATGTTTTTAAATCTACTCTAAACTATAGACTATATTTGAGTGTGTGTTTACGTGTGTGTGTGTGAGGTTGGGGTCAACTCTCTCTGGAAACAGGTCTCTGCTCAATGGCCAAACAAAAATGAAAAAGCCTTTTATTAGCAAAACACCGCACTCTGGTTTATAGTTGTGCTTTAGAGACGTTTGACATTTCATTGTGTGTAAGAAACGTCTGTATTCAGCAAAAAAAGAAAAAAAACTGCTTGTTTGCATTGTTTTCCTGGCAAGTCCACAATGACTCCTCTCTGTATTCTTTAATGGAGATTCGAGCTGGATATCAATCTGTAAACGCACTGTATTTGCTGTATAAGAAATATCCACAGTGAAAATCTGCAAATGCACAAAGAAGCCCATAAAAGTGACTCGAAGGTGGATTGTGTAACTTTTCTGGGAGGTTTCTTCGTGGAGGTGTTATTGCTTTGTCTGGAATGTTCCACAGTATGGCATTAAACCTTTCGATCTTCATGGAGACCAAACCAGAGCAAGTTACAGCTCAGATCTGTAGAGAGTCGACCCCGCTCATAGTCAAAATGCCTGTTTTTCTAGGTATTTTTATGCAATAAAACCACCTGTAATTGAATAAATGTAAAGTAGAGCTGTTTAATGTCACACTGTGGAACATTCCAGGCAGAGCAATGACATATCCATAGAAACAAGCAGGTGACGGACCCCCCACCTCTATGGCTGTGTGAAAAAAATGATTTTCGATTCTGAAACGATTTGCATATTAATTCCTCAAGATCGATTCGTACGTCCATAATCGATTTAATTTTTAATACATTTTCCCCCGGTGAACTTTAACCCCACTCGTCAAAACAGTTAACGTGGCGTCGGACACTAGTGGCAACGTGAGCCAAATCCCGGCTTTGAAGTCTCCAGAAACGCTCAAAGCTTCCGTCTGGCGCCATTTCGGGTTCAGAAACGATAAAGACAAAGATGCGCTTGACAAAAGCAAAGCGATTTGAAGGCCAAATGGAGGTGAAGTGCAGCGGAAATACAATACAACCACTTGGAACCACTCAAAAATGGTTCTAATAACACTAACCCGAATCGAATCGTGATAATCAGTTCTCAATCTTGAGAATCAGAATCGAATCGATACCCAGTCCTACCCACCACCACCAAAAACGTACATAATGCACCTTTAACTACACAACTAACTAACTTCTTAGGTTTTTGAGCTGTGAAATCTCCTGTAATTGAAGTGATTTCTTATTTATTTGTAAAGGGACAGCACATATTGATGAATCGTTAAAATGTAAATATGTAAAGATTATAACCAGTGTGGCTAATTTTCATCTTCAGTCCATCGGCAGGTTGATGTTAAATCACGTACAGGACGGGGAAAATGTACAGCAACAATCACACAGAAGTGCATAACACCAGCACACTCACTGTACAGACAGAATTAGAGTTAAACCGAGAGTTAAATGTGAGGTAGAGCTGTTTAATGCATGAAATAACTATAGAAAGAAGCAGGTTACAGATCCCTAACCAAAAAGTAACATGGTGCACCTTTAACAAAGACGAGTGGATCTGCAGCCGTATCTTGTCCCCTGTGTGGGCTCCTTTTGTGTTGAAGTGAACATGGCTATTTTTGAGTAAAAAAACAAAAAACAAAACAAAGAGGACTGAGGAGCAGCACAGATGTCTGCATCAACAATCGAAGCTCCAAACTGTTATGTATTGCAAGCAAAACAAGTTATATATTTTGTTCTGAATGTTACAAGAACTTTGGAGAGGAGATGTCTTCCGCATTTGTGAACAGGTCTGTCGACAGAAATTTGGGACTGGAGCAAAAAGCCTTACATGGGCCCCACTATAACATAAATTATTAGGAAGTGGGTCAAATTTTGGGCCCCTAAAACCCTGGGACCCGTGACAACTGAGCCCTTTGTCCCCCCGTTTTCTGCATCTACATGTCATTGTAGCATTATGTTGATGGACGGTATATATGAATGGACAAAGCTAACCCGTTAGCCGCCGCGTGCCAAACAGGAAGTGCTCCAGGAGGCTCTTCCGGCTCCTTCTCTCCCTTTTTCCCCATTGACTCGCACTGAGATCTTATCGCTCCTCTCTCTGGACCTGCTGCTGTGGCCTCGACATTTTGGTCTTAAAATGTTCATATGAACCTGCGACACAGGAGCCTGATTTTTTCATTTTGCTATCTTTTTCCTAAATCAAGATGTGAACATAAATAACGGACCAATCAGACGCCTTCATTCCCCGATGACGCTGCCGTCTAGCGTTAGCAGCAGGTTTGATTGACAGATAGTTGTTGTTCGTACATAACAGAACATAGAACATAAATCAATGACTTAAACTTACTATTTAAAGTTTGATGATAAAAGCTAAAAGTTTTCTTATTATTCTCAAGAATCACCGAAATACAGCGGTCTGTGCAGAATGGTGCGCTTCTCACCGCTCTGAGGAGGGCGGCACATTTAACAACCTCAGTCGTGATTGGCTCTTGTGGTTGCTATGATACCCGCGGTTGGATTTCCAAATATGGACCTGGCTCCAGATTCGCTCCTGTAACTGTGGCATCGGGAGCCTCATCTGAGCGACGCTGACGCTGTGGAGACGTCACACTCACTTAGTCCACTCATGTTTATGTTCCGCTCATCAACAATTCTCACCGTACCTCAGTTTTCATCATTTCCCCACTGACGCACAACTCCGAGTGCACTGGGTACATGTGATTAGAAGAGACGAGGGCGACGAATTCCAGATGATTCCAAACCGCACATACGTCTGCAGGCTTCATTTTACCAACGATCACTTTTACTTCAGTGGGTTTGATCAGTCGGTCAAGTCCGGTGTCGGGAACTACGTATGTTTCCAAACGTCTTCCTGGTTTGTGATTTAAGCGTGAATAAAGAATAAACACCTGGATCTAATGTGATTTCTTAACAATTGTTTATTTAATTAACCAACCACAGTCAAATACCATCTCCCTGAACCAAGAAGCTCTTAAATTATGTCCCATTTGTGGATCATACAGCCGTTGGATTTGAATGGCGTGACAATGCACGATTCTCTAAGCTTAAACTTTTCCATTTCCTTTGCAATCTCTCCCCAGACCTCAGTTTGTGTTTACGCTCATTTGGAGGAAATTGCTGCTTGATTTGTGCCGCGAACTATTCACAAAACGCAGCCACCCAAACCACAAAATATACAAAATATATACCATTTCGATGCAGAGGAATAAGAATATGGCAGCTGTTAGCTCTCTGCACAGCCTGCCCTAAGTGCGACTTTAACCCCTGAGAAATTATACAACTCTATTGACGTTTCGCTTCAGAGTTACAATGCATTTTTGTTTAATATGTAAGCTAAAGGCGCACATGTCGACATCTTGCTCGTTTCTAAGGAGACAGAGAGGTGCACTGTGTAACTTTTTGGTTGGAGGTCCGTCACCTGCCTGGAATGTCCCACAGTGTGACATTAAACAGCTCTACTTTACATTTATTAAATTACAAGTGGTTTTATTGCTCTGAAATATGCAGAAAAACAGGAATTCTGGCTGTGAGCGGGGTCGCCTCTCCACAGATCTGACCTGGAACTTTGCCTGGTTTAGTCTCCATGAAGATAAAAAGGTTTAATGCCGTACTTTCCACGTTTACATGAGAGCTTTAAATCTGAATAAAAATGAATTCCCCTTTTAAAAGACCACGTAAACACTTAATTCCTAATGAAAATGATTATTTGGATTTAAACTTAATTCCAAAGTAAGTGGGTGGTTTATTCCGATTTTAAAGCCGAATTAATTTATTTCTCGATCATGTAAACGTTTCTTCTTCTTAAAAATAATCCCGGTGGTTCGTGCTCGTTGTGTCGTCCTTCGATCCGGCTCCTCCAGTCGTCTCTTCGGACTTTCCTCCACGTCTCTTTGGATTTGTGAGCGGGATGTGGGAGTGGGCTGAGGTGTGGCAGCCTCAGACTCAGTTTGTCTTCTTCCTCCTTCTCCCACACTCTTCCCTTCTCCTCCTCAGCTCACAGACGTAAAGCGTGAGAACAGAATTCTCCAGCCGCTGCTTCATTATCATCGGAACGACTGTGGAAAAACTTTGGATCGTGGTTGTGTCGGCGGCGAAACGACAAACCGAGATGACAGAAAAGCCGGTAGCAGCTGAAGTGTGTGTTTTCTTCCCAAATATGTAAATACGTTCATGTCGCTGTCCGTTCAGAACCCTTCCCCACCCCCAGACGTCGAGTGGAATTAAATCAGGGCGATTTAAGTTTTTTTCCATGGAAACCTCAACTCAGAATTATTATTTCCATGTAAACTCAAAATTACAAACGATTTAATTCGGAATTAAAACACATCATGTAAACGTGGCCATTGTAGAACATTCCAGACAAAGAAATAACATCTCCACGGAGAAAAGTTGTATAATTCACCTTTAAGAAAGGAAGAAAAATAATAATAATAATAAAAAATAATGTCTCGGTGCTGCTGTTCCTTCGTGTTATCATCAGCAAAACAACAAAGAACCATAAACTGTGAGTGTAAAGTTGTTCTTATCATTTATTTGTACGTGAACTGCGACTTTTTCTAATGTGTTCAATAGCAGTTTGTACTAAAATATTGAATACAGCAGAAGTACTGTTACCATACACAGTCATAAAAGGTTTACTATCGCTCTGTATTTGTCTGAAACATTGACATCAAGTTTAATAGAGCTACTTCACTTTTATTGCTTCTCATTCCTCGTGGTGCAGGTGCCCACAGCAGGCATCACTCTCAAGGCTCTCATTCGCACACTTTATGAACTAAACAACTTTGCTTCACTCTTTGCAACTTTTATTACTTTTACCTTCTGGCTACAGCCTTCTCCTCTGCATCTTCTGCTCCATCTGACCATCTCCTCTGCTCCATCTGCAGTTCTGCATCTTCTGCTCCATCTGCTCCTTTCCTCTGCTCCATCTGACCTTTTCTTCTCCTCCATCTAACCTTCTCCTCTGCGTCCTCTTACTCGCTCCTCTGCTCTTCTGCATCTTCTGCTCCTCTGCTCCTGTTACCCTCCCCTCTGCTCCTCTGCATCCTCTCCTGTGATCCCCTGACCCTTCCCTCTACTCCGTCTTCTGTTCTAGATCTTCTGCTCCATCTGACCTTCTCCTCTGCATCTCCTGCATCTTCTCCTCCCTCTGTTCCTCTCCTCTGCTCCATCTGACCCTCCCCTCTGCTCCTCTGCTCCATCTGCTCTTTTGGATCTTCTGCTCCATCTGCTCCTCTCCTCTGCTCCATTTGCTCCTCCCCTCTACTCCATCTGCTCTTCTCCTCTGCTCCATCTGCTCCTCTCCTCTGTGCCTCTAACCCTCCCCTCTGCATCCTCTCCTGTGATCCCCTGACCCTCCCCTCTACTCCATCTTCTGTTCTGCATCTTCTGCTCCATCTGACCTCCTCCTCTGTTCCATCTGCTCCTCTCCTCTGCTCCATCTAACCTTCTCCTCTGCATCCTCTTACCCCCTCATCTACTCTTCTGCATCTTCTGCTCTATCTGACCCTCCCCTCTGCTCCATCTGGTGTTCTGGATCTTCTGCTCCATCTGACCTTCCTCTCTGTTCCATCTGCTCCTCTCCTCTGCTCCATCTAACCTCCTCTGCATCCTCTTACCCGCTCCTCTGCTCTTCTGCATCTTCTGCTCCTTCTGACCCTCCCCTATACTCCATCTTCTGTTCTGGATCTTCTGCTCCTCTGACTTCTCCTCTGCTCCATCTAAATTTCTCCTCCGCTCCTCTGCATCTTCTCCTCCCTCCGTTCTCCTCTGCTCCATCTGACCTCTGTATCTTCTGCTCCATCTGCTCCTCTCCTCTGCTCCATCTGTCCCTCTCCTCTACTCCATCTGAACTTCTTCGCTGCACCTCTGCATCTTCTCTTTCCTCTGTTCCTTTCCTCTGCTCCATCTAAAGTTCTCCTCTGCTCCATCTGACCCTCCCCTCTGCATCCTCTCCTTCATCTGACCCTCTCCTCTTCTCCTCTACATCCTCTGCCCCATCTGCTCTTCTGGATCTTCTGCTCCATCTGACCCTCTCCTCTGCATCCTCTGCTCCATCTACTCCTCCTCACCCTCTCTTCAATCAATCAAACTTTATTTTTGGAGCATTTTTCATACAAAAAAAAGCAACACAAAGCGCTCCTCTGCGTCATCTGCTCCATCTGACCCCCTCTCCTCTTTGGTTCTACCTCGGCATCTTTATGCACTACATAAACTTGTTTATAGGGTAGCAGTTGTATTAAAAGGAGAAGTGCGGTGCTATTTCCTCCAGACCTTCTGAGCGGACACAAAGCCACAAAGAGAAAGTTATGTTCACACGGTCCCCACATCAAAGCTGAGTATAAGTACACAGAGATAAAGCCATGCGGGAATAGAAAAGAAAGCAGTGTGATTTGATGGTGAAAATGATGTAGTGACTTTCTTTACTTTTGCGTCGGATCCTTCTGTCCGTCAGTCCTTTAAAATGACCAAAACATCAAACCCAATCTGACCCACATTGTGCCGCTGTGGTCGGAAGCAAAAAAGCATCTCACGACTCTTAGCGTCACATTCACATCGCAACAAAAGCCCGAGGAGAAAAGGGCTTCGTGAAAGACTCCTAAGTGCTCCGAGAGAGGGAGAGGAAGAAGGAGGGAGGGAACGAGGGAGGGAGGGAGGGAGGGAGAGGAGAAAGAAAGAGGAAGGAGAGAAGGAAAGAGGGCAGGGGAGGGAGAAAGGAAAGAAGGAGGGAGAGAAGGAGAGAGGGGGGGGAGGGGAGTGAGAGGAGAGAAGGAGAGGAGAGAGGAAAGAGGGAGAGAAGGGGAGGAGAGAATGGGAGAAGGAAAGAGGACAGGGGAGGGAGAGAGGAAAGGAGGGAGAGCAAGGGTGAGGAGAGGAGAGAGAAGAGAGAGAGAAAGAGGTAGAAAGAAAGAGAGAGGGAGAGAAGGAGGGAGAGAAGGAGAAAGAGAGAGAAAGACAGAGGGGGGAAGAGGGAGAGAGATAGAGAGGGAGAGAGAAAGAGGAGAAGGGGTGTAGAGAGGGAGACAGAAAGCGAGAGAGAGAGAGGAGAGATGGGGAGAAAAGAGAAAGAGGGAGAGGGAGAGAAGGAGGGAGATGGAGAGGGATGGAGAGAGAGCAGGAAAGAGGGAGAGAGAAACAGGGAGCAAGAGAGATAGAGGGCGAGAAAGAGGGAGAGAGGTAGAAAGAGCGAGAGAGGGAAAAAAGGAGGAAGAGAGAGAGAAAGTAGGAGAAAGGGAGAGAAGAGAGAGAAAAGGAGGGAGAGAAAGAGGGAAAGACAGCGGGAAAGAGGGAGAGAAATTAGAGAGGAAGGGGTGTAGAGAGGGAGACAGAGAGGGAGAGAGAGGGAAGGATGGCGAGAGAGAGAGCAGGAAAGAGAGGGAGAGAAACAGGGAACGAGAGAGATAAAGGGCGAGAAAGAAGGAGAGAGGTAGAAAGAGAGAAAAAGAGAGGAAGATGGAGAGAAACAGGGAGACAGAGAGGGAGAGAGAGAAGAGAAGGGGCCAAAAGAGAAAGAGAGAAAACGAGGACGATGAAGAGAGAGAAACAGGGAGAGAGAGAAAGGGGGGAGGGGATAGAGAAGGAGTGTGAGAGGAAAGGAAGACCAAACAAAGTCCATCCATCCTGTAAACGTGGGTTCAGACATGGAAAGTCCGGGGAAAAAAGTGATAAAGAGGGAGAGAGAGAGACAGGGGAGGGGGTTAGACAGAGGGAGAGAAAGAGAAAAAAAGGGAGAAAGGAGGAGTGGGGGGTGGGAGACGTGGAGGTGACCATTACCAGACCATCAGCGGGTTCCTCGGGGCCAAATGGAGAAGCAGGACATTATAGAACAGAAGAAGACGAGAGCGACGGCTCCGGGCTCAGATCCGGGACAATGCGAAATGGCTGAGATTGAGTGAAGATGAGTTCCAGGGGGTTTCGAGGTTGTGCCGACCCGATGCACTGACATGGAAGTGCACGGAGAGAGGGGCGTCGTCAGTGGAGATTAGTTTAGGGCGTCATCGGAGCCGAGTATTGCAACGTGCACTTAGATGTCTCTGTGCGGTCGTACTCGCTCCAAAACATGCTAATTCTGTAATTTCATGTACTGGTTTGGTAGAAGTTGAGGTATAGCGTCCTCAGATTGTAAGAAATATGACTTTGAAATTTGCAAAACCTTCATTGCCAAGTGTAATTCACATTTTTATTCCTTTTAGGTGAAATCAGTTGCGTGTATGAGCAAAATGCAAAGAATTTTTCTTTTAAAATTCCTTTTAAAATCCAAAAATCTATTTCGTGAGTGACACAAGGTGAAAAGGCATGAGGATTCATCATGGTTTCTTATTTATTAATTTGAAGAAGTAAAAAAAATTTAAAAATAAAGGGTCAGATGGAGCAAAGGAGGAGGAAGAGGAGAGTCAGAGGAGCAGAGGAGAGTTTCAGATGGAGCAGAGGAGAGGGTTAGATGGAGAAGAGGATGCAGAGGAGAGGATGCGAAGGGTCAGTGGAGCAGGAAAGTAGAGGAGAGGGTCAGATGGAGAAGAGGTTCACACGGAGCAGGAGATGCAGAGGATCAGATGGAGAAGAGGAGACAGTCAGATGGAGTAGAGTAAGCAGAAGAAAGGGTCAGAGGAGCAGAGGAGAGGTTCACATGGATCAGATCGATCAGATCGAGCAGATCGAGCAGAGAAGAGGGTCAAATGAAGGAGACGATGCAGAGGAGAGGGCCAGAGGGGAGAGTCAGATGGAGGAGAGTATGCAGAAGGGAGGGCCAGAAGAACAGAGGAGAGGTTCAGATGGGGCAGAAGAGAGGGTCAGATGGAGAATAGAATGAAGAGGAGAGGGTCAGAGGAACAGATGAGAGGTTCACACGGAGCAGGAGATGCAGAGGATCAGATCGAGCAGAGAAGAGGGTCAAATGAAGGAGACGATGCAGAGGAGAGGGTCAGAGGAGCAGGGGAGAGGGCCAGATGGAGCAAAAGATGCAGAGGAGCAGATGGAGCAGAGGAGACGGTCAGATGGAAAAGAGCAGAAGGTCAGATGGAGCAGAGAATGAAGAGGGTCAGATGGAGAAGAGGATGCAGAGAAGAAGATGCAGAGGAGCAAAAGGTCAGTGGAGCAAGAAAGCAGAGAACAGGGTCAGATGGAGAAGAGGAGAGGGTCAGAGGACCAGAAGATGCAGAGGAGAGGAGCAGGTGGAGCAGAGGAGAGGGTCAGATGGAGGAGAAGAGAGGTTCACATGGAGCAGGAGATGCAGAGGATCAGATGGAGCAGAGGAGACAGACAGATGGAGTAGAAGATGCAGAGGAGAAGGTCAGAGGAGAGGGTCAGATGGAAAAGCGCAGAAGGTCAGATGGAGCAGAGAATGAAGAGGGTCAGATGGAGAAGAGGAGAGGGTCAGAGGACGAGAGGATGCAGAGAAGAGGAGCAGATGGAGAGGGTCAAATGGAGGAGAATATGCAGAAGATGCAGAGGAGAGGGTCAGATGGAGAAGAAGATGCAGAGGAGAGGGTCAGAGGAGCAGAGGAGAGGGTCAGAGGAGCAGATGGAGCAGATGAGGAGGAGATGAGCTAAAGAAAAATAACCAGGCTGTAATAGGCCTACAGTACAGTGCGTTCGGTCATGTGAACAACACTTGACAAATAGGATCTTTTAGTTCTCATTTCTGAATACCATTTTATTCTTCTGGTGGATATTAGTCATCTCAAAGCTTTCCATGTTTTTTTCTCTCATTGGAAAACTCACTGCAGATTTAGCCTTTGAAACCTGGGACCACGAAATCAAATTTCCTCAAATCTGATCAGGTATAATGGAACTGGACCTGGTATTGGAAATTCTATTGTACTTCTCAAATAAATCACTATTTTCCAACTAAAATTCTAATAACAAAGAGTAGATTTCTCAGTATCAAAAATCAGAACGCTGTGATATGAACCAGGAGACATATTACGCAAAATGTGCTTTAATCATGCCATATTGGTTTTCCTTCATCATAAAATCACGAAATGTTATATTTTTGAGTGGTTTGTGTATTGTGTAACTTGAATTTTTTGGCATTTGCAGTGCCACTGCTGTGAAATTTCCAATTTTCCCCTTTAGGCCGGGAGCCAGGTTGACTCCTCAGTAGGGGTGGCACGGTACACAAAATTCACGGTACGGTATGTACCTCGGTTCAGACCCCATGGTTCGGTACATTTTCGGTACAGTGCAGGAAAAAAAACATAACCAGAAAGGCTGTCCTCAAAGGCAGCTTTTTATTGCCTAAATCTCCAGCTGAGATAACTGCAACTTGTAGTAAAACAAGTGAACACACAAGCACCACATTGAGTATATTGATTGGTTACTGAGCTGGGTACATCAGTGAAGTTTTAACACATGGTCTTTTTAGGTGCCTTTTAGGTACCTTCTGGGTGCGCGCAGTGGTGGACGAGCCGCGCACTGGCGGTGCCGCACGGAGTGTCCGTGTGCTCCAGTGCATAGGTCCCGCACACCGGCACAAGTTTATTGCCGAAAGCAGCGGCAGTAATGAAATATGACCGGACTCAGTATTTAGACCTTGAGTCCGTGACGAGACTGAGTCCAAATGCGCTCGAGTCCGAGACAAAACCTAGACAAAGCTCTCGCTTTAGCGGAAGAGGAAGTCCAGCGGCATGGGGGTGTCTACTGAGAGGGACAGGTGTGGGTCCTGCTGCGGCGCGCCTCGTTTAAGGTGGGCATGGGTGTGTTTTGAAGCGGAGATTGTTCTATGAGCGATATCGCCGCACACGCGGAGCTCGTATGCTGGGGTCGTGCGCGGTCGGAGGTGTTCGGTTGCGCTCGTGCTGGGAAAGCATGCCGCACTTTAGGGGCGATCCAGGCTTGGGCACGATTCTGAAGTCCTAGTGTGAGTGCGCCCCTAATGTTTGATACATTTAGAACGTTTACCTCGTCACGTTACGTCTGTGCGCAGCTCTCCTTATTGTGGCTGCAGAAGCACTCGCACAGGTGCCCCTGTTTTGTTTTTCTCGTTCGCACGGCGAAATATTTACTCGCAAATGCGAGTGAAATGGGCGCACTGTAGAGCCCTGCCCACACCACCGACTTAAATGATGGTGGTGGGTCTTCTAACTCCGGGCTTGAATTACTCGCCATCGTCTTTCACCCCTCTCGCAATGAGCTAACAGCAGCAACAACAACAGCAGTTTTGTATTTGAAGGCGGAGTTTGCTAGCTAGACCAATCCAGACATGTATACATGTTCATGGACCAATCAGGGCTTGCACATGGCAATGGTTAAGGAAACCGTCGCAAAAGGAAAGTCCCGTGGTCAGTTCAATATTAAACTTTTGTACCGTATATTCTCCGTCAAAATGCGCGCACCGAACCGTGACCCCCGTACATATACCGTGCCACCCCTACTCCTCAGACTGTTCTTTGCTCCCTTTTTTATTTTTATTTCCTGTTATCTGATCTCTTGTTCCATCACAAGTTTCTAGGAACCACCCCCAACTCGGCCCAGTTTGGTCTCAGGGCCCAAAAAACATCGTCTTTAGGAAAAGCTATTGTCGGAATTATGTAATTGTGAATATTAAGGTGCTGCAACTGCATAAATGGTTAAATAACCCTAAAATTTCGCTTGGTGTATCCTGACACATTGGGGAAACTAGTAGAAAAATATCTTGGGGTTTGCTGCATTTTTACTATCAAATATCACCCTCAACATATCCCAAAAGACAAAAAAATGTCTGTCCGCCTGACAAATTATCATCAAATGTGATAATTTTCGGCCATTTTCTTACGCGTATCAGTGCCTCAAATGTACATAAAAATCTTCCCAAATTTATAAGCTTCGATTTAAGTCCAAGATGACCTTTCTGTCTAAAGGATAACAGCTGGTATGACCAAAGCTCTTCACTGTACCTCAAATCGACAGAAAACAGAACTATTGGTTTTCCTTCATCATGAATTTACTAAATGTTAGATTTTTGAGTGGTTTGTGCATTCCGTAACTATTATTTTTCAGCATTTGCAGTGTCATTGCTGGGTCATTCAACGCCAAATCTCCGAATGCCCCCACTCGACCATCTCAGATTTGATTAAAAAAATTCTAGGAGGTTCACAAACTTTCCAGTAGGAAAAGTCCCAAATTTTAGCTCCCAACTCCTTATAGTTTTGTCATTAGAAATATTTTGTCAATATTTTGCCCTGACCTGTTTTGAGCCGAGTTTTCCAAGGAGCCACTTTCAGATGCTGTATCTTAAAAACTATTTAAGGTCCTTCAAATTTTCAAGGGATAAAATTTGGCAAATGTACTTGTAGAATATGGACTTTTACACATGTGCTTATGGTTTATATTGAATTTGCTCGAAAATTCTACTCTTCAAATTTGAGTGCATCTTTGAAGGACTGTGGAAAGTGCAATTTCAAAGACAGAGGTTTGATATTGAACCTTCCCACACACCCTGGGCCCTCTGTGATGAACGGTCTAGAAGATATTAAGGTTTAAAAATGAAAAAAAATGAATTTGGTGCCGTCTTTGCCTTGTACCAAAAAAATGACAGCACCCACCAACATTAAATGGACGGTTATAGACAGATTAGATTCTGTTTTTAACATATCCAAAATGTGTGATGGTGTTCTGCCTTATTTTCGCAAAATGAATTTTTGAAACACTGAATTTATGACATACAGCTTAAACTTAACAAAATGCTTTATTTGATTACTCAACTATTAAAATGTAAATTCTCTCAACTCTTTCTTTCTAATCTTTCTAATCAGTCTGAAAGTGGCTTCTCAGACAACTCAAAACAGGTGAGGGGGAAGTTGACAAAATATTTTTAAATGACAAAACTATAAGGAGCTAAAATTTGGGACTTTTCTTATTGGAAAGTGTGTGAAGCTCCTAGAATTTTTTCAGTCAAATCTGAGACTGTCGTGCAGAGCATTCGGAGATTTGGCGTGGAATGACCCTGCTGTAAAATTTTCAGTTTTCCTCTTCCCTGTATAGTACACAACCACTGCACTGTACTAGTATTGTCACGATACATATTATATATATTCCAAACTCGGTTTCGATACTAAGGAATCGACTTAAAACTCAATACTGACTCTGACCATGTGGCCTTATATCTGTGTAATGGGCTATACTGGTCTGTGCGGTCTGATTGTTCTAGTTCTTGCATTATTTGGCGTCAGACTGAAACGAAAACAGCTCGTGACGAAGGCCATTGTCTATTTCTGCCGCGTGTTTGATTGACTGACTTTGCAACCAATCAGATGTCATCGTTTTCGAGTTAGGTTGACCTGCGGTGTTTGTGGGTGTGAGTAATAGTTTTAAAAAGGCACACGTCTATATCAACATGTTCGCGGAGTGTTTTCAAGTGGTTTGCAGTAGTAGAATGTAGAAAATGTATGTTTAAGGACCAATTAGTTGAGATTTTCGGGTTTCGGATGGTTGGTAATAGTAAAAGTGTGAACTATATATGTAACAAGGGATGAGCTCATTCTTGTAAAATAAAATGGAGTCTGTATTTTAGCAAATCAGACCACTGGATCTGTATGATGTAAAAAAAAAAACAACTAAAGAAAACAGGGACATGAGGGATATCACATTTAATAAAACAATGATTGCGAGAAGAAATAATTTTTACAGTGATTCACGGATAATGGCACCTTAACATAACTGAGAAATCCTTCATTTTCTTTCATTCTTGTTGTCTAATGTGTTTCTTTTCCTTTAGAATGTGACCAGCTTTATGAGCTCAAACTTTATTAAGAATGAAGTTAAGTTAATTTGACATAAACAGTAACATTAAAGAGGAACTCTGGCATGTTTAAAGCTAAAGTCCGTTTCTAGAGGTGGTTGAATTCTGTCACAAGCCAAAAAACGGCACAGATCAGTGTTTCCTCGGTGGAGATCTCACTGTGGCAGTGAGTCTGTCAAGGCAACAAACTAGTGTAGTGATGGGGGCAAGTTCTGAACTTCCACGTAAAACGCCAATTTGCTTCACACTGAAGAAGCTTAACTCCACTTTAACCCATCTTACAACAGCCACGAGTCTAACAAACAAAACGCTCTGCCTGGTTCACTCATTAGTGTCTGGAAACGTTAGAAAACAACTTTATCAGCACCTTACACTTCCCTCTGTTGATTTCCCACTGCACAGGCCAAAGCCCAAAAGACTCAATCGTCGATGTTATTTCTAATCCCATTTAGAAGTGAATTATAGACTAACTAAAAAATACCATTCCTGAACAACTTTCAGTTTCTCTTCTTCTTCACCGTCAGTAGTCGATCTTCACTTGTTGCTTCTGGCGCTCGAGCCTCTCGCCGCCACTGGAGTCGGCGATCGAGTCTTTTGGGCTTTGGCCTGTGCAGTGGGAAATCAACAGAGGGAAGTGTAAGGCTGCTTATAAAGTTGTTTTCTAACGTTTCCAGACACTAATGAGTGAACCAGGCAGAGCGTTTTGTTTGTTAGACTTGTGGCTGTTGTCAGATGGGTTAAAGTGGTGTTAAACTTCTTCAGTGTGAAGCAAATTGGCGTTTTACGTGGAAGTTCAGAACTTGCCCCCATCACTACACGAGTTTGTTGCCTTGACAGACTCACTGCCACAGTGAGATCTCCACCGAGGAAACACTGATCTGTGCCGTTTTTTGGCTTCTGACAGAATTCAACCACCTCTAGCAGCGGACTTTAGCTTCAAACATACTGGAGTTTCCCTTTAAACTGGACTTATTCTCTAAAATCAACTTTTCAGAGCTTTTAACCCCTCCTACTACTCTGTACTTATTTACCAAAGTTTTGTAACACAGAAGTCAGTAGATTTGTTTCTTTTATTAAGTTGTTTTAGATGAATGTTACGTCTTAATGTGCAGATTATAACTTAATGATCCATGGGTGATATAACAGATTATGCTTATACAGCAGACACAAGCACAATGTCTTCATTAGAAACTAAATTGCTTTTAGGTAGAATAGATCATCTTGACACTTAATCTTTGGCAGGTAGAGCTGTCCATGATGTATTGAAAGGAAAGTATAATCAATTTCTTTGGGCTTATAGATTCAGGTAAAAGGTTTAATGCTAAATTGTGGAACATTTTACAAATCAATGACGTTTTCTTCTCCATGCAGACAAGAGAAATCAATCAAACAGCGATGCCTTTTTAAGGAAATAGACCAAAACTAGTCAAATGTACTTCATTTAATATTCTGAATTTAAATCCTGATTATCTTTTCTCATTTTAATTCTTCCCTGTCTCATATTTACAGCACAGTCCCTTTCTCCGGTCCCTCAGATTAAATTGTCACTGTTACGCTCATTCATTTTGACAGATCTCCTCATTACAGAGCTGTATGTCTGTAAGCAGCAGGTCAGGCTTGTATGTGTCTAGCAGAGCCCAGCAGGGGGCGCTGTGGACAGATGTGAGTAATGAGTTTAACACAGAGATCTGCTGTGACAGGAGCTAATCACTCACGACACGCGTTTGTGTAAGATATGCAAACTACCACAAGACTGTAGCAAGTGGCAATATTTTCCCTCCTAATCAGCCGTATTTGTTTTGATACCACAGACGGTATAAATGGACATAGCGAACTCACCAAATGCCGTGTTCCAGATAGGAAGTGTGCATGGGAGTGACTCGACTCCACTGACTCTGGCTCCAATTCACTTTCTATTGAAAAAAACGTTGCCCCTTTCTCTGTAACTGCTGCTATCAGACTTGTTTTGAGTTTTACTTACTACTTCACTATTTCGTCTGTAAATTAAGATATGAACATTAATAACAGACCAATGACACGCCTTCTTTCTAGGGTTGGGCGGTAATACGGTATCCTGAGGTATCAAAAAGTAGTAACGGTATCAGTTTTTTAGACTTTATTGTCCCCAAGGGGAAATTCTTTTCCACAACACTGTACTTGTTTAGACAGACATACAAAAACAACACAGTAAACACAAAACTGGACACAAAAAAAAACAATCAAATGGACTCAGCAGGGTCTCTTGTTAAGATAAGCAATGACTGAGGGGATCAAGCTTCTTCCAAAGCCTCCTCCACTTCAGCCCCTGTACCTGCACCCTGAGGGCAGAGGGACGAGTAGTTCGTTGAGTGGATGAGTAGAGTCTTGTTCTATGGACAGGGCCATGCACTATGGCCTTGTTGTTTAGGTCAGTAAGGTTGGGTTGGGTTTCATTACCGTCATTTTAAAAAATCTGCAGCGCATAAGGACCTAAAATAATATTAGGAGCATTTTGGCTTCAGGTCGAATGACAGGGGAGAGACGCAAATGTTGAGGAGCTTACGACCCTGCGTCAGGCCAGAGATCCCACCACAGTCGCTTCGGACACATGTCGTTACGCTCTGAGATTTCCATCCACACGCAGCGAGGAAGAAGAAAAAAACCTGACTGATGCTTCGTGTGTGATGTTGAGCCGAAAAGTTTGTGATGGAGACGTTTTATTGAACACCGAGAGTCGAGAGGGGACGAGGCGCTCAGACTTTCATGGAGGAGACGGTAACTTCTCTGAGTGGCAAGAGCGCGGATCTGTCAGATACAACATGCTGCAGTGGGAAATATCACACGCCGTGGACTGTCACCTTTTACTTTTTACTCCAGAATCTGCCTCTTCTACGCTTTTCTTGTCTCGTTGTGTCCCAGATCATTAAATGGAGGGAGATACGCGCTGGTGAAGTTTGGTTTGATCAGAACTTGTGCCTCATCTTCAAATACACTCAACAAAAATATAAACGCAACACTTTTGTTTTTGCTCCCATTTGTCATGAGATGGACTCAAAGATCTAAAATTCATTCCAGATACACAATATTACCATTTCTCTCAAACATTGTTCACAAACCTGTCTAAATGTGTAATAGTGAGCACTTTTGCTTTGCTGAGATAATCCATCCCACCTCACAGGTGTGCCACATCAAGATGCTCATCAGACACCATGATTAGTGCACAGGTGTACCTTAGACTGCCCACAATAAAAGGCCACTCTGAAATGTGCAGTTTTGTCTCACAGCAAAATGCCACAGATGGCACAAGCATTGAGGGAGCATGCAACTGGCATACTGACAGCAGGAATGTCAACCAGATCTGTTGCTCGGGCATTGAATGTTCATTTCTCCACCATAAGCCATCTCCAAAGGCGTTTCAGAGAATATGGCAGTACATCCAACCGGCCTCACAACCGCAGACCACGTGTAACCACACCAGCCCAGGACCTCCACATCCAGCAGGTTCACCTTCAAGATTGTCTGAGACCAGCTACTCAGACAGCTGCTGAAACAATTGGTTTGCATAACCAAAGAATTTCTGCACAAACTGTCAGAAACCGTCTCAGGGAAGCTCAACTGCATGCTCGTCGTCCTCATCGGAGTCTTAACCTGACTCCAGATCGTCGCCGTAACAGACTTAAGTGGGCAAATGCCCACATTCGATGGCGTCTGGCACGTTGGAGAGGTGTTCTCTTCACGGATGAATCTCGGTTTACATTGTTCAGGGCAGATGGCAGACAGCGTGTGTGGCGTTGTGTGGGTGAGCGCTTTGCTGATGTCAATGTTGTGGATCGAGTGGCCCATGGTGGTGGTGGGGTTATGGTATGGGCAGGCATCTGTTATGGACGAAGAACACAGGTGCATTTTATTGATGGCATTTTGAATGCACAGAGATACCGTGATGAGATCCTGAGGCCCATTGTTGTGCCATACATCCATGAACATCACCTCATGTTTCCGCAAGATAATGCACGGCCCCATGTTGCAAGGATCTGTACACAATTCTTGGAAGCTGAAAATGTCCCAGTTCTTGCATGGCCAGCATACTCACGGACATGTCACCCATTGAGCATGTTTGGGATGTGCTTGACCGGCGTATCGACAGCGCGTACCAGTTCCCACTAATATCCAGCAACTTCGCACAGCCATTGAAGAGGAGTGGACCAACATTCCACAGGCCACAATTGACAATCTGATAAACTCTATGCGAAGAAGATGTGTTGCACTGCATGAGGCAAATGGTGGTCACACCAGATACTGACTGGTTCTGAGTCCCCAGACCCCCAATAAAGCAACAACTGCACATTTCAGGGTGGCCTTTTATTGTGGACAGTCTAAGGTACACCTATGCACTAATCATGGTGTCTGATGAGCATCTTGATGTGGCACACCTGTGAGGTGGGATGGATTATCTCAGCAAAGCAAAAGTGCTCACTATCACACATTTAGACAGGTTTGTGAACAATGTTTGAGAGAAATGGTAATATTGTGTATCTGGAATGAATTTTAGATCTTTGAGTCCATCTCATGACAAATGGGAGCAAAAACAAAAGTGTTTTTGTTGAGTGTATAATGCTGCTGTTATGCTGAGAAGGTTTAACGGTATCAAAATTTGCCTACGCTAACCCTATTTGTTTTGATACAGACGGACCATGTGTGTGTCTGATTGGCTAATCTGATTCACCTCTATACAGACTAACACTTAATACAAACAATAACAGTCATTATTTCGATCCAAAGTCTGAATTCTGCTCCAAACCACCACTTTTACTGACAGTGAATTGGCTGTAGACTTCTTCATTAAGCTGATCATTGACTATGAGAATTGACTGAATCTCTATCACGATTAAAATTCTGTTAACTGCTCAACCTTGTTTATTAGGGAGACTGAGTCCATGAGAACGAGACAAGACCAGACTTTGATGGAATTCCTACTGTACTGACCCAGATTTCAATTTTCCCTCACAATTTTTTATTTATTTCATATTTTAGTTGCATTCTTGTACTGCTTTTTAACCCTCGAAGACCTACGTTATCGTATACGATAACGAGGAATATGTTTTCTATAACTGCACAGAACTTTCGAACCGTAAAAGATAGAAACTTACTTTTTTCCCCTCTGAAAGTGCATAGAGGTTTCCGTACATTTCTGCAGCTTTATCCTACGTCACACTCACGCTGTGTGATGACGTGCGCAAAACGAGTGTCCAATAGGAACTTTGTTTTCTACCAAACTCATGCGCTCAGTCCATTTTGATCGACCCAAACTTTGCCAAAGAGTGAAGTGAGTCAAGATGGTCGACTCCTCTGACTGTGTGCGTTTATAACGAGTGAAAAAGTCGCTCTAAGTGGGGATAATTCTCACATACATGGAAAATTACACATCTTGGTGTGTGTAATTGCGCATCCCTTTCTATTTTTATTTGAAAGGTTTATTTCACTCAAAATCAACAAATGCAAATGTAATAAACACCAGGGAAATGCAGAAGTGCTGTGGCTCTGGCCTAGAGGTAAGATCGGGCCTAAAAAATCCAGCCCGACCCGACCCGCGGGTATTAAAACCCGACCCGACCCGAGCCCGACCAATTAACTTGATTTGCAGGCCCGAGCCCGAAGCAAACCCGAAACTTCATGCGGACCTGCGGAGGGGAAGATTATTAAGAGGGCGTCGTTCACGTGCGCAGAGCATGCGGCTCTGCGGCTCCTGTTACAGGCTGGCTCATGCTCCGCGCACGAATTTAACTGTTTATTTATTTTAAAAAAGTCAGCGAGAGAGAAGCCCGGCCCGACCCGACCCGAAGCAATGATTGACATTTTAGGCCCGACCCGACCCGGCTTGGGCTCGGGCTTAAGATCTTACCTCTACTCTGGCCCTGGACCTGACAGGAGCTGTTTCCAGGACTGGCACCAGAAAAGTATTTTTTTGTTTTGTTTTTAGGGCAATAAGGATATTTTTAATTTACTTACAGACTTGATATTTTGCATTTTTGTAGCTAAGGCCCTAAATTAATTTACAGTATAAACAACTTTTTGAACATTTTTTATGTCCAAAAAGTTGTTTATACATGTTTGCTGTCTGTTTTGTGTAAAAGAGTGTGAATTTTATTTTCTGTTTTTTTTTTTTTCATCTCTATTTCTGGTCCTATAGCTTTATTACAGCCACATGACACAACTACAGCAACAGATTGTGAAATAACAGGCTGTACTGAACAAAAGGATGTAGAACACTTCATTATAGGGTAAAAGGGGCAGTTTTAAAAGCAAAGTTAAGAAAAAAATCCAGGCGGGGAGAAATGTACTCAAATTCCCCTTCGATCTTCAGGGGTTAATAAGCAACATCTCGTATATTTCCATCACATGCGTGCTCAGCCTTGTGGCAACGTTATCACTCAAAATCTTGCGGTTTTGTCCCATTCCTACTGTTTACAAATGCACAGAACAATGCTAAAATACCATACGCAGCTCTCCTCCTCAGTAAAGTCCCGTCTAAACCCTGTCTACCTCTTTCTCGAGTTTCCAGTTTGTTGCTTTCACGTGTTCAGATGTTCTTCGACCTTGGCTGTCGTCTTGAGGTGAGTCTCAGCTCCGGGAACTTCTGCGTGTGAAGATCTGACGGCGCTTTGAGATGAAATTATCCTCTGTTCTTTTAAGTCCCATCGCGCTCACATTTAAATATCATAATGATCCTCGGAGATTACAGTGGCGCAATAACACACTGGAGTTTGCTCATGTGTACTGGTAATACATGACCAATAAGGCTTTTCTGTGGTCCAGGACATGTGAATGACAGATAAGAAGCCTGTTTAAATGCGTTTTTAAAGTGAAACGTTGATAATATCGCAGTTGTTGTTTTAGTGATTTATCGTCTATCATTAAGCTATTAAAAATTACCTCAAAAACGAGAGAAAGACAGAAACGTTGGTGTAAAAACATTATAAAGCGCCATTTCTGCTCCTTTGTGTTTAATTTCATGGTTGATTCATGTTTTGGCCGATACTTGAAGCTAAAGCAAAACATTTACAGGAACATTTTAGCACAGTCACGATGCTTTCCGGAAATATCGTCTGAATTAGGGATGGGCCTTCGATTAAATCTTCAGGAGAATTAACAATCGAATAATCATTAACGTTTTGATATTAAAATTATCATCATTATTATTACTGTTACTAATCTGCATAAATAAACTCAACTTTTACAACATATAAACCATAATCACTATAGAGCCACATCAGCCTGTGTGAGATTATAATGTGTTTAATCCAGTTTTGGCACATTTGTTTACGTCCAGCAGCAGTAGTAGTGTTAGGATAAATAACTAGGCTTAGCTATTTTGTATAACTACTGCTATATTTCATGATTGTACCGAGGTCATGAAGATAAGGGCTCTGATCACAGCTGTGAGACTCATAGACTCACTGTATGTCAAGACAAATGCAGGATATTCCAATCTGTCTAATAGCAAACTAACTAAATAGGACAAGAACTACTCATAGGGATGAAGTCATGACTTGTTACCCAGATAAAACCCCGGATGGAGTCTGACTGGACTGTGCAACGTGCCAAGAGTCCTGGCTGGTCTGTGCATCAACGAAGAGGCGCTAAGTCTAAACCACGGTCTCCTTCCACTATAGTTTGTGTATAAAAGTCATTGTAGAGGAGAAATATTGAGTCTCTGCACGGGAATGTCGGCACAGACGCCTTGTACAAGTGTGGCTTTCTAATGTTGGAATAAGTAAATTATCTGGACTTTATTTCTGTTTCTGCTTCATCGGCAGCAGTAGCAGGAGCAGCAGTAGTAGTAGTAGTAGTAGTAGTAGTAGTAGTAGCAGTAGTAGCTGTAGCAGTAGCAGTAGTAGGAGCAGGAGCAGTAGTAGTAGTAGTAGTAGGAGTAGTAGCAGTAGTAGTAGTAGTAGCAGTAGTAGTAGTAGTAGCAGTAGTAGTAGTAGTAGCAGTAGTTCTCCTCAGAGGGTTGTTTGACTTCCCGGATTCTGCTGATTTGTCTTTGTTAAGTCGGAGTCAGAAGAGTCGGGATTAACTCGTCCTGCGCCTGTCGATTCTGTAAAAACCACTGACCTGTCAGTACACAAACATGAGACCAAAGGAGAAAACGACTAAAATAAAACTAAAAGAACTAATAATGACTCATAATATAAACTAGCACCACAAGATCAGACACAGTGGAGTCACAATCCCAACTTGAATAAAAGCAATTTGCAAATCATAAAGGCTGCAATTTTTAAGTATAACAATAATAATAACAGAACAATAAGTTTTGCCTTCATGGTAAAGCTAACAACAACAGGCATGCTAACAGTGTACTCCCTGATTATTGCGTATAAATAAAACACAGCGGACTTACTTTGAGCTGCTCACAAACCAGGGATGCAAGATCAATAGCAATCAAATCAAAATCGCAGTTTGAATCTGAAAGCCGCTTGTAAATCATAAACGCAGACATTTTTTAAGCCCCATAATTTCCTAAACAAACAACAAAATCTCCTGTCTTCTGCATAAAAACGTCCAACCCTATAGTTTATATCTGTACACAGCCAAAAGTGAAGTGTTAAAATTGACTCTCACAGAATCAATTTTAACATTTTCTCAAAGTTTATATGAGCCCAGTCTGTGCTAGAGTTAATTTAACATTTTTGTTAATGTAAGTCAGGAGTGTCAAACTCATTTTGGTCCGGGGGCCGTATGCAACCTACTTTGATCCCAAAAGGGCCGGATCAGAAAACTCAGTTCTCTCTTCAAGTTACTGTATTTTTCGCCGTGTCTCGTAGTGGTGTTTAAGATTATATTCCTCGAGCAACGCCACTTGTTCCAAACACACTGAGCACAGATTTCCCATTCACCTCTGTCAACAAATAAGAATTAGACTATTTTTCTTGGGAAATCCTGAACTCAGCATCTGCTTTTCTCATTTTTTGACATTTTGCTGATGAGGGTCACGGTCGACAGTCAAAACGATCGTCCTTTAAGAGCGTTTGGAAAGAGGAAAGTCTTCATTTGTGCTGCTCTGGTGGGAGTCGCAACGTACAGAAACGCCGGAGACGCTGCTATGCTAAACGGTGCAGAAAATTAACAGAAAAATCTGAAAATTTTAAGTATTTTAATAGAAAAATCAGCCGAGGGCCAGATTAAAGGTCTTGGAGGGCCGGATCTGGCCCCCGGGCCGCATGTTTGACACATGTGATGTAAGTTAATGTTAGTAAAGTTAATGAAGTAACGCTTGACCAAAGTTCCTGTTTGACCCCGAAATCAAGAGTTATATTAATGTTTTGAGAGTAAACAGATAACACTTTGTAGGGTTATCCTGATTTAGCTAAACAACACACAGAGGGGTTTTATTTTTACACTTTATTTTAGTTAATTTAAGATGAAATTATGGACAAAACTGGTTCAAACAGGTTTTCTCTCACGGGAGTCTGAAGTGGTGGGAGGTGCCAAATTAACACTAAAGGAAGTTGAATTAACTTAATCCCATCTCGAACCCCCATTTAACTTTCAAATAGTTAAAATACTCTAATACTTTTTGTGTTAAAAACAACTCTGAAATATCGTACGCTGAAATTTTAACCCTCCAGTTTTTCCTGTGTGCAAACATGTTCTGAAATGTGATTTTTGTGCTCGTTTTTCAGTTCTTATTTCAATGTTTGTGTCTCCTCGGTGCATTTAAGGTGCCTATTACAGCTCAGACCACTGACTTGACTCCAACACCGTTAGCATCCTTAGGTTTAACATTTTTGCAAACACATTCACTCTTGTTTTCTAAATTTGGCCTGGTTGAAAATAGTGACATAAAACTAGGGAATTTATAAATGTTACAAAGCAAAAATGCTGTACGGTAGGCCCAAACTCCTCTAAAATCGCAGTATTTCACATTATTTCTTCCAAAATCGTCTAGCCCTAATGCCATTTAACATACTAATGCAAAAAAGTCAATTTAAAGTCAACTTGTTTATGCAAAACACTTGACATATTCACTGTTTTGATGATTAAAACTGAGGTACTTCATATTAACTTAACTGCACACGTAATGGTTTAGCAAAGAAATGCTGCTGCTAAAATATTTGGTTCTTAAAGTTAAAGCTGCACTGTGTAACTTTTCAGGTAGAGGGTCCCCCACCTGCTTGTCTCCACGGTGATGTGATTTTTTTTTTGCCTGGAATGTTCCACAGTACTGCAGCAGCACTGTTTTACCTTTATTCTATTACAGGTGTTTTTATTGCTCAAAAATACCTTGTGAATTAGAGACGTCATGATCTAGATTTTTTGGCGTCCGATTAGATTTTTTTATTAAAGAGTGCTCTTTCCGATACCGATCCTATACTGATCCGATACCTTTTCTAATTCAGCCTTAAGAAATGGAAGGAACCACATCCAGATTGAAGTGTTTTAAACCTACTCTCTGAGGCAGGTCATAATAAATGGTCGTAATGTGGTGTCGTGGAGGAAGTTCGTACCTTGGCTCGTCTAAAGCGATGAATTCGACAATCCTCTGTGTTATTTTCTTGGACTTGTCGCCATTTCGAGGTATCTTTTCTCTTCTGTGAAATGCCTCTGCCAGTGTTTGCTGATGTGGCTTTGCCGTCTTGCGCTTGTAAATCTCAAACTTGTCTGGATGATTCTTTTGTAAGTGATGAATCAAATGTGTAGTGTTAAAGTGGCTCTGCTGGTTCCGCCATGAGAAACTGTTTGTTTGCAGCGATTGCGTCGGCGTTTGACTCTCGTTTTGTTGTAGTGAAAGGTCCCACACAGCGACATGGCGGCGTTTTCATTTACGGCTGCTGTAAAGCGCAACGATGCTGCAAAAACATGTGAAAGCCAGTGTGGTGGAAATCTTTTACTTTGTTTTCTGTTGTGGCCTATTTAAGCTAAAGAATTTATTTTATGGGTTTAGAGAACTGTTAACTAACAACTGCTAAAGCATTTCTGTATTCCTGCCACATGTGGTGGTGTAATCTGTTCCTGGGGTATCTTAAGGCAGGTCACTGCTCTGTCTTTATCCAGTACCGTCAAAACTATAAAATGTTGCTTTTTTCCATTCTCATTATTTAGAATAGTGGGATCCTTGGGGGCAAATCTGATCAAAGCCTCACCTGACCCAGACGAGTCGTCTCTGTTTGGAGGTTGTGTATATACTGTATACTGTAGTATGTTTTACCTCATGTTGATTTTATGACATTTGTCAACTGTATAAGAGCCTGTTTTTGTTTTGCCGTTCAGATTAGGGAGAGACGGACCTTGCGGGAAGGGACAGAAGGTTTCGTTTTCATTTTCTCTGTAATTGTGGCACAATTGCTTTAATAAATCCAGACTCTTTGATTTGAACTTTTCTCCAGTTTTTATTCTTCTCAGATTTAGAAATCCACAACAGCCAGATCGGGAGGCGATACCGATACCGGATCGGGACATCCCTAATGCGAATAAGGCATTCTCAGACTGAGACGCCTCTCCATAGATCTGACCTGTATTTAGGCCTAGTCTCATTTCTGCTTATGCTCATGGAGATACAGCAGATGAGTTTAATTCTTCACTGCGAAACATTCCAGGCGAAGCAATAACAGCTCCATGGAGACAAGTATCTGGCGAATCCTCCACAAGAAAAGTGAATCCTTAAAGTTATAACTCAATAATTCTTTGCGTTTTACGTTTCATTTCAGCTGTGACGGAAAAATTCAGAAAGCAGTCTGTGATTTTGAGGAGTTGAGACTCAAACCGCAGCCTATAGTTTTACATATAAACTAGAAACAGCTTCCAATCATCCACTTCCTGAATTACACAGAAGAAGAAAAAGATATTTATAGTGTCTGTACCTGATTTTTACCATCTTAAAAACGTGAAAAAACAGAACTGGTCTGCTGATCTGAGAGTGCGAGAGGGGAATAAGGGGGGAAGTAAATAAAAGTAAATAAAAGGGTTTTTAAATCAACTCTAAAACACACAGGTACCAGTGGAGAGAGGTTAAAATAGGGGAGATGCTCTTGTGTTTCTGGGTTCCAGTTAAAAGTCGAGCCGCTGAGTTTTGGACCCGCTGCAAACGGCAAAGTGCATTTTGACTGACACCAACATGAAGTGCATTACAATAATCCAGGCTGGTGGTCACAAATGCATGAATGACAGTTTGGAAATGTTCTTCTGACAAAATGGGCTTAATTTTGGCCAGTTGCCTTAGCTGGAAAAACCTAGACTTTACAACAGCACTAATTTTCTGATCAAATTTTAGGTCAGGGTCCATTTTGACACCTCAGTTTGAAACAATTGGCTTCAGGAAATGATTTAGAGAACCCAAGAGTGATTTAAAGAGCTAGGGCCAAAAACCATAACTTCACATTGTTCCTGATTAAGCTGTAGAAAGTTCTGTGGTATCCAAGATTGTGCTGCTTTAAAGAGGTTTCGAATAGTGTCTGGAAGAGAGATCGCTAAATTACAAAATGCAAAATACCCTCGACTGGCTGAAGAAGTGGTTTTGCTCCAAGTTTGTGCGAGAGTCCATAAAGAAACCGTGACCTCAAAGCAGACAGAGTGCGGCCCTAATGGAGAAATGTGTTTAACAGACTCATTATGAACTGTTGCCTTTACTAATGACTCTTATGCAAATCACTACTTTCCCTTTTTATGCCCTTTGCTGTGCGTTTTATTGAGCTGCGATTACACCACATCTTTTTCTTTTTCAAGCAATCCTCTAAAAACCAAAACCAGAAGATTTACAGCAACATGTCCTCTCTGTGTTACCGTGGCAGAGTGGTTAGCCTGTCTCCTCCTCTCAGTGTAAGGAGGTTGTGGGTTAGGCCTCATCCACACGAGTACGTATTCAAGTCGTTTTCGTAACACTAATCCGATGGAAAACGGCTCCAGAGACGGAACGACCCGGTGCTGCCAGCTCCCACGAATTCACCTGAGCACAGATCTGATCCGGCACCGTGTGGACGAGTGAAAACGTTGATACACTGACGTAGGAGCTCTAGTTGCCGTCTTCATAGGACCACGTCTCTGTGACTTGTGTCTTCCTGATTCACTGGGTTCGTGACATCGGGCATGTGACGCTATTGCGCAAAACAGTTTAAACAAACCCGAGACAAGCAGGAAACTGTGTCGGTCCATGAAAAGACTGTTTACGCTTGCCAACTTCCTCGACTCAAAATCAGCTGCTGCAACTTCAGATACGGTGCTCCACTTCCTTATTTTTACCGCCCATGTGATGTCGAGACTAGTGTTTCAGGTGATCCAGACAAGTTGTGTCTGGAGCCAAATCATTTCCAATATGGTGATACGGTGATTCATTTCAGTGTAAACAGTCGTAGACTCCTGATCTCTGTGTGGAGTGTGTGCATGTTCTCCCTGTGTTTCTGTGGTGAAATCAAATGCTAAGAAGTAACTTAAGTTTGAATTGAATAATATTGTTTCAAGAAATGGGATTCAGATTTTCCTGGAATGTACGATTGTAACATTTGCATTTCTTTTAGCTACAGTATGAACATTTCTGGAGATAACATTATTCCATGGAAATACAAAGTTAAAAGCAGATGTCAGAATTTTCTCCATGGAGATAGAGAAGTTTTACCCCTGCGGAAGATTATAGCCAAAGGAGCAACATTTCAGTGGAAACAAACAAGAAAAACTCAGGTTTGTGGAGATAAGCTGGGTCACATGTTTTTCTCAATAAACACCACCACACCAAAATGACAAACAACATCCTTTTATTTTAGTCTATTTTTGGGCTTGCCAACAAGTTTGTTTTGTGATTTCACAAACTCTTGAGACTCAATCCATCTTCAGGTTTGGTTAAAGTGTTTGCACTTGAGAAAGACTGTTCTGTTTGTGAATAACGTGCAGAAGGTTAGAGCTTTGTGCATCTGTGGACGGGGAAGTGTCTGTTCGTTTCTCTCCACTGGATGTACCAGAGTAAAAAAATAAGTAATTACCTGCACCTCTGTCCCCGACCCACCAGCCGAAAACCATTGCATTAAAGGGATAGTTTGGGTTTTTTACATGAATCTGTACGTCCCCGTCAGCAGTGTTGTGCATCAACACTGCATTATGAGGTCTGATTTTTTTGTGGACGGTTTTGTGACTCAAATGTATCACTCTTTTGAACACATATTGTTTTGAGAAGAAAAACGCTTTATTTTCATGACCACAGCCAACTTGCCGGACACTTTCATCAGCACCGAAACCGGGGAAGAACTCGTCTCACCGGACGCTGACGGGAGGTAAGTCGGTGTTGATGCACGACACTGCTGACGGGGACGTACAGATTCATGTAAAAAAAAACAAAAACAAAACTATCCCTTTAAACTTTTTCTTTTACATGCTTGTCTTCATGTAAATGTACTTGTTCAGCCTGGAATGTCTCATAGTACGGCATTAAACTTATCTGTCACCATGGAGAGATACAGATCTTAAAGGTATTTCTAAACAATAAAATCACTTGGCTGGATAGACTTCTAATGCCATACTCTGGAACATACCAAGGAAAACAATAACAACTCTCTAAAAATGTGGCGTACCCTCCACCAGAAAAGTCCCACAGTGCACCTTTAAACCAGACTTCAGTGAAACTTTGTGAGTCCTTCTATTCTCCAAAGCATTTATGGACCTCTACACAAAATCCATGAGGGAGATACATCCACTATTGAACGAGTAACGCCTCGTGCTTAATCAGCAGCACAGTTAGGCCGAGATCGATGATAAAGGTAAGAAAGAGAAAGAGAGAGGGAGGGAGCGAAAGAGAGGGGAGGGAGAATGATATAATGATATGAAAATTACCCTTTGACATGCTTGTGTTTAAATATATTTATTAACTCTTTACAGCATAATACAGAAACAATCACACACTAAAAATAACAATAAAGCGACAAAATGACCATTTGACATCCTGATAATCTGGAGGGTGATTCAGTGGTTTTCTTTTTAAATTCTGTTTGATCATGTTGGGGCTGTTGTACGTGTATGTGTATGGCGGAAAGTTCAGTAGTTACCATAGTGACTAGGGCCCGACCGATATTATTGCTGCTATGGGCACTTGGAAACATATCGGGTATCGGCCTAAATCTTGCCGATATGGGCCACGTGGACATGTTTTACCTTGTTATAAAGCTCAGACTCTCTATATTCTGCCCATTTAATCCAATTTACAGACAGATAAATGTTCAAACATGTGGCGCCACATCAGGATTTATCTGCGGGGTCGTTTGTCTGTGACGTTGTACTGCCCCTGAACGCATCGCCATGTGCGTTTGTTTACAGCCGCAGCCACAGATCCACGTGCACAACACTGAGATTCTCTTCTTTTTCCGGACGCTCAGTGTGAGTCTGGATTAAAAGGACAGTTCTTAGTGCAGACTTGTGATCTGAGAGGAGCCTGTGTGAGGCTGAGTGTTGAAATGTGTCGGTTTTGAAGCTCGTTTTGGTTCTTTCTCATTGGTTAGCGATTAGCTGCTGTAGCTCACACACATAAACAGGCTGTTTTCTCTTCTATCAGCGACTGTAAAGTGACTATAGTGGCCGTATATATGTTACTGGACACGCACTGATATGTAAATGAGCTGTGAAAAGAGGTGTGATATATCTGCATTTAGCAGATCATTAATTACTGCGGCGCACACGCATTTACCACTAAAGGCTAATAGTGGTAGTTTAATTACAGCACTTTCTTTACTGGCTAGAATATCATACAAAAATGCCATTAGGCTGAACTACTGTCTTTAAATATGACGTAAAGAGGCAGAATAACAGTAAATGTTGCCTAAATAAACCCAATTGAAAATCCAATAGAGCCAAACCCACGTTTCATAAACAGTTTATAAATGTACAGTGAATTTTTACGTCATAATTCTATCGGCAGCTCCAACTCCCATTTTATCGGCATCATATCGGCCGCAACAAAATCCATATCGGTCGGGCCCTAATAGTGACGTACTGCCAAACACTGTCAAATAAGTTTTGTTCTATGGAGACAAGCAGGTGGCGGACCCTCCACAGGAAAAGTTCCTTAGTGCACCTTTAAAGGTAATGTTAGGCGAGTGTGTGATAAAAATCATAAGAAAAGAGTTGCGTACGTTATTCTGTCTCCTTGAATCCGAGCATCAGCAGAACGTGCAAAGAGCAACTGTGTTTGACAGGCTTCACCCGCCGCTCTGACAGAGACGTCCTGGGACAGACCAGGAGAGAGGGAGAGGAAAGAGAGAGGGAAGGAAAAGAGGGAGGGAGAAAAAAGAGAGAAAGGGAGGGGAGGAGAGAGGTTAGAAATAGAGAGAGAGAGGAAAGAGGAGAGGGGGGAAGAGAGAGTTGGAGAGGGGAGAGAAGAGAGAGAGGGATGGCAGGAGAGAGGTTAGAAACGGAGAGAGGGGGAGGGAAAGAGAGAGAGGGAGGGTAGGAGATGTTAGAAAAAGAAAGTGGGAGAGGAAAGAGGAGTGATGGAAGAGGGAGTGGGAGAGAGGAGAGAGGGTGAGAAAAGAGAGGGACGGGAGGAGATGTTAGAAAAAGAAAGATGGAGAGGAAAGAGGGAGTGGGATAGAGGGAGAGGAGGGAGGGGAGAAGAGAGGTTAGAAATAGAGGTGAGGAAAGAGAAAGTGAGTGAGAGGAAAGAGGAGAGAGAAAAGAGAGCAGGACAGGAGGACAAAGGGGGAAGAAAGTGGAAGAGGGAGAGAAAAGAGAGAGAGGGAGGGGAGGAGAGAGGTTAGAAACCGAGAAAGGGAGAGGAAAGAGGAGAGGGGAGAGAGAAAAGATAGCGGGACAGGAGGAGAGGAAAACGGAGAAAGGAAGAAATGGGGAGAGAAGAGAGCAGGGAGGTGGAGAGGGAACGATAGAGGAAGCAGTGAGAGAGGAGAAAGGGAAGAAGAGAGGAGAGAAGAGTGACGGCAACAGCGAGAAAGAAAGAGAAGGGGTAGAATAACAGAGAGAGAGAAGAGTTCCAGAGGCTCTCGAGTTGAACCCTGTGAAATACAAGAGCTCTTCTGCAGCGACTTCTTCAGGAAAACAGGAAATTGTGTTGCTGCATCTTTTCTATCTATCTATTTATTATCCTTCCTTCCTTATCTTCACCCACTAATGAATCTGTACAGCAGTTAAATCAGTATTGCTCCAATCTTCTTTTAAAGCCATAGTATGTGACTTTTTGCCCCCAAAAAATAGATATTAATACTGTAAATGCATGTGTTTTTGTTCCATTATGAATCATATTCACTGAAAAACACAGAAAAAAATGCACCTTAGTGAGTGGGCTTGCCTCTCCATAAACCTGCTCGTTTGTTCCCATAGAAATGTTGTTTTTTTCCCACAGTATTGCATCAAACTTATCTATCTCCACGGAGAATGTTCTGAAATATTGGTTTAACTTTCTATTTCTGCAGAGTTATGTGATTGTTCCTTTAAGTGAATGAGTTTACTTCAGTTTTGATATTTTTTGTTGACGCGTATAGTTTTAGGGCGAGTTCAGACTTGTTATCTGCGCTGTTAGCTCGTTATCGTGAAAGAAGCGCTTCCAGACCAGCTAGAGAGTTGATAGAAGCAGTTTTCATCTGATATCAGAAATATGAAGGTTCACACAGCCGATCCACATGCTTTACAAAGGAGCTGTATTCCTAACTATAGATTCTAACTATAGAAGCCTGGACATACATGGACCCGACTTTGTGTCTCCGTGTGCGATTTTGAAGCCGCTGCTCCTCGTGTGTGGAGTCAGTGTCAGATCGTGACCGCCAAACATCAACAACGCGACGGAAACAGCCGATAAAACAGAGCGTCAGGGCCAGAGGAGCGACGGACACAGAGACGCAACACACAAACTCGGGATAAAGACTTTATTACTCGCCTCTCGTAAAGTGGTAAATTTAAAGTGCAGCGTCTCACCCACATTATCCACAGAATTTGTCCTCTGTAAATAATGACCCCAGTCCACAAAACCGCGCTATTAATCCATTTTGAGGCGTTCTTTGGAAGTAAAAAGCTGAGATAGTTCCTCACGTGTCTGTTTACATCCACACAACACACGGATCGAGGTGAAGTTGCAGATTAGCGACAGTGACTCTACTTCCTGTGGACTTTATCTCCAATCTTTGATGTTTTAAAAATCCTGTATCTGAAGTATTGCACCACATTTCACAAATAATAACAGTTTTGACTTGGATCTAAACTAGAAGTGCAGAGCTTTTTTAAAGAACAAAGCAAATTGGATTACTGGAGCCGTTTTGTGGACTGGATGTCATTATTTGCAGAGAATATGGATGAGATGCTGCACTCTAAATGTACTACTTTACGAGAAGTGAATAATATATATTTATAGCATTATTTTCGCTAAATCCCGAGTTTGTATTTTACGTGTCTGTGTCCATTAGAGGCCACACAAACAATATTCTACATATGTCATTAGGCCTATGAAAATCATGTGATTTTACCATACTTTTCAGACTATAATCAGAATCAGAATTACTTCTACTCATCTCCGAGGGGAAATTTTCTTTGTTACAGATGCAACCGACCAAGAACATGTAGTTAGAATCAAGTGTAAAAGTTAAGCACCAGTGCAAAAGGATAAAAAGACGATTAAGAACTTAACGTTTGCTTAATTCCAAAAGTAAGATAAGATAAATACAATATGATAAAAGATAAAAATAGTTCTCTAAGTCGCAGGGTTTGGGTGGCTTATACTCAGGTGCGACTTATATATAAAATTTTTCACACTGACAGCCCATAGACCAAATATATGAATGGTATATATGAATCAAAAATGAAAAAACAAATCCTTATCCTTTTTTTCATTTCAGTTTTAGAGACAAATAATAAAGAAAAGAGTTGTTTTTTCGTTTTCTTATTTTTGGTTCTGTATTGAAAAACGAATGAATGAATGATACACGGATTCTTCTCTATTCAGCTGTTTTTATTACGATGAAATGTCAGTTCTTGGTCTCTGATTTTCTAAAATAAATTTCCCTCAAAAAGTGTGACTTATACATGTTTTTTCTTCTTCCTTTTGCATTTTTTGGCTGGTGTGACTTATAGTCTGAAAAATACGGTAATTGTGTTGGTTTCGGATACAAATATCTTAATGCTCATCGGGCTCGGGTCAGATTTAATCACTGCTCTGTCAGACTTTTGTGCTTGAATACCAGTTTCACCTGATCTGTCATCGTGTGCTGTGCGTTTGGGGAGGGCATCGATTTTCAAATAATATTCAAATATTTGTCATTGATTTTCGAATAGTGTTTTTACCAAAAAATCACATCCCTAATCCATAGAAAAAAACAGGTGACTGACCCCCAACCCAAAGTTACACAGTGCACAAGTCAATATAGTCGTGATTATTGAGACACAGCAGTGAGTTAAAGTGGGGCAGTGTTGTATTGTAAAGAGCACATTAAATATTTATCTGTCTGTCCTGATTCAGATACAGCTGCAGCCCAAACAGAAGCGCTCATTACAGACCTGCTCCACTTTGTTTTCTGTTATCTCACGCGAGTTTGGGACAATTAAGGTTTTCTTGTAAAACCGTAAATTGTGTAAACTATGCCCCAAGCCTATTGTTATTGTTGTGGATACAGAGGAAGAGGAGATGCGTGGATATTACTAATGCTAAGAGTAAAAAGAGTTCACAATCTTGTTTAAAAATGCTATAGTTGCTGAAAACAGTGTATTAATAAGTTTCCGTTTCCCTTTCCTTTGCTCTATACGCTATCTCACTCTGCCCATTTAATCCAATGTACAGACAGATAAATGTCCTGATATGTGGCTCCGCATCAATATTTGTCTGAGGGACTCATTTGTCTGTGTCCATCCTGCCCCTGAACGCATCGCCATGTGCGTTTGTTTACAGCTGCAGCCGCAGATCCACATACACATCACTGAGATTCTCTTCTTTTTCCGGACGCTCAGTGTGAGTCTGGGTTAAAAGGACAGTTCTTAGTGCAGACTTGTGATCTGAGACGAGCCTGTGTGAGGCTGAGTATTGAAATGTGTCAGTTTTGAAGCTCGTTTTGGTTCCTTCTCATTGTTTAGCGATTAGCTGCTGTAGCTCGCACACATAAACAGGCTGTTTTCTCTTCTGTTAGCGACTGTAAAGTGACTATAGTGGCCTTATATATGTTACTGGACATGCACTGATATGTAAATGAGCTGTGAATAGAGGTGTGAATTATCTGCATTTAGCAGATCATTAATTACCGCGGCGCACACACATTTACCGCTAAAGGCTAATAGTGGTAGTTTACTTACAGCACTTTCTTTACTGGCTAGAATATCGTACAAAAATGCCATTAGGCCGACTGACTGTCTTTAAATATGACGTAAAGAGGCAGAAGAACAATAAATGTCGCCTAAATAAACCCAATTGAAAATCCAATAGAGCCAAACCTAAGTTTTATAAACAACTGAAGATTTACAGTGAATTTTTACGTCATAAATATATCGGCAGCTCCAACTCCTATTATATCGGTATCAATTTGGCCGCAACAAAATCCATATCAGTCGGGCCCTACTGTTTTGTATCACGTTTTTGTGTATTGATGCAGAATTATCATGAGGGAGTGTGGGTGACTTCGGATTGTGGGCGAATGGGGCTCGGGAGAGATCACTAGATTACTCAAACATGCTCGGATAACATCTAAAACGTCTTCAGATATGTTTATGGTGAAGGTACGACGTTATAATATGGTCATTAGCGTGGGGTCAAAATTTAAAGTTGGAGGAAATTGCACGGGCGCCTCCTACATCGGTTCCACTTGATATAAAAACAATTTCTGTAATATATTTTTCATTTTAAACAAAAATTCGGGTATCCTCAATGCAAACAAACATAACATTTTACATAACTGGAGTCTGAATGCTGTAATAGCACAAATAATACAACATTTAGTAGCTCTCAAATATGCAATAAAGTCATCAAGAGTAACATTTCTGCATTAATTATCCTGTTTATGACTCTCAACAAGCGCAGTTTGAGTTTTCTGAGGCAGTTGCTTTTGGTTTTCAGCACCGCTCGGAGGATGAATTGCGTTTGTTTGTCTGATTTTGTTGAACGAGGGCTGTGCTTCTCATTCCTAACGTGAAGTTTCCCAACAGTTTTCAGTTCAGTTTCAGTTCAGTTTCAGTGTGCGATGACAGACCAGACCATAAAGTAGGACCATTTTCTAGGAAGTCAGTTTGTTTGTTCAAAGTATCAAGGAATTTCTTAGTGTTTTAGTGACAGTCGGGGATTTATTTTGTCCTTATATCACGGTCGGACAGATTAATTCTTTTGGCTGCATCTTCTGCTCCTTCTTCGGCCAACGCTTCAGCCATCTTTCTCCTGTCTTTCACGGAAATAATCTATAATTAAAAACAACAATGGAAAACAATGGAAAAATAATTTATATATTAATGTAGAGACTGATTATTAAGAAAAAACATTTGTCATGGATGGATCACAAAATCACCAAAATGCCCCGTTTATAGGGGAGAACTTTAGGGACACTGAGCGAACCTTAAACATTATTTTATTGGAAAAATCTTTTTAGGTGTTTCATTTTTATGCAAATGGAAACCTTTTTAGGACGTGCCAGCTTTAAAATAAAAAAAAAATTAGAAAATAAGGACCACCCTAATGGTCATTTTGCGCAATAACCCCAGAAACTCATAATTAAAAATCTGATATTAGGTCGTCACTTTTATAGACCCTTTTAGGACTGAAGTGATGAAAAAAGTTGCGAGCGCATTTTGGCAACAGAAGTGTCACTGTTCCCTGTTCATTCTGATTCATTCAGACTGAACACGGATAGAAGAAGACGGAGATAAAAACATTTCCAGCACCAAAACGTCTGGTTGTTCTGTGTGTGTTTGTCAGAATCGATATTCTACCAGCGGACTAAAGTTTTAAAGTTTTACTCACTGATCGTGAAAGGATCTGGCAGTCGGACGCCGTTTGTCAAAGTCGGTTTGCTGAGGAAATATTCTCGATCTTTTGACGATGATCCTTTCACAGAGCTCGACAAACTGCTGAGTTCTGCCAAACTTCTGCTGCCAAAATGCACAACCGAGCCAACGTCACCACTGTTTACTGACACTAAAAGGGTCTACAGTTACTCTACTTGAGTACTGGTTTCCCAGACACTTTTACTATTGCTATTTGAATAGGGCCAATGAATCGTCGGCGTGAAGCGGAATTTATAAACTTATTTGATTTTGCACAAAAATCGACTTGAATTCTTTAAAATATTTGGAAAAACGCCACTTAAAACTGATAATCGATGTGTAGCAGACGTTTTTTCTGGTTTTGGTTACGTATAGATGGTTACGCTGCCTGAACCCACAGACCGTACGCACCTCCTCCTGTACACTGCTCCCTCTAAACCAGAACTAACACCAGGACTAAACCAGGACTAAACCAGGACTAAACCAGGTCTAAACCAGAACTAACACCAGGTCTAAACCAGGTCTAAACCAGGACTAAACCAGGTCTAAACCAGGAATAAACCAGGTCTAAACCAGGTCTAAACCAGAACTAACACCAGGACTAAACCAGGTCTAAACCAGGACTAAACCAGGTCTAAACCAGGAATAAACCAGGTCTAAACCAGGTCTAAACCAGGTCTAAACCAGGACTAAACCAGGTCTAAACCAGGTCTAAACCAGGACTAAACCAGGTCTAAACCAGGAATAAACCAGGTCTAAAACCAGGACTAAAACCAGGTCTAAACCAGGACTAAACCAGGTCTAAACCAGGTCTAAAACCAGGTCTAAAACCAGGACTAAAACAGGTCTAAACCAGGTCTAAAACCTGGACTAAACCAGGTCTAAACCAGGACTAAACTAGGTCTAAACCATATCTAAAACCAGGACTAAAACCAGGGCTAAACCAGGTCTAAAACCACGACTAAAACCAGGTCTAAACCAGGTCTAAACCAGGTCTAAACCAGGACTAAACTAGGTCTAAACCAGGTCTAAACCAGGTCTAAAACCAGGACTAAAACCAGGTCCAAACCAGGTCTAAACCAGGTATAAAACAGGTCTAAACCAGGTCTAAAACCAAACAAGAATTTACAGGAGTTGGTTGCTACATTCATGTAGTTTTAAAAAGCACGACAGTATCAAGTAATCCAAAGTATTCAGATTACGTTACTCACTTTAAGTAATTTAATGGATTACATTACAAACTACATTTTGGGGCATGTAATCTGTAATCTGTAGGGGATTACATTTTAAAAGTACTTTCCCAACACTGTCAGCAGAATTATCAAATGTGTCACAATGAAGCGGAAATGAAACAAAATTCAACATTTCTGAAACGGAAAATGTCAACTTTTGAAGCGGAAAATCACTGGCCCCATTTGTAATTTATTACTTTACACTGTGTAACTGTACTTCAAATAAGTCGCGAACAAACCACGCCCCGAAGTGAGGACCCGGGTGCGACGACCGTGGAGGATTTACGTGATGTGTAATGTTTTTTTGGGGGTTTTTTTCAGAGGGACATAGTCAAGGCTGGGGGGCAATTGCTGTCAAGGCGGCCGCCCAAACTGTAAAACGCTGCGGGAAACACTAACACCATCTAATGAAGCCCTAAAATAACCCCAAACTGAACCCAAAGAAACATTTAAACAGCCAATATCGCACTATTTTCTGACAAACAGACCTGGGGTTGTGTTTTGTTTCATTCACATATTCGTCACATCGCTAAAATAAGTCGTTTTCTTTGCCCAAATTGACTTTTTTTTCGTCAGTTTGGGTATGTTTTTTTGTGACTTGTGGGAATATTTTAGGAAGGTGTCGATGTTTAACGCGCAAACCCGCATATTTACGCCGAGTTCTTCTCTCGAACACTCTTTTCCACTTTTTTGGTAACACAGGAAGTGCTCCGCCGTGTTTTTACACCTTCACTAGACTCATTTGGATGATTTCAGCGTTGGAATTTTCAAAAAAAAAAGGTGGAGCGGAGCATTTTAAGCTTTGGAGACGTAGACGGATCAATAAAAAAAGGATTAGTCAGACACTCAAACATGTGTGAATGAAACAAAACACAACTCCAGGTCTGATTTTGAGGCGGTAACGACATTATAACACGTCTTGATGCTCACAGGGGTCAGTTTTGTGTAGGACCTTTAAATATTACATAAAAAATAACCTTGACCCAGACCTTCAAACTATATAAAGACATTTGTGGGAGACACTGGACCTGTGCTCGTCCTATTCCTCTCATCATAAACGTTGTGATTAGGGTCGTGTGCTTTTGAATGGGGCTTCAAGGTGGCCGTCTCCGTACTAAATATGACTCAAAGGACAAACTAATCAAAGCTTTAAGTCACAGCTAAGTAAGGCAGAGCGTTTAAAGAGTTTTATAAGTAAAGGTCTTACGATATCGGGCGGAAAATTCACCCTTGTGAGCTTTAAGTCATGTTCTAATGTCGTTTCCGCCTTAAAAACAGACCTGGAGTTGTGTTTTGTTTCATTCACACGTTTGAGTAACACTTTATTATTAGTCTGTTTATATCTCTAAAGCTCAAAATGCTCTGTTCCACTTTGTGATGTCATAATGAGGTAGTTTAGTGCAATTGAAAAGAACAAAACGACAAAAAAAACAGGTTTTATTTGAGTCAATTTTTGGATAAAAGTAGAATTAAGCTTAAATTCAAACTTCATTTCCGCTCACTCCAGGAATTTAAGTTTATTATTTTTGTTTATTCTTTTTCCCTCCTTCTTCCTCCACTTGCTCTTGTCTTTTTCTCTCTCTTCTTTCTCTTACTGCTCTTTTATCTTCCTCTATCCCACATCTCTCACCCTCCTCTCTCTCCTTCCTCTCCCTGCTCCCTCCTTTACCCTCACTCTCTCCTCTCTCCGTCGCTCTGTCCTTTCTCCTTCCTTTCTCTCCCCCTCTGTCCCTCCCTCTTTCTCCGTTCTCTCTCTGTGTGTGTCTCCCTCTCTCTTCTTTCACTTACCTCTTCCATCCCTTCCCCTCCCTCCCACCTCTCCCTCTGTCTCTCTTCCCCCTCTCTCCCTCCCTCTTCCTCTCTTCTTTCTCTCCCTCCCCTCTCCCCTTCCTCCTCTCGTCCTTCCTTCTCTGCTCCCTCCTCTCCCTTTCTTTCTCCTTTCTCTCTCTCCCTCCTCTCACTCTTTCTCTGTCTTTCCCTCTCTTCTTTCACTTACCTCTCGTATCTCCCTCAACCTCACATCTATCTCTCGCCTCTTTTTCTCTCCTCTCCTCTCTTCCTCTCGATTCCCCCTCTCCTCCTTCCCTCTCCCTCCTCTTCTCTCCTCTCTTCCTCTCTCTGCCCTCTCTCGTTTCTTTCTCTCCCCCTCTCTCCTTTCTCTCTGTTGCCGTCTTCCCCCTCTCTCCCTCCCTCTTTCACCCTCACTCTCCTCTCTCTTGCTATCTCTTGCTGCCCTCTCTCCTTTCTTCCTCTCCCTCCCTCTTTCTCCTTCTCTCCTCCTCCCCTCCTCCTCCTCCTCTCCTCCTCTCCTCCCTCTCTCCTCTCCTCCCTCTCTCCTCTCCTCCTCTCCTCCCTCTCTCCTCTCCTCCTCTCCTCTTTCTCCTCCTCTCCACCTCCTCCTCCCCTCCTCCTCTCCTCCCTCTCTCCTCTCCTCCTCCTCCTCCTCTCCACCTCCTCCTCTCCTCCTCTTCCTCTCCTCCTCTCTCTCCTCCTCCACTCCCCTCCTCCTCTCCTCCCTCGCCCCCTCTCATCCCTCTTTCCTCTCCTCCCTCTCTCCCTCTCTCCTCCCTCTCCTCTCTCTCCTCTCCTCCCTCTCTCCCTCTTTCCTCTCCTCCTCCCCTCCTCCTCTCCTCCTCTCCTGCTCCTCTCTCTCCTCCTCTCCTCCTCCTCTCCTGCTCCTCTCTCTCCTCCTCCTCTCCTCCTCTCCTCCTCTCTCCTCTCCTCTCCTCCCTCTCTCCCTCTCTCCTCCTCTCCTCCCTCTCCTCTCTCTCCTCTCCTCCCTCTCTCCCTCTTTCCTCTTCTCCTCCCCTCCTCCTCTCCTCCTCTCCTGCTCCTCTCCTCCTCTCTCTCCTCCTCCTCTCCTCCTCTCCTCCTCTCTCCTCGGCTGATTGTCTTATTCGTCTGCCTGATAACAACAGAGATGCAGAAACTCATTGTGTGGCTCCGTCTGATTGAACTGTACAAGGTGAAGTCTGCGTCTGTTATCAGCCTCCGTCTTTAAACCCGTTTCTGCTTCACGCCGCGAGGCCTTGGACGTTTCATTTGCCAAAAGAAAACAGAAGTATTTGCACCTTAAACAGCGCCACCTATACCCCGAGAAATTGTCGATTTCACAGAAAGTTAAAGAATCAGACAGATGAACGTCGACATTTACAGAAAACAAGCGAACGGAGAACGACAACGAAGGAGACGTCTGCTCCCACGGACTAAGCCAGGACTGAATCAAGTCTGAACCAGGACTAGACCAGGACTAAACCAGGACTAAAGCCGGACTAGGCCAGGATGGAACCAGGAGTAAAGCAGGACTAAATCAGAGGTAAACCAGGACTAAACGAGAACTGAACCAGGACTAAAGCAGGACTGAACCAGTAATGAATCAAGTCTGAACTAGGACTAAACCAGGACTAAACCAGGACTAAACCACAAGTAAACCGTGACTGAACCAGGACTGAATCAAGTCTGAACCAGGACTAAACCCAGACTGAACCAGAACTGAACCAGGACTAAACCAGGACTAAACCAAGACTAAACCAAGACTAAACCAGGACTAAACCAGGACTAAACCAAGACTAAACCAAGACTAAACCAAGACTAAACCAAGACTATACCAGGACTAAACCAAGACTAAACCAATTCTAAACCTGGACTAAACAAGACTAAACCAGGACTAAACCAGGACTAAACCAAGACTAAACCAGGACTAAACCAGGACTAAACCAAGACTAAACCAAGACTAAACCAAGACTAAACCAGGACTAAACCAAGACTATACCAGGACTAAACCCGGACTAAACCAAGACTAAACCAAGACTAAACCAGGACTAAACCAAGACTATACCAGGACTAAACCCGGACTAAACCAAGACTAAACCAAGACTAAACCAAGACTAAACCAGGACTAAACCAAGACTATACCAGGACTAAACAAGGACAGAACCAGGACTGAAACTGAACCCAACCAGCACTAAACAGGACTAAAACTGGACTAAACCAGGACTAAACCAAGTCTAAACTAGCACTAAACAAGAACAGAACCAAGATTCAACCAGGACTAAACCAGGACTCAACCGAGAGTCTGAATTAGGACTAAAACAGGACTAAACCAGGACAAAAAATAAAGAAAATGGGTATGAATATGAATATGTTGGCGTCTCTCCCATCTCTATATCATCCTTATTGATTCTCCGTTCCAACTGTAGCTGATGCTTGTCCATTTCCTCGTACTCCCATAATGCCCTTGTGTTCACCTCCTGACCTACATTAGCCTCACAATAGGCCCACATCAGCCCCACAATAGCCCCGCGCGGGGGGTAGGAACACAAAGAGAAGCAGGTCAGTGAAACTCAGCCGAATGAAAATCGATGGCGCGTTCTGTTTTCGCCGCGTGATGTATGGACCCAAACATGAGCGCCGTACGTTTGTGTTTAATCATGAGAATTAGCCCACGAGATGCTACACACGCCGCACTTTACTCGCCATTTATTAGTGCTGTCGGGGGAGAAAAAGGACCACGTGAGGGGACATTCTGCATATACATCAACTTGAGTTATGTCCCATTTATTCTGATCACGCCTGTGCTGCGCAGTTTTGCGTTTCCGCTGCGGTCGAGTTCAGCTTAAAGGCGTTTAGTCATGTTATAATTTTGTTACCTCCTCAAAAACAGACCTGGAGTTGTGTTTTGTTGGTGGTGGTAATTTTCAAGTTAACCGCGTCATTTTCAGCTTTTGTTCAGTAGAGATGGGCAATTCCAGGGCTGAAATAATCGAAGTCAGGGAACCCCAACCTCTTTCCTTCGGCAATAGGCATTTAATTAACCAAATTTTTGTTATTTAGCACAATGGTATGATTCTTGGAAGGGGGTGGAGCGCTACTGACAGCTTTACTCAGCACTTTTCTGGACACTCAAAGACGCTTTACAGCATTATACACCAACCACCACTGACCACCACCAACACTCACACACGACTCGGCAGTGTGGGTCAAGTGGGTTCTTATGTTTTGATTTGTTGATATGCCTCTTTGCTGCTGTCAGGTCTGTTTTCAGTTGACAAACTTTATGCCTGCACTGATTATTAATATTACTGTGTGCCCAGGGATTGAACCCGGGCAGTTTACCACCACCGGGTCTGGAGTGAATGAACAATGCTCCGTTAATCATGCTGTGTAAAGTGTCTCTGGGGGACATGTGTCTGTGAAAAACGATATATAAATAAAGTTACCTTATCTTACAACAGCTTTTATCACTGGCAAAATTGGAAGTGCCTCGCTCCCCTGTGGCACCTGATTTTCTCGGCGCTCTTCCATCCAAGTGCTGACCAGGCCCAGTCCTGCTGAGCCTCTGAGGTGTGACGGGATCAGGCTTTGAGCCCGCGGGGCCACAGTTAAGAGTTTAGTGCTTCATTCATGGATTCTGCTGATATTTGATAGGCCTACTCTGATTATCAGGAAGTGCACGGTAGGGGTGGGTATTGCCAACAACCTTGCGATACGATACGATTCGCGATACAGGGGTCTCGATACGATACGATTCGCGATACAGGGGTATCCCGATACATGGTCTTCAAGGCAATACGTATCCCGATATTTTACATTACGTAACCTATAATTTAAAAAAAAAGACAGATGTTTACTCAAATGTTATTTTTATTTTGGTGTAGCGCATCAGTTACAATGTAACAGAAGAAGGCTGTAAGGCAGAAACTGCCCTTGATTAACCTGTTAACACCTGCACTCGGCACAAGTGTTCAAATATGTACCAGATGTTCCAAACTGTAATAAGATGTAATGTATAATAAATAAACCATCTTCTGAAATTTAGGCATGTTTTCTTAAGATAAATAACTAAAACAAGCCAAAATATTTCGCTCCATATGTCTCGTGTGCCTCCACCAGTGAGTGTGTGTAAAAGGAGGAGAGAGAGAGAGTCTCCATACACAGAGCGCATGGAGCTAGCCTATCACTACAGCACCTCTGCCCCACATGGGGCCCACCGCTGAAATCGTCTTTTCATAGGCTACTCAGATCTGTCAATCATTTCCTAAAAGAACCAATGACTGAAGAGGTTTTGCCGTGGAACTGTCCCTCGGTCATGCGTAATACGCCGCTAACTGGACGCACTCGTTTTGTTCCCCAAGCTGTAGCGCGGCGCCCCGTAGCCGGACCGAAGCCTGGATACGCTTGTTTTGTAGCTAAGAGTGTGGAGAAAACAAACATACCCCACACCACTAACAGGAGCTAAGCGTTTAGCTATGCTAAGGACCAAGAGCGAGAGCAGTAGAGAGATGCGTCGCTCATCCATTCAGACAAACTCGGACTTTCTGGATTATTTCTCCACATGGAATTATTTTATGAAAAAAGCAACTGGATATTCTTTTTCTGTGGACTGTTACGGACTAATTGAGCACAGCTATTCCTGGATTGGACCCGTTTCGGACCGACAGAACCGGCTCAAAGGTAAGAAATGCGATGAATATTTTCGGGAATTATAAATTATGGCTCTTTGGGCTCGCTGTGTGGCATAAAATGAATGATATGGTTGTTTTACTGAGGAATTAAGCTTTCAAACGATGTATAGCATGTCAATATTGGAAAAATAAGTACGGTGAATATCTGGCTTGACTTTTTAATGTTGTGTAATCGCCCGCTGGCGGGCGGGTGGGTGTAAACATGGCTTAACAAGGCTGTATGCTGACATGCCGCTCCTTTGATGAAAGTAAACTTAAGATATGGCCTTAACAAGGCTGTAGTGCAGAAGGAATGCTGCCTTTGACAATACGAAATGCGCATTGCAAGCAAGGATCACTTATCAAACGCAGTTTGCTGAAGCTTGATAAATAATGTTCGTTGCGTGTAAAATATCGATACTGACGCCTCCGTATCGATACGTGTATCGCCAAGAGGTCCACGACGATGTATCCCCGTATCGATTTTTTGAACACACCCCTAGTGCACGGTAGCATACCAGTTGTTGTGTTGACATGCACTGAGGTTTACAGCTTCAGCTTTTACCTCTTTGCATTATATCGGCCAGTGACATTTCATCACAAAAATCCTCCCAAGAGGATAAATAAATATTTGAAATATATAAAGTTTTTTGTGTGTGACACTGAGTTTTTTCCCCAGTAAAAATCAGAAACAGCTCCTTTATTCAAGAACAGGGGAGCATAAAACTGTAGGAACACTGCTACTCTCCCAAATTAATAACCGGACCTCTAAGTAACACAACACAGTATAACAGGCCGGAGCTCAGAGAGATGCAAACTTGCAGAAACGCTCCGACAAAAGAAAACTGAACCAGGACTAAACCAGGACTGAATCTGGACTGAACCCAACCTGAACCAGGACTAAACCAGGACTGAACCTGGACTAAACCTGGACTGAACCCGGAAAGAACCAGGACTAAACCTGGACTGAACCCGGATTGAACCAGGACTAAACCAGGACTGAATCCGGACTGAACCAGGACTGAACCAGGACTAAACCAGGACTGAACCCGGACTGAACCAGGACTAAACCAGGACTGAACCTGGATTGAACCCAACCTGAGCCAGGACTAAACCAGAACTGAACCCAGACTGAACCAGGACTAAACCAGAACTGAACCTGGACTGAACCCGGACTGAACCCGGACTAAACCAGAACTGAACCTGGACTGAACCCGGACTGAACCTAGACTGAACCTGGACTGAACCAGGACTAAATCAGGACTAAACCAAGAGACTGGACCAAGAGGTTGAACCAGGGTTGAACCAGGACTGAGCCAGGACTAAACCAAGACTAAACCAACTAAACCAACTAAACTGAACCCAACCAGCACTAAAGAGGACTAAAACTGGACTAAGACTGGACTAAACCAGGACTAAACCAAGTCTAAACCAGCACTGAACAAGAACAGAACCAAGATTCAACCAGGACTAAACCGAGAGTCTGAATTAGGACTAAAACTGGACTCAAACTGGACTAAACCAGGCTTAAACATAAAGCCATTATATTCTATACAGTATAAAATGGGGGGACATAAAACTATAGGAACACTGCTACTCTGCCAAATTAATAGCCGGGATTTTAGGCCCTTTAAGTAACAGAATATAATAGGCCGGTGCTTACAGCGAGATGCGAACTTGCAGAAACGCTCACTCCGTCAAAATAAGTCTAATCCATGAATATTTAAACATCAGCACATTTTAAGCTCAGATGCTAAAGACAAAACGCCGCCCTATCCTGTTAAATGGACTAAGTGTATTTTAAATTAAACCGAATCGTCAGGCGTCGGCGGTCGTTCCGTGGGTCTTGTATCCGTGTGATGGATGAGCGTTTGTGGAGTGTCTCATCAGAGTCCTAAAGGCTGAAAGTGCCTCCTCAGCTGCTCCCCGTGGTCCTGTGTGTTTGCGCTAAACCGTGTTACTGCGCCGTCCTTCATACCGGCCCCGAGAAAATACTGAGGCGGGACTTTCTTTAAAGCTAATTATTACACAGACCTACTCGAGGATATCGGGACACTGCTGGCGGAAAACGATCTGCAGCCTCCGGACGACTTTCCTAACGCGACAAGCCGAAGTCCGGACACAATCTGTACCAGACCTGATCTCTGTGGATCTGATATGAAACACCTCCTAGTGACAAACAAGAAATATTTAGTTTATTTTTTTTTCTACTACTACTATTTCTGCTACTACTACTACTGCTTCTTGTAATATTTTTTGTACTACTACTACTACTTCTACTACTTTTTCTTATACAATTACTACTACTACTTTTACATCTTCTTCTACTACTTCTACAACTATTACTACTTTGACTACTACTACTTCTACTTCTACTACTACTACTACTACTTCTGCTACTACTACTACTGCTTCTTGTACTATTTTTTGTACTACTACTACTTCTACTACTTTTTCTTATACAATTACTACTACCACTTCTACATTTTCTTCTACTACTTCGACTACTACTACTTCTACTACTACTACTACTACTACTACAACTTCGACTACTACTACTTCTACTACTACTACTACTACTACTTCTACTACTACTACTACTACTACTACTTCTACAACTACTGCTTCTACTACTACTACTTTTTCTTCTACTTCTACTACTACTACTAGTTCTATTATTACTACTACTTCTACTACTGCTATTTCTTCTTCTACTACTACTACTACTACTTCTACTACTTCTACAACTACTACTTCTACTACTACTACTACTACTTTTTCTACTACTGCTACTACTGCTACTACAACTACAACTACTGCTACTACTACCACAACTACTACTACTACTGCTTCTTTTACCACTTCTTTGCATTGTAGATTCTCAGTAAAAGTATCAAAACTGAATGAACACATTTGTAATGTAGCAAACAAAAAATAAACAAGAAACAGCCTTTTTTAATCGCCTCCCTTTGCTTTGATCGCTGCTTTCGGCCATTTGTATTTCTTGACCCTGACGTGGCGCAGCCGTGAAGTGAAAACCACTTCCAAGGCAGCAAAGGGTGGAGACTTTATAAAATGTAGAAAGTCCTAAAAACAAACAAAAAAACAACACTGAATTAGGAGGTGTGTCTAAACTTTTGACCAGTAGCGTAAATGAAAACCATGATTACCCCTTCTTCCCTTTTTTGCAAGTTCTGCTCCCATAAAGAGGTCTGGAACTTCAGGTTTCTGCAGGTTCTTCTTTGAGTTTTCCTCTAGTTTTTCACGTTCCTTTTTCCTGATCTTCCATCTCTTGGTATTGCAAAGTCCACGTCCGCATCCACGGTTTTGCTTTTTTGTTTATCCAGCACCGCCATTGTGTCTGTATCTGAAGTTCCTCCTCTTTTTTGTCCCGTTTTCCACGACACTTTGGAGGTGTTTACCACTTTGACCTTGGGGGTTTCCAGTCTGTTCTCTGCACAGATCTTTCTCTTATAAAACAAGGTTTACGAAGTGCTGTACAAGCAGCGATGAACAATACAAAACACATTAAAAAAACACACACATAAAACAAACAAAAAAACGGTCAATGATGCAACAAATCAGATTAATTCTAATAAATAAATAAAAGAAAAAAGATAGATTAAGAAGAAGAAGGGAATAAAAAGAACTCAAACCAGTTAAAGGAAGGCCAACCGATAAAAATGGGTTTTAAGAAGTGATTTTAAAGATGATCCTGATGGTGCAGCTTTATCTCCTCAGGCAGGTCGTTCCAGAGCCGAGGCCCCGGACTGAAAAGGCTCCATCAGTCTCAGTCCGGAGCCTGGACTTTGGAGCATCCGCACTCACCTTCCTGAGGATCTAAGGCTGCGGGAGGCTCGTACGGGCTTTAAAGTTCTGAAATGTAACTTGGTGCAAGACCTGAACGAGCTTTAAAAGTGATCAGTAAAATCCTAAAATCAATTCTCGAGCACGCCGGACATATCTGCGTTCTGAACCAGCTGCAGGCGGGAGATGGATTTGGAGTCGAGGCCGGAGAGGAGGGAGCTGCAAGAGTCCAGACGGGAGGAGATGAGCGCATGGACTTTATTTATTTATTTATTTATTTGAAGGACAATGTGCAGGTACAATCAAAAGATGGCTGCACCAGATTGATTTACTGATTTACTTATTTTAATGTGTGCCCTTATTTCTATTTCCTCATAGTTTATAGGACATCTTGGTGTTTTACTGTAGTTTTCACATATCTGTTTCTTCTATTTTTGCTGACTTTTATGCAAAGCTCTTTGGTCAGCGGAAGTTATTTTAAACTTCATAAAAATAAAGTCAAATTAAGATGAAAAAAGGTTATATTCGCCATTATTTTCCATTGTTTGTATTTTCCATCGTGAAGAGAATTCCTGGTTTGTGAACGGCAATAGAACCTTTTCTGATTATTTTAGATATAAAATCTGTCAAAATTTTAGAGCTGGGCGAATCTTAGATTTTTTAAAATAAAAAACTTGATTCACAATTCGATTCGACCGTACAGCAGCATCCAAAACTTTCACCATGTTGTAAAAACCTCTTCTCCACTGAATAAATTGGAAGCATTTCATATGGTCCACGGTAAGGACGGGCATTTGATTAAATGTTTAATCAATCATCAGGAGAATTAGCAGTCGATTACTGATTAATCATCATTATTATTACTCTTACCAATTTGCATAAATAAACTCAACTTTACAACATATAAACCATCACCACTACAGAGCCACATCAGCCCCTGTGAGATTAGTATGTGTTTAATGCAGCTTTGGCACATTTGCTTATGTTTTACAGAAACAAAACTTAAAACCACATGGCTCATTTGCATAAACTATAAACGCTGAATAAAAGCAGCTCTTTCCTTGTGCTGATGTGTTCAGCTTCTGTCGGACTAAAGGACACGACTCAGTGGATTATATGAGCGTTCTTTCTGTGACAGAGATTTGTTTGTGCCTGTGTCGTTCTCGGGGGAAAGTGAGAGACGCACCTGCAGGAAGTGACTACGGAAAGACTCCAGGAAGTCTTGGCAAATCCACACGCTGTATAAAAAAATCTTAAATATCGATTTTCCGAAAAAACTAATTGATTTGACTTGCCAACTCTAAGGTACAATTTCTACGGGACGAGACGTGTGTTGAGATTCAGTCCACGAGATCAAGACAAGACGAGATTTTGATATAATTTTTTAAAATATATTGTGCCATTGTGTTCATAATTTTTCCGTTTCATATATTTTTATTCATGTGTAACAAAATATAGATGTCAGACAGTACATGTACACACACTTTTTTCATTTTTTTCTGAAAGAACTTAACTTACAAAACTATCAAAAACAAATCACTCAAACCTTGAAGAAATAGAGTCGTATAATATAATAATAATAGAATTGTAATAAATACTCTACTACTATTATTAATAACAAATATAATAAAACTAATAATTTAAAAATACCTTAAAAATACCTGATAATAAAATTTAATTAAATTAAATAAGAAAAAATAAATTAAATGAAAATAAAATAAAAAAAATAGGGGGTGGTGTTAGCTTAGACTGTTTTAAAAAAGTCAATAAATGGTTGCCACTTTCTAAAAAAAAAAAAGTTTATGTCACCTTTTATGAAGTACCTAATCTTTAGAAAGGACATAACTTCTTTAATCCATTGAGTGCTGGATGGGGCATTGAGTTCATAATTTTTGCTTTATTTAATGCAGTTTTGGCGTCATTGTAGCAGCGTTTTTGGTTTCGCAGCTTCTCAAGAGGAGTTACTCAGCAAAGTTAACCCCATTTTCAGTCAAGATAAATGCAAAAATGCAAGGAAAAAGTCTCACAAGATACAGTAATTTTCCTCATTTGTGCACGATCTTGAGGCGATTCAGTCTCTCAAGATGTTGTGGCACGAGATCTTGTCCCATCCCTACTTCTGATTCTCACTTTTGTGACTTTAAACTGTTAATATTTCCATTTTCGAGGCAGGGAGCTGGTGTCTGCTCAGCTCCATTTCAGCTTTTTGCCCAGGCCTTGGTAGTGTTTGTCTTATCATTAGGGAAAGGACAAGGTACAGTTTCGACGAGACGAGATGTATGTTGAAATTCAGCGCACAAGAGCGAGACGAGACGTAATTCTGATATCATTTTTGATAAATAAATTGTGCCGTTTCACAATTATTGCTTTATTTAATGCAGTTTTGCCGTTATTGCGGCAGTGTTTTTTTGGTTTTGCAGCTCCTCAAGAGGAGTTATTCAGCAAAGTTAGCCCCTTTTTCATCCAAGACAAATGTAAAAATGCAAGGAAAGGAGATTATTTTCCTCATGTGTGCACGATCTTGAGGTGATTTAGTCTCGTAAGATCTTGTGGCACGAGATCTTGTCCCATTCCTACTTCTGATTCAAACTTTTGTGACTTTAAACTGTTAATATTTGCGTTTTAGAGGTGGGCAGCTGGTGTCTGCTTAGCTCCATTTCAGCTTATTGCAAGATCGACCAATGCAACAGCGGCCGGCTCGGTGTTACATTTACCCATCGACATTGTGTTTATCCAAATCTTTAGCTGCGATCTGAACCCTGCGACCTGTACGTGTCCTGTCTCTTTAAGAAATGTGTTGATTTGGCGACGCAGCAGACTGAGGGATCATGGGTAATCCTCCTGATCAATGCTCACCTATGGGGCCCTTGTCGATGCATCGATCTGCGGCTTTCTATCTCCAACCTGCCCCTCTTCTGTTGATTAAGGGCCACGCTAATGCTGCTCCACATATTTCTTCTACGGGAACTTGCAGCTAAAGCTAAACGTGTAATCACTGTGAAATAACTCTCTTTGTATCAAAATTCCCTGGTGTGTGATGCTAACTGGAGGCACTGCTCTGTCTGAAGCTCCGTTACTCAAGTTAGACTTTATTTTGACCATTATTTTAACTCAATTTGACTTGCTTTAGACAATAGAATTTGATTTTCAGCATTAAATCATACTATTTTCTTTTCTATTCCCATGAGGCCTTATATCTGCGTAATCCCTCAGTCCAGGTAGGTTCCATAGTGCTCCATGCGTTTATACTAGTCAAGTCAAGTCATTTTATTTATTTAGCATATTTAAAACATCCATAACAAGTGGCTTTGCAGCATGAAACACAACATAGTGAAACAATAAAACAAATTGAACATATATAAAATATTACATTAAAGTGTGGCTTTCTACACAAAGATAATATTCTAAAGTTGACAATTTCAGAGTAGAGCTCATGGGCTGTTGAAAAAATATGTTTTTAGGAGGGTTTTAAAGAGAGGAGCATGATCTCAGATGATCTAGTCTATGTGCTCTTACTTGTTCTAATACAGCTCAAGATCATTCTAAAACTATTCAGGAAACGTTCATTTCTGTCCTGTGAATGTGGCTTTTTTATTATTGATACTTGCTTGTATCTGGTTACATAATTTGAGGTCTGAAAACGTTTAATTTTTATTTTATTTTGACCATTTGTCATTTTCTGCAAATAAACGCTCTAAACGACAATATTTTTATTTGGAATTTGGGAGAAATGTTGTCAGTAGTTTATAGAATGAAACAAAAATGTTCATTTTACTCAAACACAAACCTATAAGTAGTAAAATCAGAGAAACTGATCATTTTGCAGTGATCTTTTTTTTTTTTTCCAGAGCTGTATGTATATATAAAAAGCACCGCCGTGACTCTGCCCTGGTCTGTGAAATATTGTTGTCATAAAACCGGTCCGTGGTGCAAAAAAGGTTGGGGACCACTGTGATGTCGTCTGAAACCCACCAGTACTAGTCTATGTGCATTTATACTTATAATACAGCTCAAGATCATCCTAAAACTATTCAGGAAACGTTCATTTCTGTCCTGTGAATGTGACTTTTTATTATTGATTAAATTAGTATCGAGTCACAATAGGTAGTTCTAGTATCTGTTGTTCAACACTTTTCCCAACCCTTGACTCTGTGGGGATTGGGCTGTCATGGACTATATTTGGTGCGTGCACTGCAGCTGATTTTCCTCTCAGTTGTGCGAGGAGCGAGACAGAGATTGTGGCTCATTGCTGTTCTTTGAGTGGGTCACTCGGAGGCTGCCGGTGACACTGTGCCGTACTGTACTTCAGAGAATATCTGACCGAAGCAGATTTATGCGGGTTCAGGTGATAACACGGAGAAGCACTCGTGTAATGACCTGAAAACCACTCTGACCGCTGTGCTGTCCAGGAAAAATAGAAAAATAGACCTTTTGCGGATTCATTCCACGGACCAGCCCCTTCGTCTGCACCTGTATCCAACTTTTCCCTTAGAAACTGTGTGTGAGTGTGTTTAAAATTAGAAATAGGGTAGAAAATATATTGTTATAGCATTACTGACATGTGCAATTGGTAATAGTTTCACGTATTAAGCATTAGTTTGTCGCATGCCTGAGCTTGTTTTTACTTTTGCCCAATCAGAGGCGACCTTACCCCTGAAGAAGACGTTTTGCTGTTGGCTGGAGTGAGCCCAAAGACATGGCAGCGTTAGAGAAAACTCAACACTCCCTGAAGCATGAGGGCAAGAAATGGAGAGATGGGCAACATGGGGTTCATCCTTTATTCCGACATCCCCCCATTCCGACACTTTTTATGTTCCCATTCCGAAAGTTTACTCATGAGGTAGCGGCGCGCTGCGTTGAGCGCGGCGAGAGGAGGTGCGTTGGTTTAGACCTGCTTTTAGTCCTGATTTACACCTGGTTTAGACCTGGTTTTAGTCCTGATTTAGTCCTGATTTAGATCTGGTTTTAGTCCTGATTTAGACCTGATTTAGACCTGGTTTTATTCCTGATTTAGACCTGGTTTTAGTCCTGGTATAGACCTGGTTTTAGTCCTGATTTAGACCTGATTTAGACCTGGTTTTAGTCCTGATTTAGACCTGGTTTTAGTCCTGGTATAGACCTGGTTTTAGTCCTGATTTAGACTTGATTAAGACCTGCTTTTAGTCCTGATTTAGTCCTGATTTAGACCTGGTTTTAGTCCTGATTTAGACCTGGTTTTAGTCCTGGTATAGACCTGGTTTTAGTCCTGTTTTAGTCCTGATTTAGACCTGGTTTTAGACCTGATTCAGACCTGCTTTTAGTCCTGATTTAGTCCTGATTTAGACCTGGTTTTAGTCCTGATTTAGACCTGTTTTAGTCCTGGTATAGACCTGGTTTTAGTCCTGTTTTAGTCCTGATTTAGACCTGGTTTTAGACCTGATTTAGACCTGCTTTTAGTCCTGATTTAGTCCTGATTTAGACCTGGTTTTAGTCCTGATTTAGACTTGGTTTTAGTCCCGGCATAGACCTGCTTTTAAACCAGGACTAAACCAGGTCTATACCAGGACTAAAAACCGCTATGTTTTCCACGACAGACCTCGGTTGATCGTCTAAAGTGATGAATTCGACAATCCTCTGTGTTATTTTCTTGGACTTGTCGCCATTTCGAGGCAGCTTTTCTCTTCTTTTGAAACGCCTCCGCCAGTGTTTGCTGCTGTGGCTTTGCCGTCTTGCTCTTATGAATCTCAAAACTCGTCCGGCTGATTCTTTTGTAAGTGACTAATCAAATTGATATAGTCTCATATTATGCAAAGTTGACTCTTGTGAGCTTTAAACCATATTCGAATGTTGTTACCTCCTCAAAAACAGACCTGGAGTTGTGTTTTGTTTATTTATTATTAGTCTCTCTACATCTCCAGAGCTCAAAATGCTCCGTTCCACTTTGCGATGTTTGTGATGAGGAAAAAAACATTATAACAGATCAGAAAATAGCGTAATATGAGCCCTTTAACAGTTCACCATAGTAGTAGGTGTTACAGTGAGTGAACCCTTTAAACCCGCTCATTTATGTTATTTTAGTTTTACTGGTATTGACTTTTGGGTTTCTCACCATCAGCAAATTGCATCGCTCCATCATGGCTTCAGTTCATCCCTCTGGAGGCCTCGTGCTCGATACCATGTGCGCAGCTCTTATATGTGCGTACGTGCTGTGTCCGTGGGTTATGCTGTAAATAAGCCTGTTTGTGTCTACGGAGACTCGTGCGGGACCAAACCAATCAACTGTTTTTAATTAAACTGGGGAGATGACCTTTAACTTAAACAGGAGAGTCCACAGCAGAGGTATCGGCTCTAGACACTAAAGAACGAGGGTTTAAATGGAGCGAAATGAGACTGTACTGTACTTAAGTGGAAGGTGTTTACGAGTGTTCACTGGTCAGTTTGTCCTGTCCTGCTCACAAAATAGACTCTTGTGAGCTTTTAAATGTGTGACAAAAAGCGCAGACCACAAACCCGAGGAGAATCTTATAAGACTTAAAATCTCCGATCGCGAAGACTGCAGTGGGATCTGTCTGCGGACCACAGGATATAAAGCTGTGAGGCTGTGATGGCATCAACTGTTTCCCGTCTACAGTAAAACCACTCGCTCTGAGACTCTGAAGTGTTCAAAATCAGAAAAAAAATCTGGTCTGCACTTCTAGTTTAGATACAAGTCAAAACGGTGTTATTATTATATGTGAAATGTGGTGCAGTACTTCAGATACAGGATCTTTAAAGCATAAAAGATTGGAGATAAAGTCCACAGGAAGTAGAGTCACTGTCACTGATCTGCAGCTTCACCTCAATCTGCGCTGTGTGGATATAAACAGACACACGTTTTAGTTTAGTTTATTAAGATCCCCATTAGCTACTGAAATATCAATAGCTGTTCTTCATGGGGTCTCCTCAAATTCATTATATACATTTTTGTATAATACATAAATCACACACACAACCACAAGACATGAAAGCTCAATGTGGAGTAAATAGTAGTAACCAAAGTAAATCAATCAGTCAATAATAATTAAAACAAATTATATCAATAAGATAAGATAAGATAAGATAAGATAAACTTTATTGTCCCCCGAGGGAGAAATTTGTCTTGGGCACGTAGTACTGGGTGCAGTCAATAAATGCAATACAAAAACAATACAAAACAATACAATACAATAAAATACAAAAATAGTATAAATATAGAGTGAAATGCAGAATGCAGTACAATATCATGCAATAGTGCAGGACTAGTAAGGTGACCTCAGCATAGTATGTATAAAACAGAACCAGCAGATGTGGCTTCCAGAGTTAATGAGGATGGAGTGGGATTAAGTGAAGTAGAAAGAGGGGTTGGGGATGGGCAGAGGATCCACAGCTGTAGGCCTCCCCCCTGACTGTAATACCTACATAAACTGTAACTAATCATTGTGTGAAAAGGAACAGTTTTAACTTTTTTTGAAACAACTTTTTATTATTTTCAAACAACAAAAATACTGGAAATTGCTATGCAACCACAGCTCGATAATCCACAGTACGCTGCATTTGATTGGTTCTGCACACAGGAAGCACAACACTTATATTTTGAGGAACTAGTGAGTTTTGAGGAACTATCTCGGCAAACTGGATTCACAGTGCAGTTTTGTGGACTGGATGTCATTTATTTCTGTGGATAATGTGGATTAGATGCTGCACTTTAAATAAATCGGCCGCGATCTAAACTGAGGAGCAAGGAGGAGGTGAAAAACACAGTTATGGGTTGTTGTTGGTGCTGTTTTTATTCTTATAATCAGACATGACACTTTCCTGTTTTGCAAATTCTATTCAATTTGTGTTATAAAAATGGATTCTGCTCATCGTGATGTCCCATGGATAGTTTTGCAGCCAGACAAGATGCTAGTCCTGCCAAAGGTTTGTCAAAATATCGAAAATCAGATACAAATCGATAGGAAAGCTAGTATCGAAACTCATTTGAGCGGGTATCAAGAGTAAAAAGTCCCTTGGATAATTTTTCATCATTCTGAAAACCTTTGACACAATTTTGAAACGCGATATCTAGAGGTTAAATGTCCACTGTTCTATTCCTTAAAGTTATATTCACTGCATTGTGTAACTTTTCAGGTGGAGGGAGACAAGGGAGACAAATATAAGCTACATTACAGGTCAGATCTGTGGAGCTGCAGCCTTATTCACAGGGAGAATTATTGTATTTTTGAGCAACGGAAACACCCACACTAAATAAATGCTAGATAAATGTGTTTAATGTCACACTATGGAAAATTCCAGGCAAAACAATAACATCTAAACATCTTTAATATCGAAATCAAGTTTGAGGTTTTAGTATCGTCCCGGTCCTGCGCAGCCTTTCCTTTGTGCTAATGCTTAAATAGTCCTGTAGATTTTGCCGTAGCTGGAGCAGATAGTTAGCAGAATAAAACAGCTGATCTCAGGTGAACGTGCGGCGGTTATCTTCTCTGAGGGACATATCTGATGGAGCTTCCTGTTTCTGAAATGAGTTTGATAAAAACGACTTTGTGCAGTTTGTGTGTCCTCCGGAGGCTCAAAGCGCTGATCGGGGGAGATGCTCGTGAACTGCAACATTTTACAATCTGTAAAAGTTGGGTTTGAAAATCGGCAAAAACTCTCACCAGCAACAAAGTCGTAGTAAATTAGCGGTTTAAAGAGAGTTTTTCACTTCTACGCACAACATATTTAGATCACCGTGTTACCTTTTAATGTTTTGAAATGCGATTTTCACCGAAAACAACGTCTTAACCGGATTTATAAGTTTAAGTTTTGCTTTTGATGCTCTAAGTCTCTCTACCTTTGCGCTCTATGCTAAGTCACTCCCCCATCAGAGCGCTACCACAATACAATCCCGAAATTATTATATATATTATAACATATACTATGTTAATCTGTCATTGAATGTACGTTAAAACAGTTTGAAATGCAGTGATTTATTTTGTATCTGGAGTAATGTCGGCGGAAACACATTATTGTTTTGGTGGTTTTGTAAAAGGGGTCGGGGTAAGTAAGCATTTGCTTCTTCCCACTCCTTTTTGGAATTATTTCGGAATAATTTATATATATGATACAGTAATACAGTATCCTGCGGTATCAAAAAGTAGCAGCCGTATCAGTTTCATCACCGTCATTAAAATAATCTGCATAAGGACCTAAAACCACAGCAGGACTTCCTCCCCTCCGCTCTCTCTCCTCTTCAAACGTCGTTACGCTCGGAGATTTCCATCCACACGCAGCGAGGAAGAAGAAAAAAACCCGACTGACGCTTCGTGTGTGACGTTGAGCCGAAAACTTTGTGATGGAGACGTTTTATTGAAGCCGAGAGTCGAGAGGGGACGAGGCGCTGAAGAGGAGAAAGTTCCCGCTCGAGGGCGAAGTCAGACTTTCACGGAGGAGACGGTAAAGCTGCACAGTGTCCGTGTAGACGAAACTTTCTAACTACATGTCAAAACGACGCAGACGCTAAGGGCTGTGATTGGTCGTCTCCACCGCTATACATTTCCGCTGCTCCGCTCATTATAGACTTTGAGTAATAATGTGTTTAATGCAGCTTTGCGCACGTTTGTTTACGTTTTACAGAAACAAAACTTAAACCCGCATGGCTCATTTGCATACAGTATAAGGGCTGATAAAAGCAGCTCGTGCGCTGATGCTGATGCGATCGAATGTACTGCAAAGTTTGGTTTGGTCAGAACTTGTGCCTCGTCTTCAAATATAAAGTTGCTCTTCTGTTTCTGAATGGTACAAAATAATTCTTAATTACACACAGTAATACCTCATACCCCGGGAAAATGCTGAGAAGGTTTAACGCTATCAAAATTTGGATATTGCCCAACCCTAATTGATATATATATAGATATATATATATATATATCTATATATACTGCTCAAAAAATGAAAGGAACACTTTGAAAATGCATCAGATCTCAATATGAAAAAAATATATATGTTGAATATCTATACAAATAATGTCTTACAAATAATGGGCAATATCTTAGGAACAAAAGGATGTTACTTCTCTTAAATGTTCAGCCTATAAAGGTCTTAATTTTTTCTTCACATTGAGCTCTGATGTGTTTTCAACATGTTCCTTTCATTTTTTTAGGCAGTGTATATTTTCTGGCTATTATTATTTGTATTTGTACTTGTATCTGAATAAACGTATTATTATTATTATTATCGTAATGACGTTTTAAGCACGTTTCTCAACTCTCAGAGACCACAGCGGATTTTTACCCTCATGGTAAAGCTAACAACAACTAGCATGCTAACACACACTTCCTGATTCTCTCACAATAAAACGCTTTACAATTAGAAGCAGACGGTACACAGTGGACTTATAATGACCTCAAGAGCTGCTTGTATAACATATCTATACTCAAGGCAAGATGACGTTTGGACAAATACGTGGAAAAAGCATCGTAAACAGGCCCTTTAAAATGAAAAAGAACAGAAATATGTCGTACATGTTGTACAAGGACACTATCTTCTCTGTTAGTTCATGGAAAGATTTGGTTTTGTGCTATTTTTCTTACTCTTTTCAAAGCCTAAGAATTAAATCATTAAAAAATATCCATCTTTGCTTACGTTCTGTTCTGTTTGTAGTTATGTTTAGGTTTTGGAGATGGTTTGTGAGGCCGGAAAACACTCCTGTTGCTTTGTTTTATCCCATTGTGTTCAGGATGTGGTTTCTATGGCGATGTCGGCCGTAGAAACCGCGGACGTCGCCAGTAACGTCCCTATTAACGAATTCTTATCAAGCTCCATCAAAGTCCTGTGCCCAGTTTGAGTCATAAAAGAACAAGTAGTTGCTTCAATACAGAGGTGGACGTAAAGGTGCATTGTGTAAATTTTCTGGTTGGGGAGTCCGTCACCTGCTTGTCTCTGTGGATATGTCATCGCTCTGCCAGGGATGTTCCACAGTATGACTTTAAACAGCTTTACCTTACATGTACTCAATTACAGGTGGTTTTATGGCTCAAAAATACCTAGAACAAGAGTATTCAACGACACTTTGAGAACATCCGGGACATCATTAAGGATACAACGATACAGTTTTCCCACGATTCAATACGTATCTTGATACATGGGTCACAATATCGATGGGCTGCCCTTTGTCACCGGTTCTGTCCATTATATTTATGGACAGAATTTCTAGGCGCAGCCAGGGGCCGGAGGGGGTCCAGTTCGGGGACCACGGGATCTCATCGCTGCTTTTTGCGGATGATGTCGTCCTGTTGGCTCCATCGAACCAGGACCTGCAGCACTGGGGCGGTTTGCAGCGGCCGGGATGAGGATCAGCTGTTCCAAATCCGAGGCCATGGTTCTCGACCGGGAAAAAGGTGGATTGCCCTCTCCGGGTGGGTGGGGAGTCTCTGCCTCAAGTGGAGGAGTTCAAGTATCTCGGGGTCTTGTTCACAGTGAGGGGAGGATGGAGCGTGAGGAGAACAGGCGGATCGGTGCAGCATCGGCAGTGATGCGGTCGCTGTATCGGGACCGTTGTGGTGAAGAGGGAGCTGAGCCCAAAGGCGAAGCTCTAGATTTACCCCAGTCTACGTTCCTCCCCTCACCCATGGTCGTGATTTGAAGGTCAAAATATCAAAAACATGAACAAAATCTGGTCTTTTCAAAGGACAAACACACAAAAATGAGACAAACTAAATCAGATCTGAAAGAGCGATGCAAGAAACACAAATCTTCAAATCATTTTATATTATCAAATAAATCTTTTGTCACTGAAGACTTACTCAGAGTGGGAAGAGAAACCAAAACTCAAGTACTTAAATAAAAAATATTATTCAAGTCAGAGTCAAATCTGCTGCTGGAAAATGTCTTTAAAAAAAAAAAAAAAATCCAAGAAATCGTCTTTCATTCCACACAACCGTTATCATTATTACATTTCTGTTGTAGGGAATGTTCCACATTATGCCTTTAAGCTTTTATATCTCCATGGAGACAAGCAGCTGATGCCGCCAGGCCAAGTTACGGGTCAGATCTGTGGAGCAGCAACCCTGCTCACACTAAGAATGCAAGTTTTTAAAGGTTTTAAAGGAGCAATAAAAACACAGAGCAAAGACTAAAGGTGGAGACACAAGCACTTTTTAGTCAACTGACAACACCGGAAAAGTTACACAGTGCAACTTTAAAGCCCCCGTTCCATTCCTGAGTGAGAATGTGGCACTAACAATGCCTGGAGCGTGTCATTACATAAGTTTTGTACGGACCCAGAGTTAAGACTTCAGTCACTGTCAGAGACGCAGGGGCTGGATATAGAAATGCACTGCAAAAACAAGAGCGGCTCGGGGGCTGCAGCATGTTTTTTTATTTCACCCGGACAGATATTAAAACGTTTGGACAATTTAAAGTGCGTATGACAGATTCTGGTGATTCTTTTAATGATGTATTTTTATTATGAGTCACAGAATACATTTTTTTTCTGCTTTTTTTTTCTTCTTTTCAAATCCAGATACTATCAAAAATTAAATAAAGGCAAACAACTGAAAGACAATAGTAATTACAATGATGAGAAATATAATTTAAAAGGTAAAAAAGTTAAAGAGAGAAGAGAAAGAGGAAAGTAGGGGTCAGTCTGTCAGTCTAAAGCAGGGGCGCCCACGCTTTTTCAGGACGTGAGCTACTTATAAAATTGGACATTTTATAAGTTTTATAAGTCAAAATGATCTACCTACTACAAAAAGGCTAATAATTTATACATTTCTAAATATATTGTGAATCAGTCGTGGTGGAACGGTACTTGGACTTAATGCTCTTCATGTGGAAAAAGCCTGACTTACATAAATAAGTTTCTATAGATTTATCTACGTTTTAGCTGATAAATGTTAATTTAAGATTAAAATAAACCAAACAGAACTGCATGGAAACCCTCTGTGCCCCTTTTTGGACCCTCAGCCACAGTTTGAGAACCCTTCTTTAAGATACTTGGTTAAGTCCTAATGAAACTTTAACAGGAAGTGAAAAAGGACTTTATGATTTTGGAGAGCGGGTGGGATTTAATAAGTTTTTTTAAACTTCTTCCCGCTCCTTTTCGGGCCTGTAAACAAATTGGATCATCCTTGTTTCGATTTTTTATATTATTATTATTATTCTCTTTCGTTTTGTTTCTTGTCTTTGGAGTTTGCATGTCTGTACGTATGATTTTGTTGACTGTGCAGGAAATAAACCATAAACCGGAAGATAAGATTCCACTGGTGCTTTACAGAAAGCTGCGAAGAAAGTGAAGGAAGTGTGTGAGATTTTTAAACCAGTTTTTTTTTTCAGGTTCCACTGGAGTTACTTATTCTCTTACTGGTTTTGTAGTGGTGTTTACCAGCCTCTGCACATTTACTCAACGCACGCCGTCAATACAGAAGGTTTGAATTTGCAGGATTCCATAAACAAACCCCATTTCTGTTCATATTTTTCTTCATTGGCTTTAGTTACAATATTAATCATTTCCAGTTTAAGAAATCCTAAGACATCACAAAACAACTGACATATAAAAGGAACTGCTGCAGATTTCCAGAAAAGCAAATATTTTGAAAGGTATTAACTAGAGATGAGATTTGAGACGAGATCCGATACCTTTTTTTAATTCAGCTTCTAAAGAATAGAAGGAACTTTGCCGCTTTGCCCTTGTAAATCTCAAAACTCGTCCGGATGATTCTTTTGTAAGTGACGAATCAAATTGGTCGTGTTAAAGCGGCTCTGCTGGTTCCTCCATGAGAAACTGTTTGTTTGCAGCGATTGCGTCGGCGTTTGACTCTCGTTTTGTTGTAGTGAAAAGTCCCACACAGCGACATGGCGGCGTTTTGATTTACAGCAGCAGTAAATGCTGCAAAAACATGTGAAACTGGATCTGTCCCATCACGTGACTGAATCCGATACTGTCTGATACTCATAAAAGAGCCGGATCGGGAGCTGATACCATACTGAATATCAGATCGGGACATCTCTAGTATTAACTGGGAGACCAAATAAACCTAAAAATGGGTTAAGGTCAACTTTAACTTTAAGACCATTAGAAAGTATTTCAGCATTGTGTCTCCAGTAGTTTAATAGTCTTGGGGGATTCTCTAATTTTGACATAATTCGGTGCAATAACAACTGTTGTAAATATAAATTACAGTTTTGCACCAATCAAGAAGCAGTTTGTGGAGAAAAGTTGACAAAATATGCTGGAAATTACAGGAAGTAGAGAGTTCTATTTTAGACCGTTCCACCATATGAGTAACATCGCGGTAAATGAGTCACAATTTACACGCTACAAACCCATTTTCCTGTTACTTTAACCATCATTTCAATAAAATAAAGGCGTTTTTTTATATTTCTGTGTGGCACATAATAATCTCTGTGCACGTTAGAAGCTCTCCAACCAGGAAGTACAATTTTAAATCTAAACGAAATGGCCAAATTGGAGAAAAAAATGATTAAAAACTCAGTAAAATCTTAAATGTAATGATGTTAGGTGTGTTTTTATTCTCTTTGAGGGCGCCGTCTCCTCCTAATCTCAATGTAAATGTTATTGCTTTGCTAGAAATGTTCCATAATAAGGTATTCAATTGATTTATCGCCATGGAGACAACTCCGCCAAGTAACAGGTCAGATCTGTGGAGAGGTGAGCCTGGCCTGCACAATTTTCAATGCATTTCTGAGCAATAAAAACACCATTAACTGAATGAATCTAAGATAAATTTAATACTGTACTGAGGAACATTCCAGGCAAAGCACAAAATACCATAAAAAAGTTACGCAGTGCGTCTTTATGGAGGATGATTCATGCATGTTTGAGTGATCTTTATTGTCCTTCATTCCAAAAATTCACGTTCTCCCCTTCCCCTCTCTGAAATAAGAAGCAGATGCAAATTAGAGCTGCAGTTTCTTTTATTGGCGTTTTCGATCAATATTGAAAATTAAAATGTCCAGAATAAAAAATACTGATCCATTGGTCATAGATTAGAACTTTATAGCAGACAAATGTTCCACAGTACGACATTAAACTGCTCTACTTTACATTTATTCAATTACAAGGTGGTTTTATTGCTCAGAAATACCTATAAAAACAGGCATTTTGATTGTGCAAGGGGTCACCTCTACACAGATCTGACCTGCAGCTTGGTCTTGTTTGGTCACCGTGAAGATCGAAAGGTTTAATGCCGTACTGTGGAACATTACGGACAAAGCAATAACAGTGGAGGATCCAGGAGCATTAACATTTTAAAGGTTTAGTGAGAGTCTTAATATTTTATTTCTATTACACACGATGGTTGTCAAAAATATTGAACATTAGATATTAATAAATAGAAAAAATACTAGTATCGAAACTAAACCAGACAAAACTGGACCTTTCCTGAACATTTTTACACTAGTTTGGAACCACACGAAAGAAAACACTATTATTTTGTTTGCTGAATTATGCTTTAATGTGTGTAATTCTATTGTTCTGAGTGGCAATACCTCAGTTGGTCGAGCGTTTGTCCACTTATCTGAAGGTTGGAGGTTCGAATCCCACTCTCGACATGAACATTATTGGTTGAGCGGTCAGATCCACAGACCCACAGGTTGGTGGTGCGATTCCATCTCCCACAGATGAATGCTGTTGACGTGTCCTTGGGCAAAACACTTCACCCACCTCGCCCCCAGTGTCTGCGTACACTGGTGTGTGAATGTGTGTCATGACGGTGGAAAAGCGCTGTATAAAAAGTGACCGTTTACCGTCATTGTGGTATCAAAATCTGTATCAAATCTTTTCCTTTGTATTTTTAGTATCGAAATGTAGTATCGTGACACCATAGTTATTGAAGTTTTTGTGAATGACTTATGTAACTTGTAAGAATTGTAACAGCACTACTAGGGCTGGGCGGTATACCGTTTGAACCGGTATACCGGTAATTTTTATTTTTATGATATGAATTTTTTATTTACCGCCATACCGTGTGTGCGCGCATATGTCGGCAACACAGAGCGGCGGAACGTCGCACAGCGGTAGATTGAGCGGGGGCTGTTTTTCAGTGTTACACCAAACAAGCCAACAAGCCAGGTAAGGATAGCGAGTTGAGTGGTGCGCGCCCGCCAAAGGGACCGTCCGCGCAGTGCCCCGCGACACATTTGCTTGATCAAGGTAGATTTCAAAAACATGCAGTAAAAAGTACTACTTGCAATAGTATGGGCCAATTCACCTGGAAGCCTGAGGGCCAAAACAATTTGTCTGAGGGCCACATTTGGCCCCCGGGCCATAGTTTGGACATGCCTGGTCTAAAGGGACCGTCTATGACAAGAAAAGCAAACGTTGGAATGATATTACCAACTCTATCACACTCCACTTAGCCAAAGACAAAAATACCGTTAAATACCGTGATACCGTGATAATTTAAAAAAATACCGTGATATCAATTTTTGGTCATACCGCCCAGCTCTAAGCACTACCCATAATCGCACTAATTTGTTGGGATGCACCAAATATTCAACAACCAAATATATTCGGCTGAATATTGCGAAAAAAGCCACATTCGCTTTTCAGTGGAGTGAGGCTGGGTCCACATGACAACGCTCCAGATTTTTATTTTTATTTTTTTGTTGAAAAAAAATTTGCCACACATGTATCGGATCAATAAATATTCATGTGAAAACGATGTAATACATATGCCACACCTGTATGTGGCGCTGTAAACAGGACACAGCCAGAGCCACTGGAAACACAATACTACAAATACTACATGTACGAAATGGTCATGGTAAATGGTCACATCTTTATACAGCGCTGTTCCACCTTCAAGGCACTCAAAGCGCTTTACAACAAGGAACCACTCACTCATTCACACACACATTCATACACTGGTGTATGAAAACACTATTGGGCGAGGTGGGTGAAGTGTCTTGCACAAGGACACAATGATGTTCACCAATGATGTTTATGTCGAGAGCGAGATCTGAACCACTAGCCTTTGGATCAGTGGACAAACGCTCGACCAACTGAGCTACAGTCACCCACATAAATTACTGTACATACCACATGTACTAAATACTTTATGTACTAAATACTACATGTACTAAATACATGTTGGCTTTTCGGCAGCAGTACACAACCGGGGACATGGCTACAGCGTCGTTCTTCTAGTTCTACACGGTCGTGGGTTTAAAAGAATCCGACTCGTGTAATTGTGTGTGCGTCTCCGCTGGTGTTGTGCGACAGTAGATTAAGAGGTTCTGATGCAACAGCGCAAATAAACTTAGAAGCGTCCGCATCACAAACTCGACTCCATTGTCCGTCATGGTTGTTGTTATGGTTGTTACCATAGACCGTGTATATGAGTGGACAAAGCTAACCCGCTAGCCGCCGCGTGCCAAACAGGAAGTGCTCCAGGAGGTTCTTCCGGCTCCTTCTCTCCCTTTTTCCCATTGACTTACATTGGGATCTTCTCGCTCCTCTCTCTGTACCTGCTGCGGTGGCCTCGTCATTTTGGTCTTAAAATGGTCGTATGAACCCGCGACACGTGATCCTGATTTTTTTTTTCCCGCTATTTTGTCCATCAGAAAAATCCTATTCATAACACAGATCCTGGCTCCCGATTCGCTCCTGTAGCCGTGGCATCGTGAGCCTTATTTGAGCGACGCTGATGCTGTGGGTGACGTCACACTCTACCTGTTGCCGGTCCTGTGGAATGTTTGTACTGTGTTTTGACTGTGTTGCTGATGCTCGGAGGTTTTTTATTTGCGTACTCACTCCAAACGATATCCCGTTCTGGGGCATGGTCTGGGGCGGTCCTCTTTTTTTTTTTCCCCCTCCCCCTGTCCTCATGTGATGCTGTTTTTTTTTTTTTTTATTTCTATCTGCTACCTGACTTCCTGTCCGGTCCGTGTTGTCTCCCCCATGTAATATTGTTCTTTTTGTATGTTGTAATGTACGGATGGGTGACAGGTCCAATTTCGATTTCTTGTATGTCTTGTACATGCGATGGAATTGACAAATAAAGACTTTCATTCATTCATTCACACTCATTTAGTCCACTCATATATACGGTCTATGGTTGTTACCGGTTGTTGTGCGGGGTTTTCTTCTGGTCACATTTTCCAAAAGCTGCGGTTTGTTTGTCCACACGACAACACAACACCGGCGTTCTCAGATTTGTCCACTCCTGAACCCATTTTCAAAAAAACACTGTTTTTGCCCACATGAAACGTGTGGACGAAAGGCCAAAACAAATAAAAACTTCACATTTTCAACCAAAAAATGTGTGGACTCAAGATTCAAGATTGTTTATTTGTCATAGGCAGGTTCAACACAAGGTCGACAATGCAATGAAATGCATAGGATGAGAAAAACCGTTTGTCTCGCTGAGATATTCAAGAAGTACTAGCTGCAATATATAGGACTGGTAAAAAGTGTTTGCAAATAAAAGGGAAATAAGTAAACAATATAGTAAAAAAAATTGAGTAAAATCTAATAAAATGCACCATCTGAATTAAAAGTAAGGCCGAATAGTGGTGTGTGACGCAATGACGCAATCAAACAGCAGACGGTTTTTCGGTATTTCTCGGATAGGTGCTTACCGGAGATATATGAAAGCTCTCGTTTAAAGATAATGTCGCTTACGTCAGCTTCACGACCGACATATGGATCTCGCACGTCAGCCCCACCAGCGCGGATTTCAAGTTACAAAAGCTTGTCATTCCCTCACAGCAGTTCAGAGGATCGAAGCCTTCTCCAGCGCGTTCACCGGGATGTTTGAAACTTGGCGCATCGACCGGGCTAAAGTGCTGCAGTACTCAGTGATAATGCTCGAAACATGACGAAAGCGATGAAAGACCGTGACCTGAAAGGCGTTTGGTGCCTGGCCCGCACTTTACAAACAGCGGACAACGAGGGTGAGTTAAATCAGCGCAGTATTGTGTATATCATAGCGACAGGGAGGAAAACTGCCCACACACACTTATTGAGATTTACTTGAGCCTTCTGTTTACATTATTAGCCTTTCTACTTGTGCCAAAAGGACAATCGTTCATTTGTTGTGGGTTTATCCACTTTAATGCACTTAAATTTAATTCATAATATGAATGAAAAACTTACTGGAAAGGCTGAATATTTAATAATAATTATACTGAATATTTAAAGAATATTAAAGGAAACATTTACTTTCTTTTAAAAACATGTCTAAAAATGTATTCTACGCTATTTATGCAATATGAAAAAAAGTAAAAAACATAAACAACTGCATATGGTTGGGCAGGATCCAAATTATGATATTGTTAAACTTTTTCAGCATTTTCACGGGGTAAACGGTATTACTGTAAGAATTATTTTGTAGCTGCACCTAAACCATTCAGAAACGGAAGAGCAGCTTTATATTTGAAGACGAGGCACAAGTTCTCAAACCAAACTTTGCAGCGCGTTCGATCGCATCAGCATCAGAGCACGAGCTGCTTTTATCAGCGCTTATAGTTTATGCAAATGAGCCATGCGGTTTTAAGTTTCTTTTCTGTAAAATGTAAGCAAATGTGCGCAAAGCTGCATCAAACACATTATTACTCTAAAGTCTATAATGAGCGGTGCAGTGGAAATGTCGAGCGGTGGAGAGGACCAATCACAGCCCTTAGTGTCTGCGTCGTTTTGATGCTTTAACCATAAATTGGGCCTTACCGTCTCCTCCGTGAAAGTCTGACTTCGCCCTCGAGCGGGAACTTTCTCCTCTTCAGCGCCTCGTCCCCTCTCGACTCTCGGCGTTCAATAAAACGTCTCCATCGCAAACTTTTGAGCTCAACGTCGTACACGACGCGTCAGTCAGGTTTTTTTCTTCTTCCTCGCTGCGTGTGGATGGAAATATCCGAGCGTAACGACGTTTGAAGAGGAGACAGAGCGGAGGGGAGAAAGTCCTGCTGTGGTTTTAGGTCCTTATGCAGATTTTTTTAATGACGGTGATAAAACTTTTTTACTTTTTGATACCGTGGGATACCGTTTTACCATACAGTCCCTGACAAAAGTCTTGTCGCTTATCCAGTTTCTAGAAACAAAAGCTTATAACCTGACTTTAAATGAATCGATTGGTTTTAGAAAAGTCTCATATGAAAGCTAAAACCCTCCCAAATTATGCTCAATATACTAAAATAAATTTGCTTCACTGAAGAAAGATTGATCATTTAATGAACACAGAAAGGTCAGATTTTGGCAAGACAAAAGTCTTGTCTCCTTGTCATATGATGCACCCAATCCTAGATTACAGCCTCACCTGTGATCAGTTACTGATCAATCAATTAGTGGGTGTGTATAAAAAGATCCACCCTGAGACCAAAGCGTTAATTATCAAGAGGCTGAAGACCAGATCCACTGCTGAGGTGGCTGACACCTTCAATGTGTCTCAGCGTCAAGTACAAAGAATAAGTAAAAGATCTGAAGACTGGAGATGTTTTTGACAAGCCCAGGTCCGGCAGACCCCGCAAGACAACTGCTCGGGAGGACCGTTTGTTGATTGGAAAATCCAAGGCCCCTTTTCAACTGCAGCAGAGCTCCACCAGGCCTGGTCACCTCAAGTCCCTGTGTCAACCAGAACAGTTTGTAGAATTCTGTCTCGAAATGGCCTCCATGGTCGAATCAGTGCACAGAAACCAGCACTAAACAAAAGGCAATTAAAAAACCGTGTGGCATTTGCCAAGGCCCACAGCCTGCTAAAAGGATGGACACTGGAAAAGTGGCAGAAGGTGGATTTCTCAGATGAATCCTCGGTTGAATTACACTCAACAAAAATATAAACGCAACACTTTTGTTTTTGCTCCCATTTGTCATGAGATGGACTCAAAGATCTAAAATTCATTCCAGATACACAATATTACCATTTCTCTCAAACATTGTTCACAAATCTGTCTAAATGTGTGATAGTGAGCACTTTTGCTTTGCTGAGATAATCCATCCCACCTCACAGGTGTGCCACATCAAGATGCTCATCAGACACCATGATTAGTGCATAGGTGTACCTTAGACTGTCCACAATAAAAGGCCACCCTGAAATGTGCAGTTGTTGCTTTATTGGGGGTCTGGGGACTCAGAACCAGTCAGTATCTGGTGTGACCACCATTTGCCTCATGCAGTGCAACACATCTTCTTCGCATAGAGTTTATCAGATTGTCAATTGTGGCCTGTGGAATGTTGGTCCACTCCTCTTCAATGGCTGTGCGAAGTTGCTGGATATTAGTGGGAACTGGTACGCGCTGTCGTATATGCCGGTCAAGCACATCCCAAACATGCTCAATGGGTGACATGTCCGGTGAGTATGCTGGCCATGCAAGAACTGGGACATTTTCAGCTTCCAAGAATTGTGTACAGATCCTTGCAACATGGGGCCGTGCATTATCTTGCTGAAACATGAGGTGATGTTCATGGATGTATGGCACAACAATGGGCCTCAGGAGCTCATCACGGTATCTCTGTGCATTCAAAATGCCATCAATAAAATGCACCTGTGTTCTTCGTCCATAACAGATGCCTGCCCATACCATAAGCCCACCACCACCATGGGCCACTCGATCCACAACATTGACATCAGCAAAGCGCTCACCCACACGACGCCACACACGCTGTCTGCCATCTGCCCTGAACAATGTAAACCGAGATTCATCCGTGAAGAGAACACCTCTCCAAAGTGCCAGACGCCATCGAATGTGGGCATTTGCCCACTCAAGTCTGTTACGGCGACGATCTGGAGTCAGGTTAAGACCCCGATGAGGACGACGAGCATGCAGTTGAGCTTCCCTGAGACGGTTTCTGACAGTTTGTGCAGAAATTCTTTGGTTATGCAAACCAATTGTTTCAGCAGCTGTCTGAGTAGCTGGTCTCAGACGATCTTGGAGGTGAACCTGCTGGATGTGGAGGTCCTGGGCTGGTGTGGTTACACGTGGTCTGCGGTTGTGAGGCCGGTTGGATGTACTGCCATATTCTCTGAAACGCCTTTGGAGACGGCTTATGGTGGAGAAATGAACATTCAATGCCCGAGCAACAGATCTGGTTGACATTCCTGCTGTCAGCATGCCAATTGCACGCTCCCTCAATGCTTGCGCCATCTGTGGCATTTTGCTGTGAGACAAAACTGCACATTTCAGAGTGGCCTTTTATTGTGGACAGTCTAAGGTACACCTGTGCACTAATCATGGTGTCTGATGAGCATCTTGATGTGGCACACCTGTGAGGTGGGATGGATTATCTCAGCAAAGCAAAAGTGCTCACTATCACACATTTAGACAGATTTGTGAACAATGTTTGAGAGAAATGGTAATATTGTGTATCTGGAATGAATTTTAGATCTTTGAGTCCATCTCATGACAAATGGGAGCAAAAACAAAAGTGTTGCGTTTATATTTTTGTTGAGTGTACATCACAGCTGCCGCAAATATTGCAGGAGACCTACTGGAGCCCGCATGGATCCAAGATTCACCCAGAAAACAGTTAAGTTTGGTGGCGGAAAAATCATGGTCTGGAGTTACATCCAGTATGGGGGTGTGCGAGACATTTGCAGGGTGGAAGGCAATATCAATAGCCTAAAATATCAAGAAGTATTAGCACCTCTTACATTCCCAACCATAAAAGGGGTCAAATTTTGCAGCAGGATGGTGCTCCATCGCATACTTCTATCTCTACATCAAAGTTCCTCAAGGTGAAGAAGATCAAGGTGCTCCAGGACTGGCCAGTCCAGTCACCAGACATGAACATCATTGAGCATGTCTGGGGTAGAATGAAAGAGGAAGCATGGAAGGCAAAACCAAAGAATCTTGATGAACTCTGGGAGGCATGTAAGACGCTTTCTTTGCTATTCCTGATGACTTCATCAACAAATTGTATGAATCATTGTCGAACCGCATGGATGCAGTCCTTCAAGCTCATGGAAGTCATACAAGATATTAAATATGGATCTCACAGCACCACTACTTAATTCACTGACGTTATGCAACATATTTTTGTATTTGAAGTAAATTATTTGTTCAATTTTCTGTAGGCGACAAAACTTTTGTCTTGCCAAAATCTGACCTTTCTGTGTTCATTAAATGATCAATCTTTCTTCAGTGAAGCAAATTTATTTTAGTATATTGAGCATAATTTGGGAGGGTTTTAGCTTTCATATGAGACATTTCTAAAACCAATCGATTAATTTAAAGTCAGGTTATAAGCTTTTGTTTCTACAAAACGGATAAGCGACAAGACTTTTGTCAGGGACTGTATTACCCAACCCTACAACAGCATTTGATATTCAGCGTTTTTGGTTTCGGCCACAAATTAATTTCTGTGCATTCGTACTCATTTGCTCTTGCTTGTCTGTTTTATTTGTTTGTGTTTGGTCTCGAGCCGCACTGCGTGGCGTACTTGAGTATACAGTAGTTTTATAGCCGCAGTGTTTTATAGTGCAGCTCCTGCCCACACACAGACCTGATTGTGCGGTTGTGTGTGTGTCGCTGGGAGCACTGCCCCGTCTGCCTAATGAGAGCGTGTCCACAGATGACCACAGCACATCACGTCTGACATGAAAACTGGGGGAGGCCGTCTGCTCCTCTGTCACTCCAAAATAACTCAGGAACAGGCTCAAAACACCACAGAGATGTTAAATTTACTACTATCTCAGACCTCGGCAGACATGTTTTTGATGAGGGAGCGACGTTTCAAAAAGTTTTACGTGATAATAAAGCGTGATTTGTTGGTAGAGCTGCACGAATTTGGGAAAGATCAGACGTTTATGCTTAAAATGTAGGATTCTGTTCATCAAAATCCCACTTTGAAGGAATGCAAAGGCTGGAATTTTTGAAGTATCACAATTTTCTTCTGCAACAACATGTCTTATCTGCATAAAACTGCCAACCATGTAGTTTAGATCTGTACAGAAATGTTCTGAAATGATTCCTTTGTTCGTCTGTCAGTTCCTATTTCAGTCTTTGTCAGTTCTTCTGGACCTGTTTCTACAGAATCCTATTACTAAAACGCAAATCTACATGGAGAATAATCCAGGTTTGGGGCAGCTTTAAAGGTACAATACGTAACCTTCTGGAGGTGACACGCCAGCTGCATAATTCCGCGGAAATACAAAGTTAATGCCATACTTCAGAACATTCTTCTTGGAGATAGAAACGTTTTATGCCACAAGTGCTGCACAAAGAACAACAATAATTAAAAAAAATAATAAGAATAAAATAAAATAAAAATAAATGCTAAGATTTTATCATACTAGTAAAACAATAAAACCAGTAACATAAAATAAGAGTAAAAACCAGACGCTCAGATTAAATCATACTAGTTCTATAACAGTAAAACCATTAAAATAAGATAGGAGGAGAAGGCCAATTACGAGTCGGGTTTGTGGAGATACGAGGACCCTAGACTGTATATAAATGGACATATCTAACTCGTGAGTCGCCACATCGGTAAAAGCTCCATCGACTCTGGCTCCAGTTCACTTTGTATTGAGTAATTGTCGCCCATCTCTCTGTAACTGCTGCTCTGAGCCTCGTCATCCATCCATTTTCTTCACTTATCCGGTGCCGGGTCGCCGGGGCAGCAGTCTAAACAGGGCCTCCCAGACTTCCTTCACCCCAGACACTTCCTCCAGCGTTCCCAGAGACATAGTCCCTCCAGCGTGTCCTGGGTCTTCCCCGGGGCCTCCTTCCGGTGGGACATGCCCGGAACACCTCCTGAGGGAGGCGTCCAGGAAGCATCAGGAACAGATGCCCTCCCCTCAGCTGCTCCTCTCAACGTGGAGGAACAGCGGCTCTACTCCGAGCTCCTCCCATGTGACCGAGATCCTCACCCTATCTCTAAGGGAGCGCCCGGCCACTCGGAGGAAACTCACTTCGACCGCTTGTATCGGCGATCTCGTCCTTTCGGTCATTCGGTCAATCGAGAGCTTTGTCATTTTGGTCTTAAAATATTCGAATCAACCCGTTTCACATGACCCTGGTGTTTTTATTTTGCTATTTTGTCCATGAATCAATTGTTATTCCTACTATGAAACTGGTTCCAAATTGGCCCCTATAGATATAGACCCTTATAGTGTTTAGTGTTAGTAAACAGTGGTGATCAGCTCTGCAAAAGGATTATCGTCAAAAGATCGCGAATAAGTCCTCAACATCGACTTAGACAAACGCCGTCCGACTGCCAGGTCCTTGTGCGATCAGTGAGTAAAACTTTAAACCTTTAGTCCGCCGCTAGAATATCGATTCTGACAACCACACACAGAACAACCAGACATTTTGGTGCTGAAAATGTTTTCATCTCCGTCTTCTTCTGTCCGTGTTCAGTCTGAATGAATCGGAATGAATGGGGAACAATGTCACTTCTGTTGCCAAAATGCGTGTGCAACTTTTTTTTTATTATCACTTCCGCCTTAAAAGGGTCTATAACTGCAAGCCTCGATGAGCTTCATTTGACTCCCTTAGTTCACTTCTTTGCACAGTATATGATTAAGGCCACAATAAGCACAACCAAAGGGGAAAAAAACAGCAATTCTTTTAGTCTTCTTTTTTAGGTTACACACTGAAGCTTTAAAGGTGCATTGTGTAACTTTTCTGGTGGAGGCTCCACTGCAAAAAACAAAATCTAGTCAAGTTAAAATAACTTGAAAATTAAAGTTTTATCATGATTTGAGTAAATTTCATTTGACAAGTAAAATAATTATCTGCCAGTGGAACAAGACTTTTGTACTTAAAATATCTTGCTAAACTTAAAATAAGAAAAACAACTACTTTTTGTGCTTAAAATAAGAAGCAAAATCAAATGTTGCTTGAATTAAGAAAAAAAAACACTTATTCCACTGGTAGATAATTTTATTTGTCAAATTGAATCGACTCAAAGTAAAATGTTCTTAGTTTAAGTCATTTTTAACTTACCAAGATATTGTTTTTTTCCAGTGTCCATGACTGGAATGTTCCACAGTATGGCATTAAACCTTTTTATCTTCATGGAGACCAAACCAGATTAAGTTAGAGGTCAGATCTGTGGAGAGGCGACGCCGCTCAGTGTCAGAATATTTGTTTTTCTTGTTTTGTTTTTTTTAAATATATTTTTGAGCTCTAAAACCACCTGTAATTGAATAAATGTGCAGTAGAGCTGTTTAAAGTCACACTGTGGAACATTCCAGGCCGAGCAATGACGTCTCCGCAGCAGGTGACGGACCCTCCGCCGGGAAAAGTTACACAGCGCGGCTTTAACTATACCCTAAGATACCTCCTTAGACCATCTTTGGAGCATTTCAGTTGGTGCCATTATATAAAAATCTCTCACCAAACCCCCGTCTGTCACGCTGGCTGCAGAAGTGACAATCTCGTGTGTCATTTTCAGGAGTCATGGCTGAACAAATATGCAATTATTCTTGTCAACATTTCCACAAACATTCGGAGGCTTTTGTGCGAACGTCAAAAGTAGATACTCAGAAGGGGCCTATAATATCAGTGGAATGAATGCGAGCGTATACTTGTACATCGGGAGCTGACAATTTGAGCAAAATAATATCTGGTTTGGAGCAGGTGCGTGTTTTCAGAGGCTTTTGTGCGGGTTTGTGTGGCGCAGACGGTGATCGCTGAGTGGAGATTGCATACAGGAGACCAATGTAGAGCTGCTATTATATTTGCATCAGGTTCTCTTCTGTTCTGTGTGTTTGGGGTTTCATAATCTTCGCCCAGGGCCAGGCCAGTGTGCTTCAAACATGAGCTGGAATAGCGCTGATGTTCAAAGATTTTAACTTGTAGTGTGATTTTTGCGCGGTAATTCGTTTCGTAATTCGTAACCCTAACCCTAACACAAAGCTGCATATTTAGGGTCTTCTAGGCTCTTCTCTCAAACTAAAAATCACCCTGTTCCACCTTGTGATGTCATGTGGTAATACAGGAAGTGCTCCACTGTGTTTCTGACCTCCATACACCTTCACTAGAATCTGTTTGGATCATTTCAGCCATGGAATTGCAGATCTCTACAAGAACAAAAGGTAAAAGGAGCTGTTAACTTGAAAACTACCACTACATGACATCACAAGGTGGAACAGAGTAGTTTGAGCTTTGGAGATGTAACAGACTAATGATAAAATGTTACTCAAAAACATGTGAATTAGGACAGAGCGATATGGAGCAAAATATGATAAAATGATATACGATATATATCTCGATATCTGTACAGGAAAAATAACCCCTCAAAAACTCCTGCTAAAACAAATATGACAAATTCTTCAAGGTCTTTTTTATTGAAGTGCAAAGAGGCCGTTCATGGAGGAACAATTTCATATTTTCAATTTCTTTTCATTCAGAAATCAAATAACTCAAAATCATGTTTGTATGAACTCTGTGAACCACACGATCACCAGAACCTTGAGCTCCTTTAGTCAAGGAAGGACAGGAGGTTTCTTATTTTCACAGATCCATGTTCCTCCAGGAGCTCTGAGGTATCCCACAATCCACCTCACAGATCTGAGGTATCTCACAATCCCCTGCACAGATCAAACTGAACGTTTCCAAACACGATTGTACAAGTTCAACACTACAGCAGATTATTCATTCAAATCTTCTGCAGAAATAAACTTTACAACATCTAAACCAGAACTACGACAAAGCCACATCAGCCCGTTTGAAATAGTGACGTGTTTAATGCAGCTTTGGCACATTTGTTTACGTTTTACAGAAACTAAACTTAAAGGAGCATGGCTCATTTGCGTAAACTATAAACGCAACAGGATGTTGTGGTGCCGCCGAGTTGAATGAGACACGAGGGGAGGGTGAGGAGGCCAAACAAGCAAAGAGATGAAATCAGAAATAAATATAAGTATTATATCGATATATACGATATGTCAAAGTTTTAAAAATATCTCGATATATTTAAAATTTCAAGATATCGCCCACCTCTAGTGTGAATGAAACAAAAACATACATCTCCAGGTCTGTTTTTAAGGAGGTAACAACATTATAACATGGCTTAAAGCTCTCAAGAGTTAATTTTGTGAAATATGAGACATTTAACACATAGAAATTAATATATTTTACAGGTTGTGCCAGTTTTTTTGTGCCGTGTGGATTGGACCCAGTAATTACAGAGATATTAAACACAAACCAGGTCAACAAATATGCAATCTGACCGTTAACAAGACCTTCAAAATGTTGTCAGACCTCCTTTCTCGCAATCTGCCAACAAACTGCAGCATAATAATCCCCTGTCCTGTGTGTCTCCCCCTGCAGGACCGAGGTGGTAGGACGATGGGGCCCAGAGGCTGCCCCCTGGAGCTGCTCCTGTGTCTTCTGCCCTGGTTCATCTCATCTGCAGCTCTGAACCCCGACGACCCCAACGTCTGCAGCCACTGGGAGAGGTCAGTGCGAAGGGACACGTGAGGCAGTCTGAGGATTTCACGGAGCTGTATCTGTTTATTTTTTTCGTTAACACATGACAAATCTTTAAATTGGGGCTAAATCGGGAGTTAAAGGGTCTGTACCTGATTTTCCTTTTTCACGTTATAAAGTAAAAGTTGTATAAATTTTAAAAGGAGATGTTAAAATTAAATGAGACCACTGCCTGCTGTGTGCTTCTAATCATAAACCAGGAAATAATGCTGGTGTGCTGTTAGCATGCTAGTTATTTTTTAGCATTGCAGTGCTGAATGGACACATCAACGTCACGTGACTCTGAGGAAGACCTCTATTGAGCAGTCGAAACTAGGCCTGTGCAAAAAACATGATTTGATAAAAAAATTGAGTTGGCAAGTTAAATTGAATCTTTTTTTTTTATATTTAAGTTTTTTTTATCCCATACTGCGTATATTCCATGCATACAGCGCGCACATTTTGCATTTGCCAAGACTTCCTCTAAGCTTTCCGTAGTCACTTCCTGCAATGCGTCTCTCACTTTCCCCCGAGAACGACACAAACAAACAAATCTCTGTCGCAGAAAGAACGCTCATATAATCCACTGAGTCATGTCCTTTAGTCCGACAGAAGGAAAGAGCTGTTTGTTTCCAGCGTTTATGCAAATGAGCCATGTGTCTTTAAGTTTTGTTTCTGTAAAACGTAAACAAATGTGCAAAGCTGCATTAAACACATTCTAATCTCACACAGGCTGATGTGGCTCTGTAGTGATTATGGTTTATATGTTGTGAAGTTGAGTTTATTTCTGCAGATTGGTAACAGTAATAATAATGATGGTAATTTTAATATAAAAGCTAATCAAATGCCCATCCTACTGTGTACCATATGAAAAGGGGGAGCAGGGTGGAAAGCAATCACGGAGGCAATTACCCTCTATACTGCTATGGAAATGTAACAGGATTTATTCGGTGGAGAAGAGAGGTTTTCACAACATGGTGAAAGTTTTGGATGCTGCTGTATGGTCGAATTGAATCGTGAATTGATTTTTTGGGGGGGAATCGCCTAGCTCTAGTCAAAACGGTATGAAAACAAACTCTTGGTCTGAAAAAAGAGCCTAATAACATAAATTATTGGAAGACCAAATTAACCTCCTTGGACTAGTATCGATTCCTGCTCAAATTAGTATCTTGTTTCGATACTATTTTTAGCATCGGTTACTTTTGACAGGGGATAAACAAAATAAACACAAACTAAAATAAAAGTGTTAGTGTTAAACCAGAACGAAATTAAGACTTGCACCAAATGAAACTTGGAATTATCCTTCCCAAACCACAAATTCAGCATCACAAACTTAACACTTCAACAGTATGCAAATATAATGGCTCCTCTGTGCGCACTGTTTCTAGCGGCTAATGTTGTGGAGCACAAATCAGGACCGGGCCCACGTCCAAATGCTCCTGGATCCTCTGTGGGACGCTGCTGCTGTAAATCCAGAGGTCCAAATGGGAAGGCTGCAGTCCTCCGCAGGAAATACTGTCTTTTTTAAGGTGCACTGTGTAACTTTTCTGGTAGAGGGTCTGTCAGCTTTTTTTTGTCTCCAAAGAGATGTTACAGTTTTATAGCACAATATGGCATTAAACCTCCACGGTGACAAATATTTAAAACTATCAGGCCAAATTACAGGTCAGATCTGTCTAGCTGCAACACTGCCCACAATAAAAATTAAAGGGACAGTTTTTTTTTTTTACATGAATCTGTACGTCCCCGTCAGCAGTGTCGTGCATCAACACTGACTTACCTCCCGACAGCGTCCGGTGAGACGAGTTCTTCCCCGGTTTTGGTGCTGATGAAAGTGTCCGGCAAGTTGGCTGGAGTCATGGAAATAAAGCGTTTTTCTTCTCAAAACATGTGTTCAAACGAGTGAGACATTTGAGTCACAAAACGTGAACGGAAAAAAGTCAGAGCTCATAATCGCTTGGTACTATTTTCTCTCCGGTCGTATCACTGCGCTGCCTCCAGGTGAAGCCACGCACGAATCCAACACTTTTTTCAGTAGTTCGGCAGAGTTTACGTGCTCAGACCAATGAGAGAGCTAATGTGAGAACTACAGCGATAAGTATATGAGCTTGTATAAGAATATATATAAAATGGTGCAGACTTGTGATTCTCCAGGACCAACAAAACTCCAGGTTCTTCAGCTTGTCCCACTCTGTCCCTCCTGTTTCTCTCTGCTGTTCTGACTCCATCTGCTGAATTTGGGCATCAGTATATTCGGGTTCATAAAGATCTCCCCTTGGCTCTGTGCTAAACACCATGTCTTCATCGTCGGTGTCGTAGTTACACATGTTGTGAACTTTCCGAACAGGAAAATGAGGTCTGACTTTTTCGTGGTTCACGTTTTGTGACGCAAATGTCTCACTCTTTTGAACACTTATTGTTTTGAGAAAAAAAAAACAACTTTATTTTCGTGACTCCAGCCAACTTGCCGGACACTTTCATCAGCACCAAAACCGGGGAAGAACTCGTCTCACCGGACGTTGTCGGGAGGTAAGTCGGTGTTGATGCGCGACGCTGCTGACGGGGACAGATTCATGTCAAAAAACCCAAACTATCCCTTTAATGTTTTGTATTTGTTTGTTTTTTAGCAACAAAATACTGTACCTTAAGGGGCAACAGTATCTCAGAGTGTTTGACCATTGATTCAAAGGTTGGCGGTGCGATTCCAGCTCCCTCAGATTAATGCTGTTGTTGTGTCCTTGTCCATTTACCAAAAAACAGATTTTTTTTTACCATATATTTGAAGAAAATGTGTACAGATATATTGTATAAGCAGCTCTAGTCTGCTGTGAACTGTCTGCATCTAATTAGAAACTGGTTTATTGTCAGATAATCAGGAAGCGTGTGTTAGCATGCTAGTTGTAATTAGCTTTACCGTCACGGCGAGACTCCATTCTGGTCTCTGAAAGTTGTGAAAAGTGCTTATAAAAAGTCTTATAAACTGCTCAGAATGCAAACGGTTTAAAATGGACTCTGTTTTTCATGTTTTAAAGACACGTACAGCACCTTTCAAGGGTGAGGAATTAATAAATTTTCAGATTTTCACAATAAAATAAGATAATATTTGTGCAATCCATCAGAAAATTCCAAAACATGCTTCTACATGCCTCAAAGAATCACGCCAAAAGTGAATGGGTTCTTGCTTTTAGTTCAGACTCGTTCAAAAACAGTTGTGGAAGCTGTGAAAATTGCACCTGTGTTTACAAGAATATTCTGTAATTGTTCATTTTATTGAAGCCTGCAACTATAATATTGAAAAGAAAAGAAGACATAACCACCATTCAGTCCAATCTTTGCATAAAAAACACATTTAGAAAAACAAATTGGCAATTACATGAAGGGATGATGGAGACAAGATCCAAGCGTTTAGAAAATGAATTATCTTTTTTTTTTTTTTTTATGACTTGGTTTGGTGGGATAGAACTTGCACTAAACATTCATCATAGTTTTACATAAATTAAAGCTGCACCGTGTAACTTTTTTGTCTGTGAGGACGTTATAGCTTTTTTCTGGAATGTTCCACAGTGCGGCATTGCATTTATTCAATTAAAGGTGTTTTTATTGCTCAAAAATACCTTGAAATTCATGTTTTTTTTACTGCGAGCAGGGTCACCTCTCCATAGTTGTGGCCTGTAACTTAGCTTGGTGCCGTCATGTAGTTGTTTTTTATGAAAATAGTTTGTAAAATATGTTGATTCATTTATTTCGCTCACAGGTACTTCTTGAAATATCTTAGCGAGTCGAATAGTTCTTCTCATTCTGAGCATTTCATTGCATTCTCGACCTTGTGTTGAACCTGCGTACGACAAATAAACAATCTTGAAATCTTGAAGTTATATTCTGACATTATTCCAGTCATATTTAAGCTTTTTATGCCTATCGAATGTCAGTAGTCGATAAATCTGAGTCAGTTCTCCCGACATCCGTTGTAAATGTACAGTTAAGAATGATAAGGACGCCTGAGAAAGTTTCATGTAACGTCGCTAACTGCTGCTAATAAATAGTCTGTTAGCTAACGTTAGCGGTCACCGACTCGATTATGGCAGTTTGACTATTACATGCTCAGAAAACAAACAAACAAACTTGTGTCTACTGTCAAATGATGTGAAAGAAAGTGTAAATGTCACTACAAAGCACAGCTGAACGATATGGAGCAAAATATATATCTTGATATCTGTTCAGGAGAAATAACCTCCCAAAAACTACTGCTAAAACAATGATGCCAAATTCCACAAGGTCTTTTTTATTGAAGTGCAAAGAGGCAAAGAGGCAGTTCATGTAGGAACGATTTCATATTTCCAATTTCTTTTCATTCAAAAATAAAACTCAACTCAGGCTCACGTTTGCATGAACTCTGTGAACCACACGATAACCAGAACCCTGAGCTCCTTTAGTCGGGGAAGTTCTGGAGGTTCCTTATTTTAACAGATCCATGTTCCTGCCCAGTGTCAGGAGCTCTGAGGTATCCCACAATCCACTGCACAGATCTGAGGTATCCCACAATCCACTGCACAGATCTGAGGTATCCCACAATCCACTGCACAGATCAAACTGAATAAAATCAACTTTACAACATCTAAACCAGAACTACGACAGAGCCACATGAGCCCGTTTGAAAGAGTGACGTGTTTAATGCAGCTTTGGCACATTTGTTTACGTTTTACAGAAACTTAAAACAGCAGAATGAATGTATGGCCAGATTGGACCATCTGAAAGAGGCTTGGAGCAATGAGTTAAACATAAATATCACAGAAGACCAGTGGTCAGAAGCTCAGGAACGGGTCCACTCCTCCTCCAGTTTAAGATCCTGCATAGGCTACACCTTTCTAAACAGAAACTGTCCAGAATGTTTCCAGGAGTGGACCCCTCCTATGGACGATGTGGATATAGTCCTGCCTCTTTACTGGACAAGGACATTCAGGACTCTATCAGTGATCTTAAAGACCCAGCTTCCAATGGACCCTACGATGGCACTTTTTGGAGTAACAACACAGTAAACAGAAAGAATGTCCTGAGTTATGTCACACTACTGGCCAGACGAGAAACAAATAAGAACTCTTTTACGCAATATGGCAACCTTTTATTGACCATTTTAATAGTAGGTAATTATGAGACACAACTTAACATATCGGCACGGTGGCTGAGTGGCAACACTCAAGCCTCACAGCAAGAAGGTTGCGGGTTCGATCCCCGGGTCACCCGGGCCTTTCTGTGTGGAGTTTGCATGTTCCTCCCCGTGTCTGGATGGGTTTCCTCCGGGTACTCCGGTTTCCCCCATCAACCCAAAAAACATGCCCGCACCCCTATGGACTAACATCAAGGACCATGTTGTCCACCCTCCTGTGGGCTCACCACCTGCAGAGGGGTTCATAGGGGGTCAGGTGCTATGAGTATTGGGCAGCAAGCTGCCCCCGCGACCCAGCCGGATTAAGCGGGAGAAGATGGATGGATGGATGGATGGAACTTAACATATCAACATGATGAAAACACAGTTCTCCTCGTTTACTGTCTGCGCCGGCATTTTTGCAGTGACTCTTCGATTTGATTGTTCGTTCCATCGCACTTTCTCAAGGTGGAGGTCGGTTTTTCCCGAGTCCTGAGAGGAAGAAAATGCAGCGTAACACCATATTGTGGCACATTCCAGGCAAAGCAATAACAGCTCCATGGAGACAAGGAATGAGGGCACCCACCGCCAGAAAAGTTACACAGTGCACCTTTAAAGTGGCAGTTTGTGAGGGGGAAAAACAGGAAATAATACAGGACGTAGCATAAATTGACTTAAATGAAAAACCTCTGCCTATGTCGTCCGTTCAATATACAAGTACAAGAAAGGAACACATTTTCTCTGGCTGTTTAAACCTTCATTTAACACAATAATGGTGTTGTTATTTCTTCTTATTAGTCTAATTGTTAACTATTGTGCAATTTAGACTTTAGCTCAAGGCTTTCTTTACAGTATTGTTGCTAGGGAACAATTATGGAGTTTCCTCTATGTATGTCAAGGCAAGACGCGTTTATTTATACAAAACAATTCATACACAAAGTAATTCAAGTGTTTTACAGAATAAGAAATACATTAAATGCACAATACAAACAAATCAAAACAGAAATAAACAGAAAAACTAAATAAAAATAAAACAAACGGTCCATATCCAATCAGAAAACAATTACTAAACTAAAAACTGGGCAGCAATTTAAATGTAAAAATACAATCAGATTCATTTTGCTTAACGGCACATTGTGTAACTTTTCGGTTGCGGGTCCATCACATTATTGTTTCTATGGATACGTCATTTTTCTGCCTGGAATGTTCCACAGTGTGACATTAAACAGCTCTGCCTTACATTTAGTCAATTACATGTGGTTTTCTAGCTCGAAAATACCTAGAAAAACAGACATTCTGACTGTGAGCGGCGTCGCCTCTCCACAGATCTGACCTGTAACTTGGTCCAGTTTGGTTACCGTGAACATACAAAGGTTTAATGCCGTACTGTGGAACATTCTAGACAAAGCAATAACATGCAAAAGCAATGCACCTTTAAGTACAAACAGTAGTATAACCTTATGTACTTTAAACATATGACTTTTGCTTGAGCTTTCTGGTATTATTAGGGGTTTAACTTGATTAAAAAAAAAATCTAATTAATTACAGGCTTTGTTATTAATTAATCTCAATCACAAAACAATATTCTTCATAAAAGCAACATTTATTTTATGTAAATTAATTTTAATGGACTCGTTTTCTTCCTGAAGCGGGTCTGAGTGAATGAAGAATGCTCTGTAAATGCTGTGTAAAGCGTCTTTGGGGACACGTGCCTGTACAAAGTGCTATATAAATAAAGTTACCTTACCTTACCTGAAGCCCTTCATTTGTTGGAGTTTGGGCACTGACGCCTCTTGTTTGTACTCGGACCAGAACTGAACCGCCAGCAGCTCCAGCAGGTTCTGTGCTGCTGTGACGTGTTTTGCGTTTAAATGCTCTCGTAGGGTTGAGGCGCTTCTGTGGTATTAAACACTTTTCTGCAAAGTCTGAAATAAACGACGTCTTTGTCAATACTTCCATCGGGTAGTTTTATGAATAGAAATGTTCTGTCCAGCAGACCCAGAGCGCTTTCATGCTCCTGTGGTGTAGTCAGAACTGTGTGCGTCAGTATAACTGTCGTACCAGGACATGGTGCACTGACAAATGTTTTGCATTGTTTGACAAACTGTGATCAAATGCGCTCTAGCAGCCGACAATGTAATAATGGCCAATAATGTGATAACTGCCTATAATGTAATAATTTGTATGTAATAAAGCCAGTAATATAATAACTGGCCAGTAAGGAAGTAGGAAAATGCCTGACACAATAATGTTATAACCTGTTACCAATAATGTGGTAAGTTATTACATTTACATTTATTACACATTTATTACAGTTATTTCTTACATACTGCTCCTTTAAATGATATTAAGAAATTATTTCATTATTGGCAGCAGTTTGTAAAACAGCCGATTATGTAATAACTAAGCACTAATGTAATATGTTGCTACATTATTGGCATCATTATTACATTATTGTTTCAGACATTTTCCTACATTACTGGCAAGTTATTATATTATTGGCTTTATTACATAAAAATTATTACGTTATAGGAAGTGATTACATTATTGGCCATTATTACATTATCGGCTGCTACATGCGCTAATATGTTTAATGCATTCATTTCTTTGTAATTAATTAATCGGAATTTGCGTGTTAATGTCCCACCTTCGTTATTATTATATTTTACTGCTTGATGTGATTAAATTTCCTCTCGGAGGCTCAAATAAAGTGATTTCGAGTGAAAATGGGACTAAACACCTAAACTCCGCCCACAACCACATTTCAAACAGAAATGCTAAACTGGGCAGTACCCGGGCCGCGTCTCATTCCTCTTTCCTCGCTTCCTTCTCCTTGATTCGGCAGGAAATGGGTGAGGAAGTCCCGCCCACAGAGGAGACAAAGCGAGGAGCGAGGATCTAAACTCCTCACTGGGACCCATAAAGTTTGATTCTTTTCTCTGATGTCAGGTTTACTCCGTCCTTTCGTGGTTTTCTTTGGGACAACGCTTAACACGACACTTCTAAGCGACAGCTGAAAAATGGAGGATCGAGGAGAGGAATCAAGGAGAAGGAAGCGAGGAAAGAGAATTGAGTCGCAGCCCTATAGACGACTAAAGCTATAAGGAACAGTGTGATTGGTCTAATAAGTTTACTTCAGAATCCACCCCTAAAGCCAGATGTTTGTATCAGAAACACGTTGCTGTGATCAGGACAGTGTTTTGTGATGTCAACAACTGCTTGAAATAGCCGTATTTGGTCGATTTAGTGTTTAGTTTCACTTTAAATGTGTTTATTTTAAAGAAGAGCTCCATTTTACACCATATTAAAACTTAATGTGCAAGAAAAACACATTCATTTCACATTAAAATCTACAAAATTTCTGGACAATACGTTGTAAAACAAAATGTCACAACGTATTTATTTTGCAAAATGAAATCACAATTTTAATTTTTTTTAGCTCCGATCTTAATTTTATTTCTGAATTGTTGCCGCTCTTCAAAACAGACTCCAATCTACTCATTTCTATTAGAGTCTGTGGGAGTTTGTGTTTCCGCTCATCTCCATCTCGCGCTCCGTGGAGATGGAGATTGTCTTCTTGCTTTTGTTTTCCGGGGGATTATTTGAAACGCAAAAAAAAAAAGACGAATCAGACTCGGCTCTAAACCAGCGCAGAAGTGTCGGGTCACCGCATAGAAAATGAAAACGCAATTAAAGCTGCATTGCGTAACTTTTTTCACCCGCTACACTTCATTTAGATGCTGTAGATATTGTTTTGTTTTTTTTTCCCCTGGAATGTTCTGCAGTGCATTTTACTATCGCCGTGGAGACAAGCAGGTCACATCACCACGCCAAGTTACAGGTCAGATCTGTGGAGAAGTGGGCTTGCTCATAGTAATAATGTGTGTTTTTGCGTTAGTTTTGAGATATATACATAAAAAATAACTTTAATTGAATAAATGCAAGATATATTTGTTATATTTGTTAATGCTGTACTGTGGAACATCTCAGGCCAAGCAATAACATCACCTCAACCTGAAAAGTTACACAATGCATCTTTAAATCTTTAGTTGTTATGAGAAATTATTACATTTTAAAGGTCCTATATTACGCAAAATTTACTCCTGTGAGCTTTAAAATTAAAATCATACCTGGAGTGGTGTTTTGTTTTGTTCTCACGTGTTTGAGGAACTCTGGCCTGATTCATCTGTCCAACCTCTACATTTTTTATTTAACCAATCGCTGCTGTTTGGTGGTGACGTCTGTAATGCGCCGGAACACTCAGTGGAGTCCAAGTAACTGCGGCACAACAGCAAATCCCGTAGGAAGTAGGCAAGGCAAAGCAAGGCAAGTTTATTTGTACAGCACAATTCGTACACAAAGTAATTCAAAGTGCTTTACAGAATAAGAAATACATTAAAATCACAATACAAACAAATCAAAACATCATCGTGAAATTTTAAAATCGAGATGGGACATTGAATAAGAGAGAATTAGCGAGAAGAGAAGCGTACGGAATGAGAAATAAAAGCCTTTCAGTCAGTGTGTGTGTGGGCGCTGCCTGTGCGTCTGTTGATATTTCTGTGCAGGTGGGGCTGAGGGTGGACCCAGGTGTGCGTGGTGCGTCTGGGCCCGACGTGCTGCGCCTATTTAAAGTCCCGCCTACTGCCGGTCTCTCTCTCTCTCGAGGCCGTCACCTGCGCTGCACCGCCTGAGCCCTTTGTTAGCCTTTTATTTTAGTTTTACATATACAACACTTCATACGCCATAACCACTCACTCATTCACCCCTCTACACTACTGACATTACAGACAGTCACATGTCATTGTTATATCATTTTCTTAATTTAAATAAATCAAATTAATTTAGGTATATTTCGTTGTCTGCCGTCCATTTGTCATTTCCCTGAGCCAGGTCATGACACTAAACAGAACTGTTTTTAGCCTGGATTTAAACAGAGTCAAAGTAGAGTCTGTCTCACATGTTCAGGGAGGCTGTTCCAGGACAATAACGTCTTTCCCGTTGATAAAATTCACCAAACATTCTCTTTGTTCCGGCTTTAAATCCTCGATGTCGGGAATCGTTGCCGACACAAAATGTATGACTCCGTTTACGTCTCGATCGCTTTGTTTCCTGTTGCACCACAAATGGGGCCCAGACCAGAGGCGCTGGAGTTTGACGTCGTGGCTTCACAGATCTTCGCCGACTACAACTTCCGGGGTTCTTGCAAACCGCCGAGTGTGTTCCGATTTCTGACCTAGTCGCTGGAGAGAAATTAAATTGAGCCGAGGCACTAGGTAGCGCCAACCTAGCTAGAGTAACCCTGGGCTGTCTACAAAATGCTCAAAGTGCTGTTCCACCTTGTGATGTAGTAGCGGTAGATTTAAAGGTAATAGTTTTTTTTTTGTTTTTGCTTCAACTGAATTGCTTTTAAGTCAGTTTAGAAAATGTATTAACTTTACTTCAGATGAGATTTCCCGGCAAGTCTGCAATATCTGAAGTTTCAACGAGGTTAAAACAACAGCTGCAGCTTCAAAGTTTGGCATTTGCAGGGCTGAAATAATCCACCTGATTCTAGTGATAGTGTATGGTATTTAAAAACACAATGGAGCACTTCCTGTATTACCACATGACATCACAAGGTGGAACAGACTGTTTTCTGTTTGCGCGTTAAACGTGTGAATGAAACAAAACACAACAACCAGCTGTTTTTAGAGGATAATGGAAAAAAATAGTGTAATAAATGCCCTTTAAATATAATAACATTACATCTGCCCATCTCTGTTTGTAGGTTAGACTGTGGCAGAGTGGTTATCCTGTGTCCTCCCCTCAGCGAAGAGGTTGTGGGTTCGACCCCTGGTCTCTCTGAATCCTCTCTCACTGTTCTTTGTGTGTGTGTTTTGCAGTTATGCAGTGACAGTGCAGGAGTCCTACGCTCACCCCTTCGACCAGGTCTACTACACCCGCTGCACCGACATCCTCAACTGGTTCAAATGCACCCGGCACAGGTAAGAAGCGCCTCCATCTGAAAACTCAAACTTTAAATCATTTCCCTTGTGGATCGATAAACTTTGTCTGTTTCTAAAACTATACACATGAAAGGATCTTACACCTACAGTTGCCAACACTAAAAGATAATCCTGTTTTGATGTTGTGATCAAATGTTATGTTGTGATGTCCTATTCTTTCCTAATTGTATAGTAAGTATATGTATATGTATCTTGTATTATATTGTATAGGTATTGTCTGCTCTGTGCTCCCTTATTTTTTTTAATTTTCTTTTTCTTCTTCTTCTTTCCTCTTGTATAGATGTATTTTATTGCCTTTTTATATAATGGCCAGGGGACGACTACAGATGAAAACTCGCCTTCTGGCTAATTCTGGCTTTTTAAACCATGTGTAATCGTGTGTTCTGTGAAATTGCACTGTCCCCTTTCAAATAAACTAAAACTAAAGGATCTTAGGCCATGTTCAGAGCAGCCTGAATTGACCAAATCCGATTTTTTCGCCCCTATGCGACCTGTATCTGATCTTTTAATAACAGTCTGAACGACACAGACCTGATTTTATCAAATGCGACCCAGGCCACTTGGATATCTGCTCTAAAACCGATATATCTCTGATCTTTTGCCATGCGACTTCAGTCTGAACGGCCAGGTCGCATTCATCCCACCTGTTGTGTGGCTATTGTGCGTTAAAAAGCACCTGTTGCGAGCCAATACAGCCCAGCGTTTGCTCACAGAAACAGGCCGCTGAAGTCGTGTTTCCTCCCGTGAGAGTGGTACAAGTAGGCGCTCACAAATGTACACAAATGTTTATTTTGTCATACGAGAAGTGTCAGTGAAGCACATCGCAATCCCACCACTCTTGGCTGCGACTCTGCACCCACATCTTCCTTTCTATGGACGTTGCTGCCACTGCCCCACAAACGCCACGGCCACAAACCTCGTCCTTCTCCTTCTCAAGCTCCACCTCAAAAACAAATAAGTTTGACAGGTTCTGCCTCCGGTACGACTGCAACTTTAAAATCACCAGGCGCTCAATCCTAGCGTTTAGGCGACTTCCATAAACACTGAGCACAATTGCTGCGGGAAACTTTTGGGGTGTTTAAAGTTCACACTGAAGATCACAGACAAATCGCATTTAATTGGAAATGTGAACGACCTCGCCAAAAAAATCGGACTTCACAAAAAAGTCAGAACTGAGCATTAAGCCCTGCAGTCTGAACGTAGCCTTATTCTGGGGATAACACTTCACTCATGATCCTGTATCCTGTAAGTTGATGGACAAATGCTTTTACCTTGTCTCACAAATCCAGTCTCTCTCTACATATATATATATATATTTTGAGCGATATCAGTCTGGTCCCCTCTCCCTCCGTCGTGCCTGGACCTAGAACCAAACAAGAGCGTCCAATCAGATTTGTTTATTTCAGTGACACACATAGACCGTATATATGAATGGACCCGTTAGCTGCCACGTGCCAAACAGGAAGTGCTCCAGGAGGCTCTTCCGGCTCCTTCTCTCCCTTTTTCCCATTGACTCATGTTGGGATCTTATCGTTCCTCTCTCTGTACCTGCTGCTGTGGCCTCATCATTTTGGTCTTAACATGTTCGTATGAACCCGCGACACATGATCCTGAATTTTTAATTTCACTGTTTTTTTCCTAAATCAAGATATGAACATAAATAACGGACCAATCAGACGCCTTCATTCCCCGAGGTCCCTCCCCCTAGCATTAGCAACAGGTTTGATTGACAGCTAGGTGTGGTTCGTACACGTTCAAATCCCTGACAAACAACTGTAACATCCAATTCCCTGTTCACACGTGTATAGATGTAAATATGTCGTTTTGATGTAAATACTTTTTGAGAGAGAACTCTTTTATCTTTTATCTTATTGTATTTATCTTATCTTATATTTGAAAATTTGACTCTTAACTACATGTTCTTGGTCGGTTGCATCAGTAACGAAGAAAATTTCCTCTCTGGGATGAATAAAAGTAATTCTGGTTCTTCACATAACAAAACATAGAACATAAATCAATGACTTAAAATGTTTAAACTTACTATTTAAAGTTTCCTTATTATTCTCAAGAATCACTGAAATCCAGCGGTTCGTGCAGGTGCAGAGTATCACCGCTCTGAGGAGGGCCGCACGTTTAACGACCTCAATCATGATTGGCTCTTGTGGTTGCTATGATACTCGCGGATTTCCAAATATGGACCTGGCTCCAGATTCTCTCCTGTAACTGTGGCATCGTGAGCCTCATCTGAGCGACGCTGACGCTGTGGAGACGTCACACTCACTCAGTCCACTCATATATACAGTTTATGGTGATACGTGAGCTCATTGGCCACTCATAATTTATCCCCTCAGATTCACAGAGTTTAGTGCTTCGCTCATTATGATTATTTTTTCCTCATAAGCAGCCATATTTGTTTTTAAGCAGACAATCCACCATCAGTCACCCCCGTCTGAAAGCGAGGTGATTCACCAGTGACCGGACTCATATCTGAGAGAAGAAGAAGTCTGGGTCTACACATAATCCTCACACATAAGTTTAAATAGGGCCTGTACAGTATGTAAGTTTAACCTGTATTTGAATGTAGCACGTTTTGACTTTAAATGTGAGATAAAAATAGCGAGCTGACTTTTTGACTATAATATTTTTACCTTCATAAATAACTTTTGGTCGCCCCCCCCTCTCTCTCTCCTCTGGACCCTTTAGACCCTTTGCGGTGATATTTCTGATGAGTACATTGGCACGGCGCGCTAACGACCACATTAAACTTTATGGGAGGCGCGTTAGCTCCTGCGGCTAAAAACCATCCGTCTTCTGTTAAATGTCACCAAACCTCAGTGTCCTTCAGCCTGTCCAAGATGTCCTCTCAGATTTATCAATGTTACAGGTAAAAAACAATGTTTGTACAAGAGGTTAAAATTAAACGACGGCAACGACATTTGATGTAATATTGAGTCGTTTGATAATGGGCTCACGTTTCGACACATGCGTTTGGTCGATACACTCGTCGATCCATGCACGCACTCTGTTGTCATTTATTTTGATCCGAAAGGGGAACAGTTATCGCAGCGTCCTTTCCAGATGCAGGCAGAAAATGGCTCCGCAGGGACTTACAGTTGAAGTGTTGTAACAGAGGAGGGTTTTGTCTTTCAGTCAGTCTTTATTTTACGTTGGTAGACCCAGAAATGACAAAGTTATTAACGTTTAAATACTTTAGAATCGCTCTTGGCTTTACAGCAGCTTCAATCAAATGCACTCGTATACGCACTCACGATGTGACTCGTGATATACACAACCTATTTCTCAGACTTTATCTCATAGGTTTTAGGCAAGTTTATTTGCATAGCACAATTCGTACACAAAGAAATTCAAAGTGCTTTACAGAATTAAAAAAATACATTAAAATCACAATACAAACAAATTAAAACATAAATAATCATTTAAAAATAGAGACATTAAAGTAGACAGAATTAGAGAGAAGAGTGCAGAATGAGAAATGAAAATCTTTCACTTTGTTTCAGAAAATGTTGAGACGTTTCTATGTAATATAACATAGTTTTAGTGTTAGTATGTGAGAAGTCAGAGGTCAGTGTGGGAGGAGCTACTGTCTGTCTCTGCTGCTGCTGGAGACGAGGCCGAGCAGCACCGACTCCTGAGCCTGTGTGAACGCAGCGAGAGGAGAGACTCAGGAGGAAAAGAAAAGAGTAGTAATCTATATTTTAAAGCTGCCACACACTACAGGAGAATTTGCCCGATTTTGGCTGCGATTTCTTCCTCCCAAGTTCAGGGAGGCGTGACCTGACTTTTTGTCTCCGTGTGCGATTTTGAAGCTGCTGCTCCTCATGTGTGGAGTCAGTGTCAGATCAGAACCACCAAACATCAGCAACGCTACAATAACAGACGATAAAACAGAGCGTCAGGGGCAGAGGAGCGACGGACACAGAGACGAAACATACAAATTCAGGATATAGCGAAAATAAAGACTTTATTACTCACCTAATGTAAAGTGGTACATTTAAAGTGCAGCGTCTCAACCACATTATCCATAGAAATTGTCCTCCGCAAATAATGACATCCAGTCCACAAAATCGCCCTATTAACCCAGTTTGCAGTGTTTTTTGAAAGTAAAGAGACAGTGTTTCCTCGTGTCTGGTTACACAGTGTGAGGTGAAGCTGCAGATCAGCGACAGTGACTCTACTTCCTGTGGACTTTATCGCCTCTTTTATGCTTTTAAAATCCTGTATCTGAAGTATTGCTCCACATTTCACAGATAATAATGACACCGTTTTGACTTGTGTCTAAAGTGGAAGTGCAGAGCTCTGATCTTTGAACACTTCAGAGTCTCAGAGCGAGTGGTTTTACTGTAGACAGGAAACAGCTGACGCCATCACAGTGCTCACAGCTTTACATCCTGTGGTCTGCAGACTTTACGATCGGAGATTTTAAGTCTCATAAGTTTCTCCTCGTGTCTGTGGTGTTTGCGCTTTTTGTCGCACGTTTAGAAATTGTTTAAGACTGAAAAAGCCTGTAGTATGTGGTGGCCTTAAGAGTTGACTATCTATATTATAAAATGTAAAATAAACTCTGTTCTTCTTTTCATTTTCACTTCTGAGCTGTGAATCATTGAACCAAAAACACTAAAACACTTCACATATGAACCACAGCTGTTTAGTAGTTGAACTGTAATGTATCTATTGTTTCATTAATATCAGAAATATAAGAAAAAATGACATGAGATTTTTTTTTCATGACTTAAAACGTATCAAATTCGAATCGATATCGTGACCCGTGTATCGAGATTCGTATCGAATCGTGGGGAAACTGTATCGTTGCATCCTGAGCGTCAGCACGCACTGAACACGACTCTTAAAAAAACTCTTTTTTCGTCTGTGTTTGCGATTGCGTGCGTTGTGTCACCATGGAAACAGATGTACAACACCCCCAGCACGATGTCACTGTAAAGTATCAGTAAACAAGTGCATGTTTTCTTTTATTTATAGAAAATATTCCGAGAAGCAATCACTGAAAGGAAAGACGAGCACTACAATTTTCATGAAAATAATACAGAGTTATCAAGGCACTATAATCTTTCTAACTTTGTTTATAAAAATACAGGATATGACTCCTGTGTTTTCAAATTTAAGTGCAAAAAGCTCTGTTATTGTTCTGCATAATGTCTCAGTGATTGGGACTCACTAATATCAACACTGGTACAGGCTCCAAACCAGAAAGAAATTGCTGGATTTGCTAAGACTTTATTAAAAGTTACATTATTTTGTAGAGATTTTTAGAACAACAGAGCATCAAATGTAGTGATTAACTGATTTTAAGTGATTTAACAGATTAAAAAAAAAAAGAAAAAAAGTTCTCACTGTTTTTGGGACATTAACTTAAATTAAATGTGTTAAAAATGCATCTCAGCGTTTTCAACAGGGCTCAAACCATAAAGAAAGTACTTATTAATTTTCTGTCCAAATCTAAAATGTAGTGGAGTAGGAGGTACATATACCTCCTCTCAATTGTAGTGAAGTAAAAATAAAAAGATTCCACTGTAAAATGTACTTAAGTAACATACATATACCTAAAAAATAGTATTGTAGCTTTACTTTTGTGCTTTGTTACCTTCCACCACTGACTTCTCTTGAGTATTAGGACAGAAAGTGAATAATTGGTGCAGTCAAAGGTAAGTTTGAGTGACTAAAACTGCTCTGTCTGACCAATGCATTCTTATTTCTGTGTTGGTTTCCTGGATCTAACATTATTTGTCTCCTTTAAAGACACTTGCACTCATGAATCTGTATTCTGATCTATGTTATAATGTTATTTCCTCATCACAAACACACCCAGAGTTGTGTTTTGCTTCATTCACACGTGTTTAAACACACAAATCCTGCATTTTAGCTGTACTTTTTACTCAAGAAAAGATCAAAAGTCGCTGTTAATTTGAAAAACTTCATGATATCCAAGAGTGAAGCAAAGGATTTTGAGCTTTGGAGATGCAGACAGACTAATTAAAAAGGGTAACTCAAACGTGTACGAATGAAAATGAAGCAAAACACGAGTCAATTTTGCGTATCATACAGTAAGTAGGACCTTCAAATACAACACGGTTTGCATTTTATCTGTACTGTATTTTGTCTTACGCTTGCTACCATTGAGTGTTAGTAAATAATGTGACGTTTGAGTGACAGAAAACCCGCTCTATCTGACCCACGCATTCTTATTTCTGTGTGTTTCCAGGATCAGTTACAAGACGGCGTACAGGAGAGGGGTCAGGACCATGTACCGCAGACGCTCTCAGTGCTGCCCGGGGTTCTTCGAGAGCGGAGACCTGTGTGTCCGTGAGTGTCTCATTTAAACTGCACTGACGCCAATAGAAACAACAGGGACGGGGCCCAATATGAGTCTGTTTCTGACTTGGGCTCTGTGGACAGCAGTACTCGGCTAGTTCCAGTCAGAGGGACCATTTCTCCTGTAATGTGACGTCCGCGAGGTCAATTATCTAACCCCAGATCGAGGGAGATTATCAGTGCTCTTGTATGTCTTTTGTTTTCTAATAATTGCTCCCACAGTTGATTCTTCACGCCGAGCTGCTCACCTATTTCATTTAGGGCTGTCGCAATAATCCACAGAGCGTATATATATGAGTGGACTAAGCTAACCCGTTAGCCGCCGCGTGCCAAACAGGAAGTGCTCCAGGAGGCTCTTCCGGCTCCTCCTTTCCCTTTTTCCCATTGACTCACATTGGGATCTTCTCGCCCCTCTCTCCGTACCTGCTGCTGTCACCTCGTTATTTTGGTCTTAAATTGTTTGTATGAACCGGCGACACAGGATCCTGAATTTTTTGTTTCGCTGTTTTGTTCCTAAATCAAGATATGAACATAAATAACGGACCAATCAAGCGCCTTCATTCCCCGAGGTCCCTCCCCCTAGCGTTAGCAACAGGTTTGATTGACAGCTAGGTGTTGTTGCTCGTACGTAACGGAACATAGAACATAAATCAGTGACTTAAACTTACTATTTAAAGTTTGATGATAAAAGCTAAAAGTTTCCAAAATACAGCAGAATGGTGCAGAGTATCACCGCTCTGCCATGAGTCGGGCACATTTAACCACCTCATGCCTGATTGGCTCTTGTGGTTGCTATGATACTCGCGGTCGGATTTCCAAATATGGACCTGGCTCCAGATTCCCTCCTGTAACTGTGGCATCGGGAGCCTCATCTGAGCGACGCTGACGCTGTGGGTGACGTCACACTCACTCATATATAAGGTCTATTACTGATACTAAAACTAATATCGAATCTAGATACTCATTTGAGCAAGTATTGATACTAAAAAAGTCACATTCACAAGACATTAGCTTTAGAATGATCTTGAGCGAACACTGAGGGATTACACACATATAAGGCCACATGGTAACATAAAAGAAAGTACTACAGTTTAATTAAATTTACATTCTATTGTCTTAAGAAAGAGCACTTTTAATCATTGTTGTGGTTATGAGTATTAAGTCTATTTCTAAGTATAGAAATCAAGCTGAATTGTTAGTGACAGCACTGAGCAGAAGAGTCTCTGATGAGGTTTTCTTCACATTAGTAAAGTGTTTAACGTGTTGTCAGTGTCATCGTAATGTGAGGTTTGGGTTGCCAGATCCTGTGACCTAAAACTAGCTGATACCAAAACCCAAAAGAGACTCTCCGCGTATTTGACGGCTAATGGAGTTCCAGGTTAAAGCCCTGTTCACGCGGGATTAGTTTTACCTGTGGACCTTTGGTGATTTGTAATAATCGCGGAGGACGTCTGAGATCTTAATCCCGTACGAATGCGCCAATGTCTGTAATTTGTAAAGTAAAAATTCCGCCGCAAATGACCTTGAACGATATTTCGCCAAACACAGACGTCCGGTGATAATACGAGTCCCGTTCTGTCTAATCCTTTTATTTCCGCGGCCTTTTCTCTACATATTGCGCTCATTTTCTATCGCTTTGCGTGTCTTTTGTATCTCTTTCCGTCTTGAGTAACGGAGGCTGCGGTAGAAATTTTGATGAGCAGTTTTGAGCTTTTTAGGGGCAAATTATAACACAGCCTCAAAAAGGGGAATTCTCGCAGGATGTTGACCTGGACGACATGTGTAGCCGCATGCGGTTAGGAACATTTTTTTTTTTTTTTTTTTTTTTTTTTTAGCATACTTTATAAATTTACTTTACTTTAATTTAAGAAACGGATGTGATGTTACGACATATCCGGTCGTAATTTTGGTAAAATAGAGTCATTTACGGACTCCGCTGATCCCGTGCGAATGTGAGTACACAGAGGTGGGGCGGGAATTTGCAAATTACCAGACGTCCACAGGTCGTACTTATCCCGCGCGAATAGGGCTTAAGTTGTGATTATGATGCCGTTTTAAACCCATGGTTGTGCTTTCTTTTGCCTTTTAACATGAATGAAATCTAGATGTTTTCCCTGTTGGGCTCTGAGAAGTTTATGACGAATAGTTCATTATAAAAATATGATTTAATCTGAGTTTCCTGCTGAGCCCCGTGTCGACTTGTGTAATGAAAGTGACTCACGGTGCTGCAGGGTCAAGATGTGCGTCTGGTCTTTACTCCTCACATCAAACCAATTATCCTCTTCAAACGGACCCTTCACTGAGACTAAACCAGGACTGAACCAGGTCTGGACCAGGTCTGAACCAGGTCTGGACCAGGTCTGGACCAGGTCTGAACCAGGACTAAACCAGGACTAAACCAGGTCTGGACCAGGTCTGAACCAGGACTGAACCAGGTCTGGACCAGGACTGAACCAGGACTGAACCAGGACTAAACCAGGACTAAACCAGGTCTGGACCAGGTCTGAACCAGGACTAAACCAGGTCTGGACCAGGACTGAACCAGGACTAAACCAGGACTAAACCAGGTCTGGACCAGGTCTGAACCAGGACTGAACCAGGACTAAACCAGGACTAAACCAGGTCTGAACCAGGACTAAACCAGGACTCAATCATGACTCAACCAGGACTCAACCAGGACTAAACAAGGACTAAACTAGGACTAAATCATGACTCAACCAGGACTAAACTAGGACTAAACTAGGACTAAATCATGACTCAACCAGGACTAAACTAGGACTAAACTAGGACTAAATCATGACTCAACCAGGACTCAACCAGGACTCAACCAGGACTAAACTAGGACTAAACTAGGACTAAATCATGACTCAACCAGGATGAAACCAGGATGAAACCAGGACTAAACCAGGACTTAACCAGGTCTGAACCAGGTCTGAACCAGGTCTGAACCAGGACTGAACCATGACTGAACCAGGACTAAACCAAGACTGAACCAGGTCTGAACCAGGTCTGAACCAGGTCTGAACCAGGACTAAACCAGGACTAAACCAGGTATGAACCAGGACTGAACCAGGACTGAACCAGGACTAAATCAGGACAAAACCAGGACTAAACCAGGACTAAACCAGGTCTGAACCAGGACTGAACCAGGACTAAACCGGGTCTGAACCAAGACTAAACAAGGACCAAACCAGGACCAAAGTTAAGACTAATCCAGCAGTAAACAGGACCAAACCAGGTCTGAACCAGGACTAAATCAGGACTAAACCATGACTCAACCAGGACTAAACCAGGACTCAACCAAGACTAAAGCAGGACTCTACCAGGACTAAACCAGGACTAAACCAGGGCTCAATCAGGATTAAACCAAGACTAAACCAGGACTCAACCAGAACTCAGCCAATACTCAGCCAGGACTCAGCCAGAACCAAACCAGGATTACACCAGGACTAAACCAGGACTCAACCAGAACTCAACCAGGACTCAACCAGGACTAAACCAGGACTCAACCAGGACTAAACCAGGACTCAACCAGAACTAAACTAAGACTGAACCAGGACTGAACTAAGACCAAAGCAAGACTAAACCAGCAGTAAATCAGGACTAAACCAAGACTGGACCTGGGCTGAATCAGGACTGAACCAAGACTCAACCCAGACTAAACCAGGACTCAGATCTTGAATTAGTCTTGATCAGGACTACCTTAAAATCAAGGACTTGACTCATGGTTAGTGTGGTCACGATACTAAAATGCACTTTTTTAGCATTGATTCCGGCTCAGATGAGTATCTAGTTTCGATACCAGTTTTTTCGGTTAGTATCTGATTCTCGATATTTTACTTATGATGAATATTCTGGGTTATTTTGGGGATGCCATGCGTGTCCTCTGAGGTTTCTGACTAAACCAGCATCTCATTATTCACTTTATAATCTACAGAAAAGTGTTTTAATGACTCCAAACTGCTCCTCTCCGAGACAAAGTCAAGAGGTCTTTGGCTGGTCTTTATCACTGTTCCCTCAATTATCCACTCTAGTACTGTGTATGTTACACTGAAGAGAAACCAGGACTGAACCAGGACTGAACCAAGACTAAACCAGGACCAAACCGGGACAAAACCAGGACCAAACCAAGACCAAACCAGGACTTGGACTTAATTAAGTGATAAAACACATCTAAACCAGTACAATTGTGAACACAGCCTAAACAGGATCTAAGCTTGGACCAAACCAGGACTGAAACAGAGCTGAACCAAGACTACTCTGGGTCTAAACCAGGTCTAAACCAAGACTAAGCCAAGACTAAACCAGGACTTGGACTGAATTAAGTGATAAAGCACATCTACACTAGTAGAACTGTGAATGCACCCTAAGCAAGATCTAAACCTGGTCTAAACCAGGTCTAAGCCAGGTCTAAACCAGGACTAAACCAGATCTAAAGCAGTTTAAGCCAGGTCTAAAAAGGACTAACCAGATCTAAACCAGGTCTAAAGCAGGACTAAACAAAGACCAAACCAGGACTTGGATAAATAAAACATGCTTGAACCAAGTCCAAACCAGGTCTAAACCAGGTCTAAACCAAGACCAAACCAAGACTTGAGTTTGACAAGTCATAAAACATGCCTGAACCAGGACTGAACTAGACCTGAACCAAGACTAAACTGGGAATAAAGCAGGTCTAAAGCAGGTCTAAACCAGGTGTACACCAGGTCTAAGCCAGGTCTAAACCAGAACTAACCAAGACCAAACGAGGACTTGGATTTGACAAGTCATAAAACATGCCTAAATGAGGACTCTGAACCAAGACTAAACTGGGACTAAAGCAGGTCTAAAGCAGGTCTAAACCAGGTCTAAAGCAGGTCTAAACCAGGACTAAACCAGGACTAAACCAGAACTGGCAGGACTAAATCTTGTAATTTCAGATTTTATTTGAAATGGCTCAAATCTGCTCCCATCAGAGACAAAGTCAAGCTGTCTTTGGTCTTCACCAGCACTCGCTCAAAGCAAATCAATTATCCACTCAGGCCATCCACTGCGCCGGACTCTTCCTCTCAAAATGGAGGAGAATGAACCGGCCCGGGGGTCACTGTTCCCCCCACGTGACCCCGCCTTTGTGCTCTTTTACTTCACCGCCGCTTGTAAACAGCTTTATTAGATCCACGTGGGGGGGCGGGGTGACTTCATTGTGCACTATGGTCCAAGTGCTCTGAATGCCCCGGGCTAATTCTTGCAATGCTAACGCTAACCTCCTCGGACATGCTTATTGTCCGGGGTAGCGCAGAGAAGGCTAATTGAACGCTCCCTCCACCCAAATGAAGAAGAGGGGGCTGTAATTACATTTGTGTGCGGGTCTTTCCTGCTCGGAGATACCGTAGTGCATTTGTTAGCTTATCAGGGTCGTTACGTCTTTGCGTAATTACATAAGAAAGATGTAGTAGATTAAGGGCCAATGATTTTCAATTATAGAAATGATTTTTGACTCACAAACAATGCAAGAAAATGACAGACAAAACAAAGACGTGAGCTCAAAAGTTTAGTCGTACCAACACAGCGCAAATTAGAAAAAGGTTACGAGTATTTTTAAGGTGCACTTCATGTAAGATATAAAACCACATGGGAATTTCGGCTTTTTTGGCTCGGCTCACTAAAAAGAGCCGGCTCTTTCGGCTCCCAAGCGGCTCTTCAAGTTGTTTTGTTGCTTTAATTAATTTATTATCAACAACAATATAAAATTATGTACAGAATGAATTTCTAATGTAAAAAAAAAAAAAGGACTAAACCAGGTCTGAACCGGGTCTGAACCAAGACTGAACCAGGACTAAACCAGGTCTGAACCAGGACTCTACCAGGACTAAACCAGGTCTGAACCAGGTCTGAACCAAGACTGAACCAGGACTAAACCAGGTCTGAACCAGGACTAAACCAGGACAAAACCAGGTCTGAACCAGGACTAAACCAGGACTATAAAAGGACTGAACCAGGTTTGAACCAGGACTAAACCAGGACGAAACCAGGTCTGAACCAGGACTGAACCGGGACTAAACCAGGACTCAACCAGGACTAAATCAGGACTAAATGAAGACTAAATCAGGACTAAATCAGAACTAAACCAGGCCCGAACTAAGACTGAACTAAAACTAAACCAGGACTAAGCCAGGACTCAACCAGGACTAAAGCAAGACGAAACCAGGTCTGAACCAGGACTAAACCAGGTCTGAACCAGGTCTGAACCAGGACTAAACCAGGACTAAACCAGGTCTGAACCAGGACTCAGCCAGGACTGAACCAGGACTAAACCAGGTTACCAGTATTTTTAAGGTGCACTTCATATACGATATAAAACCACATGGGAATTCCGGCTTTTTTGGCTCGGCTCACTAAAAAGAGCCGGCTCTTTCGGCTCCCAAGCGGCTCTTCAATATAAAATTATGTACAAAATGAATTTCTAATGTAAAAAAAGTTGTTTTTTATTCAGGACTGAACCACGACTAAACCAAGACTAAACCAGGACTAAACCAGAACCAAAGTAAGACTAAACCAGCAGTAAACCAGGACTAAACCAGGATTTAACAGGACTAAACCATGCGCTGGAAGAACTACAAATAATGAAAAGAGTTGATGGCAGAAAACATAAAAACGCGGGAGTGGGCTGAGGTGTGGCAGCCTCAGACTCAGTTTGTCTTCTTCCTCCTTCTCCGACACTCTTCCCTTCTCCTCCTCAGCTCACAGACGTAAAGCGTGAGGAGAGAATTCTCCAGCCGCTGCTTCATTATCACCGGAACAACCGTGGGAAAAGTTCGGATCGTGTTTGTGTCGGCGGCGTAGCGACAAACCGAGATGACTGAAAAGCCGGGAGCAGCTGAAATGACCTGTCGCCCCATCAAACACAAACCTACACAAAAACTGTCAATCGTTTGTGCTTCGTTTGTGCTGCAAAAAGTTTCGTTTGTGCTGCTTTAGTTTTGGAGAAATTAATGATTCTTTTAGAGGTCAAATTGGGGTCAGTCAGCCCACAGGAAGCTTCAAAATGCACTAAAACATTGTGGGGGAGGAGCTGGACTCTCTGGCGGTGGTGTTGGACAGGAGAATGCTGGACAAAATCTGGACTATTCTGGACTCTCCCTCCCACCCCCTCCACAAGGTGCTGGCCAATCAGAGGAGCTCTTTCAGCCATAGACTGCGGCTGCCGCGCTGCTCCACTGAGAGACACAGGAAATCTTTCCTGCCTGTCGCCATCAAACTGTTGAACGCTGCACTTTAACTCACAAACTACTCAATCCTTTTCATCCTATTCCCTGCTCACACATGTATATAGTCATAAATATGTCACTGATGTAAATAATTACCAGAGAGAGCTATTTTATCTTTTATCTTATTGTATTTAGCTTATTTTGTAACTTGTTCGATGTACATGCTCTTGGTCGGTTGCATCTGTAACGAAGAAAATTTCCCCTCGGGGATGAATAAAAGTAATTCTGATTCTGATTCTGAAAACGCCCAAAATGGAGTCACTCGTTTGTGCTTCGTTTGTGCTGCAAAAAGTTTCGTTTGTGCGATTCTGGTTCTTCAGATATTCGGCAAACTCCACCAAACTAGTGTCGATCAACGATCTCAGGCTGTGGAAAAGTCTGTATTATTGTGTAAAATATGAATCAAAAGTAAAGTACTAAGAACTGTTACAGACTTTTCCACAGCCTCAGATCGTTTATCTTCACTAGTTTTGTGGAGTTTGTCGCCGTCAGCTGAGCGGAAATGACGTCCTATAATTACCGCAGAAATAATAATTAATAATTTTAGAAATAAACTCACACAAATGAAAATTGTCACAACACAAATGAAATGCAAACTTTTTCTATAATTTTCTTCCTGTTTTGAGCTCTATTTAACATTTTGAGGGACTGGATGACGTCATCGGCCAAAAATAAAACTCAAATATCTTAAGAACCAGAATCGCACAAATGAAACTTTTTGGAGCACAAACGAAGCACAAACGATTGACTCCATTTTGGGTGTTTTAGAGCATTTTGAGGCTTCCTGGGGGCTGCCTGACCCCAATTTGACCTCTAAAAGAATCGTTAATATCTCCAAAACTAAAGAAGCACAAACTAAACTTTTTGCAGCACAAACGAAGCACAAATGATTGACATAGTTTTTGTGTAGGTTTGCGTTTGATGGGGCCGACTTCACGGAGCTGCGGAAGTGTGTGTTTTCTTCCGGTCGACGTAAATACGTTTGTGTCACTGTCCAGTCAGAACCCTTCCCCACTCCCAGACGTTGAGTGGAATTAAATAAAGACGATTTAACGTTTTTTTCCATGGAAACCTTAATGCGGAATTATTATTTCCACGTAAACTTGATGGAGAATATTTTTATTCAGAACAATTCATTTGGAATAAAAAGAAAACATCATGTAAACGTGGCCATTGTGGTATCAGCATTGGTATAGAGTCGATTCTTTAGGATCAAAATTAAGTTCATTGTGACACCAATTGACCTGGAATGTCCCACATTATGGCATTAAACCTATTTATTTAATTTATTAATTTACAAGTATTTTTAGTTCCTCGTGGCGTCGTCTGCTTGTCTACATATAAATACAGTAAATACGTTTAATGCTTTTCTTTGGAACATTCTGAGCAAAGTAATAAGATTCTCCAAATACAATATAATAAAATAAATAAATAAAATAAAATAAAATACAACATTTATCGATTTTTGACTAAACCAGGTTCAGATCAGTTTTAAAAGGTGTAATTTAAAGTACGATTTATTACAACAAGGCTACATACTGCATAAAAATTGGAACCAAACTTGGATTTAACCCGAGACAAAACCCAGGACTAAACTGGGACTACACCAGGACTAGACAAGGACCAAAAGACTGTGCCCCAGGCCTAAATGAGATCTTAAATTAGGACTCCAGTAATGAGAGGAGGTGGGCAGTAATGTGGTTATACAGATGAGGGGTCTTCTGTTTCCAAAGATCATGTGTTTACCTTATCGGAGCCGTCGGAGCGATTACGTCCGACTGTAATGAGGAAACGTCTCATTTTGGTCCATTAAATAAACTCAAATAAACTGAAACTTATTCTCAAACACAGATTTTGGCCAAATGTTCAAGAATAGAAACTTAATTTAAGATAATGTAAGATTTGAGGTTGGAAATTAGGTTTACTTGCAATAAACTCTAAAATATTGAAAAAAAAGGACTAAACCAGGACTTAATCAAGACTAAACCAAAACTAAACCAAGACTAAATCAGGACTAACCCATAATCTAAACAGGACTTAACCTATAGAAGAGGTGGGGTGTTAACCCAGGACTAAACCAGGACTTAACCACGTCTGTCTAAAAAAGGACTAAACCAGGAGGATTGAACCAGGTAGAAACCAGGATTAAACCAGGGGTAGACCAGGACTAAACCAGGTCTAAACTAGGACTAACCCAGGTTTAAATTAGTTTTAACCTAAGATTAAATCAGGATTTAACCAAATCTGTCTAAAAAATGACTAAACCAGGAAGACTGAACCAGTTAGAAGCCAGGACTAAACCAGGACTAAACTAGGTCTAAACCAGGTCTTAAACAAGACTAACCCTGGACTAAACCAGGACTACTCCTGAACTAAATTAGGACTAAACCAGGACAAACCAAGGCTTAACCAAGTCTAAAACAGAACTAAACCAGGTCTAAACCAGAACTAAACCAGGACTAAACAAAAACTAAACCAGGACTAAACTAGAACTAAAGTAGGACGAAACCAGGACTAAACCAGGTCTAAATCAGGACTAAAACAGAACTAAACCAGGACTAAACTAGAACTAAACCAGGACTAAACTAGGGCTTAACCAGGTCTAAAGCAGGTCTAAATTAGAACTCAACCAAAATAAAACCAGGATTAAACCAGGTCTAAATCAGGTCTAAACCAGGACTAAACTAGAACTAAACCAGGACTAAACCAGTACTAAACCAAGTCTAAATCAGGGCCAAACCAGCACTAAAACAGAACTAAACCAGGATTAAACCTGAACTAAACCAGAACTAAACCGGGACTAAACCAGAACTAAACCAGAACTAAACCAGGGCTAAACTAGAACTAAACCAGGGCTAAACTAGAACTAAACCAGGACTAAACCAGAACTAAACCAGGGCTAAACTAGAACTAAACCAGGGCTAAACTAGAACTAAACCAGGACTAAACTAGAACTAAACCAGGATTAAACCAGGTCTAAACCGGGACTAAATCAGAGCTAAACAAGGACTAAACTAGAACTAAACCAGGACTAAACGAGAACTAAAGTAGGACTAAACCAGGACTAAACTAGAACTAAACCAGGACTAAACTAGAACTAAACCAGGATTAAACCAGGTCTAAACCAGGACTAAATCAGAACTAAACCAAGATTAAACCAGGACTAAACCAGGTCTAAACCAGTATTAAACCAGAATAAAACCAGGACTAAATCAGGTCTGAACGAGGTCTAAATCAGGTCTAAACTAGAACTTAACTAGGACTAAACTAGAACTAAACCAGGATTAAACCAGGACTAAATCAGGTCTAAACCAGAACTACACCAGGACTAAACTAGAACTAAACCAGAAATAAACGAGGAATAAACCAGGTCTAAACCGGGTCTAAACTAGAACTAAACTAGAACTAAACCAGAAATAAACGAGGATTAAACCAAGTCTAAACCAGGTCTAAACCAGGTCTAAACCAGGTCTAAACCAGGTCTAAATCTGTACTATACTGAGTGGAACAGGTCTTTACGTCACTTGTACGTACTCTGTGTCTTTCTGAGCCCACAGTATATTTCTCCCATGTGTTTACCTCCACAGCGTCGGCTCTGTGCTGTTTTCGCTCTGGGCGTGGACAGGCCTGAGGCTCATTGTTATAGATTTCTTTTGTCTAATCAGGTGATGTCTTTGTGATTATTGGGTGTCAACACTAAATCAATAGTGAGCGAAAAGACAGAGAATGTGTCTATTCCGCCAAATTAACTCCTCAGATGAACAAAAAGCTTCTGGATAAATGAAAAGTGCAAAGGCACGTGAGGTGAAACTTAGTTGAATATTTTGAGCTCAAGTTAATTATTGAGTTTTAGTGCTTAGTTCCAAATTAGATGGAAGATTAAAAGGCCCATATTACGCTGTTTTTGGATCTGTGTTGCATGTTATCTGTGTTGTTTGCGTATCGAAAGCAAACCTCAAAAATTAAAACCCTCTGTTTCACCTTGTGATGTTGTGCGGTAATACAGGAAGTGCTCCACTGTGTTTTTAAACTCCACACACCTGCAAATACTATAGATTCATTTGGATAATTTCCGCCCTGGATTTGGCGATCTGTACTGCTACTACTACTAATATTACTACTACTACTACTACTGCTGCTGCTGCTGCTGCTGCTGCTGCTGCTACTGCTACTACTACTACTACTACTTCCACTACTACTACTACTACTACTATGACTACTACTACTACTGCTACTATGACTACTACTACTGCTGCTACTACTACGACTACTACTACTGCTTCTGCTGCTGCTACTACTACTACTACTACTGCTGCTGCTACTACTACTACTACTACTACTACTACTACTACTAGGCAAGGCAAGTTTATTTGTATAACACAATTCGTACACAAAGTAATTCAAAGTGCTTTACAGAATAAGAAACACATTAAAATCACAATACAAACAAATCAAAACATAAATAATCATCATAAAATTTTAAAACAGAGATGCAACATTAAATTAGAGAGAATTAGAGAGAAGAGTAGAGTGCGGAATAGAAAATTAAAACCTTTCAGTCATTTGCAGCTAAACAGAACCATTTTTAGTCTGGATTTAAACAGAGTCAGAGTCTGTCTCACATGTTCAGACTGTTCCAGGTTTTAGCTGCATGAGTCTGAAACTCTGACTCCCCGAGTTTAGTCCTGACTCTGGGACCAGCAGGAGGCTGGGACTAAACCAGGACTAAACCAGGACTAAACCAGGACTAGAGCAGGAGGCCGGTCCCTGAGCTCCTCAGAGTACGAGATGGTTCATACGGCACTAACATGTCACAGATGTACTTTGGTGCTAGTTCCATGGAGAGACTTGTACACAAGCAGAGCTGCTTTAAAGTCTCTGAGCCACAGGGGGCAGTGCAGAGACCTGAGACCAGGACTTATGTGCTCGTACTTCCTGGTTCGAGTCAAGACCCGAGCTGCAGCATTCTGGATGTTCTGTAGCTGTTTTACAGCTCGTCTGGAGAGGCCAGTGAGGCCGTTACAGTATCTAACCTACTGGAGACAAACGCATGGATAAGTCTCTCCAAGTGCTTTAGACAGTAGACCTTTGATTTTTGCTCTTTTTAGATGGTAAAAGGTGCAGATGTTATTGATTTGATGTGGCTGTTAAAGTTCAAGTCTGAGTCCATTATTACCCCTAGATTTCTAGCCTGATTTGCAGATTTTAGAGAGAGAGACTGGAGGTAACTGCTGACACTGTCTCTTTGTTTCTTTCTGTTACTACTGCTACTTCTACTACTACTACCTCTAGTACTACTACTACTACTATTACTACTACTACTACTACCTCTAGTACTACTACTACTACTACTACTACTACTACTACTACTACTATTACTACTACTACTACTACTACCTCTAGTACTACTACTACTACTACTACTACTACTACTACTGCTAGTACTACTACTACTACTACTACTACTACTGCTACTACTACTACTACTACCTCTAGTACTACTACTACTACTACTACTACTACTACTATTACTACTACTACTACTACTACCTCTAGTACTACTACTACTACTACTACTACTACTACTACTACTACCCCAGCACCACTACTACCACTACCACTGCTACCACTACCACTACCACTACCACTGCCACTACCACTACCACTGCCCCAGCACCATCACTACCACCACCACCACCATTACTACCACTACCACCACTAATCACTACTACCACCACCATCAGCTACTACCACCACTACTACCATTACCACCACTACTACCACCCCAGCACCACCACTACTACTACTATCACCCCAGCACCACCACTACTACTACTACTACTACTACCCCAGCACCACTACCACTACTACCACCTAGTACCACTACCACCACAATCATCACTACTACTACCTCTGCTACTACTACTACTACTACTACTACTACCTCTGCTACTACTACTACTACTACTACTACTACTACCTCTACTACTACTACTGCTACTACTACTACTACTACTGCTACTACTACTACTACTACTACCTCTACTACTACTACTACTACTACTACTACTACTACTACTACCACTACAGCTGCTGCTTTTTACTATTTTTTGTACTACTACATTTACTACTACAACTACTACTATTGGTACTACTAATACTCATGTTTAAATAGGAAATAAAAGTATCCATGAATTAATAAGTGTTTATTTTGAATTCAGCTTCTTAACGACATTCTTAGCTGAACATTTGAGGCTTTTAAAATGAAACTCTTCAACAACTTCTATTATATCTATAATCAGACACGTCCTTGTTCCAGATCATTTTACAGAATAACCACTTTTACAATGGACAAATAAAAGAGATGTTTTAAAGACAAAATACCATCAAAATGCATGAGAAAAAACACTTCAGATGTTCAGACTTCGTGACAACATCTATAGCTGTTTCCTATTTCTGTCCCTGCGCTAAATACTCTGTTAAACCCCGAGATCTGCCTAAGACGCCATCTTTGTTTACAAAAACTGCTCCGTGTGATCCCGACAGATTTTCAGTTCAGACGTGAGTCAAGTCCACGCTGCATCATTAGTCTGTGGAGCGTCAGAAACAGCCACGGGCGCAATCTGTAAGCAAAGAGGCGTTTCACAAGTTGTACCGAGTCTAAACCCGGACTGAACTAGGTCTAGACTGGGATTAAACTGAGATTAAACAAGGACTAAACCGGGAATGAATCAGGAGTAAACCAGGGTTAAAAATGAAGGACTAAACACGGACTAAACACGGACTAAACAAGGCCTAAACTAGGACTAAACCACGGTTAAACTATGGGATCAAACCCTGACCGAACTAGGTCTAAACTAGGACTAAACCAGAACTAAACCAGGAATGAACCAGGAGTAAACCAGGAGTAAACATGTAGGACTAAACATGGACTAAACAAGGTCTAAACTAGGACTAAACATGGACTAAACAAGGTCTAAACTAGGACTAAACCAGAAATAAACCAGGGGTAAACCAGGGGTAAACATGTAGGACTAAACACAGACTAAACCAGGCCTAAACTAGGACTAAACCACGGTTAAACTATAGGACTAAACCCTGTCTGAACTAGGACTAAACCAGGACTAAACCAGAAACAAACCAGGAGTAAACCAGGGTTAAACAGCTAGGACTAAACATGGACTAAACAAGGTCTAAATTAGGACTAAACGATTACTAAACCAGGAATGAACCATGCGTAAACAAGGGTTAAAGAAGGACTAAAAACGGACTAAAAAGGCTTAAACTAGGACTAAACCAGGACTAAACCATGGTTAAACTATACGACTAAACCCGGACTGAACTAGGTCTGAACCAGGACTAAAACAGGGCTAAACCAGGGATAAACCAGGACTAAACAAGTAGGACTAAATCTGGACTAAACACGGCCTAAAATAGGATTACACCACGGTTAAACTATAGGACTAAACCCTAACTGCTAGGTCTAAACTAGGACTAAACCAGGAGCAGAACAGGACTAAACCCCTACTGAACTAGGTCTAAACTAGGACTAAAACAGGACTAAATGAGGACCAAACCAGGGCCAAACAAGGACTAAATCTGGACTAAACAAGGCCTAAACTAGGACTAGAAAAGGACTAAACCAGGGTTAAACAAGGCCTAAATTAGGACTAAAACAGGGCTAAACCATAGTTAAGTTACAGGACTAAACCCCGACTGAACTAGGTCTAAACTAGGACTAAAGCAGATCTAAACCAGGAATGAATGAAGACCAGGGTTAAACAACTTGGTCTGAACATGGACTAATCAAGTCCTAAATCAGGACTAAAACAGGACTAAACAAGAACTAAACCAGGGCTAAACAAGAAGGACTAAAACAGGACTAAATCATGGTTAAACTATAGGACTAAACCCAGACTGACCTAGGTCTAAACTAGGACTAAAACGGGATTAAACCTGCAATAAACTAAGACTAAACCAGGGTTAAACAAGTAGTACTAAACAAGGCCTAAACTAGGACTAGAACAGACCTAAACCAGGGCTAAACAAGTAGGACAAACCCGGACTGAACAAGGACTAAAACAGGACTAAACCACAGCTAAATTAAAATATAGGACTAAACCCTGACTGATTTTAAAGAAGTTTTTAGTTGTACTTATTTTATCTTTACAAACTCTTCTTCTTGTGCGGTTATGGTGCCCCGGCCTTGCTCTGTGCAGTGGTCCATTGTCTCCTGAAACTTTATTTTTGACAAAGCTCGTTCTGTCCTCCTCGCTCAGGTCTTTTATGTCGTGTCCTTTTTTCCTTGTGGTTTTGTCAAAATCTCTCAAGAAAATACTTTCCTTGATCTTGTGGAGGTTTTGGAGTCATTGGGACTGCAGAGGTTTGTAATATTGACTTTGCCTTGAAACCAAACTCATAGCGTAAACCATAATGAGACCAGGTTTAAAGGGACTGTGTAGAACCTGGATTTGTGCAGTTTTAATAAAGTATTTCAGCTGAATCTGTGTTGCCAGGACCTTCACCTGCAGATAGAGGACACGTACAAGTATATTTAAAAATAATAATAATACTGTTTCATGACAAAGTTTAATGTTTTTCGTTACTCATTTCAGAAATTCAAACCCATATATTATACACTGTGGGTTTGTGATACAGTGAACCCTCACTATAACGCGGTTCACCTTTCGCGGCTTCGCTGTTTTGCAGATTTTTTTATTCTTTTTTTTTTTTTTTTTTTTTTTTTTTTTTACAGTGCATTGTGTTCTGAATCCTGATTGGCTCAGGGACTGTCGTCTAGAAGTGAAAAAAGTTGACAAACTATCGCAGAAAAAGTGAAACTTATGGACATGCTGAAGGAAGGTAGAAACTATGCGGCTGTAGGCGCCATTACGGAATAAATGAATCTTCGGTTTGTTCTGGGAAAAAGTCCCCTGCACCACAGGCTTCAGTAGAAAAAGACGCTACAGGAGTCAGGACGAAGAGGCACAGTCAGAGGGACTGTGAAATACGCCTGAGTCACAATGTCCAACCTCCTATTCAGTATTTAAATGATTATTTTACTGTATTTTTAAAAACTATCAGAGTTATTTGTAAGAAAACGTTTATATTTTTATTTCTTAAACAAATGCTTGGGCCTCAAAACAGGTTTTGATCTTTAGTTTCATTCTATATACAGTATTGTATTGTATAATAATTGTCAAAAATAAAGCTGATTCACGGATTTCGCCTATCGCGGGTTCTTTTTGGAACGTGACCCCCGCGATAAATGAGGGTTCACTGTAGATAAAAAAGGTACTGTTTATTTACCCAGGGCCCAGAGAGTCATGTGGCACTACCAAAATGATTAGTAGTCCAGAATTTTATGCTACACCCCTGACCAGAAATGTTACATACTGTAGTGCACTTTTACGAACATTAACGTTTGAAAAACAGCCCCAAATAACCACAAAGAGTCTGTGTAATGATATATCGCCATTGTTGCACTGCCTTCCTGTGACCTCTTGTATATATGTGAGATTTTATATTTTATTACTTATTTTTCTATTTTATTTTGACTTGTACATTTACACTGCTCAAAAAAATAAATAAAGGGAACACTTAAACATGACGATGTTACTCCATGTCCATCGCACTTCTGTGAAATCAATGCCCACTGAGGAAACGGCACTGACCAATTTCACCTGCTGTTGTGCAAATGAAATAGACAAAAGGTGGAAATAATAGGCAATAGGCAAGACAGGCAATTATAGGCTGAGCCAGACACCCCCGGTAAAGGAGCTTCTGCAGGTGGTGACCACAGAGCACTGCTCAGTTCCTATGGTTTCTGGCTCATGTCTTGGTCACTTTTGAATGGTAGTGGTGCTTTTGCTCTAGTGGTAGCATGAGATGGAGTCTACGGCTGAATCCCATTTCACTCCTTACCCCTACCCCTCCGTTTAGGGGTAGGGGTATTTCTCAGAATGCGAATCACTGGCAAGATCTCTGCTGCCATGACCAAAGAGACCAAAGACCAAAGACACCAGAGAAGTTCACAAATGTATTTTCTCCATTATTTATGGTTTAAAGTTTGTGATAACCGCTGTTTTGTCTTAAATTTAACGTTGTTCCAGTGCGTAATGGTAAATTTCTTCACAAAATGCACATGAAAAAATCGCTGGTGCTACGTTGAGCAGTGTTACGTATTTGTGACTTGCGTGATCGGTTGATGCATGGAAATAAAGTTGTGAACGAATTGCGAGCGTCCGTGCTACACAGTTGTTATTTGGATATTGTAACGTGAGTAACTGAAACCGATATCATTGGTTTAACCCTTAGAGAAGCTCCGGTTGTTTCTTTCAAATGGTCTGCGTGTCATTCTGCTCTGACAGTTATCACATTTATCCCTGTGATTACTTAAGTTTACGTAAAAGCTGACGGAGACTTCTGATGACGTATGTGATGGTTGAAGGGGTTTCCCAATTTGTAGGGGTCGACTTTCAACCCCTACCTCTTGTTGCTCAGTTTCAAGGGGCAAGGGGCAAGGGGTAGAAATTAGAAATGGGATTGGCCCTCAGGTAGTGCAGCTCATCCAGGCTGGCACATCAATGTGAGCTGTGGCAAGAAGATTTGCCTTGTCTGTCAGCGTAGTGTCCGGAGCCTGGAGGCGCTACCAGGAGAGTGGTCAGTACATCAGGAGACATGGAGGAGACTGTAGGAGGACAACAACCCAGCAGCAGGATCGCTACCTCCACCTTTGTGCAAGGAGGAACAGGAGGAGCACTGCCAGAGCGCTGCAAAATGACCTCCAGCAGGCCTCAGATGTGCATGTGTCTGCTCAGACGGTCAGAAACAGACTCCAACAGTCCAATACCGTGCAGGACGTTTGATGTTTTCCAGAGAACACCAAGCCTGGAAAATTTGCCACTGGCGGCCTGTGCTCTTCACAGATGAAAGCAGGTTCACACTGAGCACATGTAACAGACGTGACAGAGTCTGGAGACGCTGTGGAGAACGTTCTGCTGCCTACAACATCCTCCAAGCATGACCGATTTGGCAGTGGGTCAGTAATGGTGTGGCATTTTTGTGCTCGCCAGAGGAAGCCTGACTGCCATTAGACATCGAGATGAATTCCTCAGACCCCTTGTGAGACGATATGCTGCTACGTTTCACCCTGGGTTCCTCCTAATGCAAGTCCGTGCTAGACCTCATGAGGCTGGAGTGTGTCAGCAGCTCCTCCAAGATGAAGGCATTGATGCTACAGACTTTCGCCCATTCCCCAGACCTGAATCCAGTTGAGCACATCTGGAACATCATCTCTCGCTCCATCCACCAACGCCACGATGCACCACACACTGTCCAGGAGTTGGCGGATGCTTTAGTCCAGGTCTGGGAGGACATTCCCTCAGGAGATCATCCGCCACCTCATCAGGAGCATGCCCAGGCGTTGTAGGGAGGTCATACTGGCACGTGGAGGCCACACACACCACTGAACCTCATTTTGACTTTTTTAACTCTTGACCTACCACATCATATACGATTCCGAGGAATATGTTTTATATAACAGCGCATAACTTTCTAACCAATTGCACTTTTGTTTTTGTTTTTAGGGCAATAAGGATATTTTTAGTTTACTTACAGACTTGATATTTTGCATTTTTGTAGCTAAATTCCTAAATTAAGCATATACATGTTTGCTGTGTGTTTTGTGTATTTCTGGTCCTGTAGCTTTTATCACAGCCACATGACACAACTACAGCAGCAGATTGTGAAATAACAGGCTGTACTGAACAAAAGGATGTAGAACACTTCATTATAGGGTAAAAGCGGCAGTTTTAAAAGCAAAATTAAGAAAAAAATCCAGGCGAGGAGAAATGTACTAAAATTGCCCTTCGATCTTCGGGGATTAAGGACGTTACATCAAAGTTGGTTCAGCCTGTAGTGTGTTTTTCCACTTTAATTTTTCAGTGTGAATCCAAATGGGTTAATAAATTTGATTTCTATTGATGATTTTTGTGTGATTTTGTTGTCATCTATGTAAACAACAAGTATTTTAATAAGAATATGTCATTTATTCAGATCTAGGATGTGTTACTTTAGTCTTCTCCTTATTTTTTTTGTGCATTTATATATTTATGCCTTATTTGACACCTGTCTCTTGCTCTTTTTTGCTACTTACTTAGAAGTTAATACCATTTATATGTTTTACTCTTTGTTATTATATTATTTTGTGATGAGTGAGCGAATGTGTCCAAATAATCCCCCTTGTGGATCGGTAAAGTTTGTCTAAGTCTCATATCGTCTTTCGGCCTAATCTCATTTTTTCCTTCTCCTCTTCTGGATTTTCATTCTCTTGTTTTTTTCCCCCTGAAGTGTGAGGAAGTTGAATCCTCCGCTGTCAGCACTTGTGTTTGTGCTGAGTGTAGCCCAGAGCTTGGTTCATTTTCAGGCCGAGAGGATGAGGTTGGAGCACCCGTCTGCACCTGTCTGCTCCCGTCTGCTCTATTGCAGGGTTTCAGATGACACCGCCGCAATCTATAGGCCAAGATTGTTTAATACAGACGGGGGGGAAGCTTTTTGTTGGAATATAGCATCGTCTTGGGTCTAATCAATAATTTAAATGACAGAAATGATAGTTAGTTATATCAATAAATGAAAAGTACAGGGTAAATCGATAGGAAAAACTGGCTCTTTCTCCTCGTCTACAAGACACCGTCACATTGTAAAATCCGAAATTACCAATTGATATTCTGCAGCATATTCCCTAGTTTGTTACTCAAGTTAGACTTTAATCTGAGCTTTGATTTCACACAATAAAATACTGGGACGTCCCCGTTTTTTTGGTGGTTAAAATTGTGAAACGAGTGCGTATGTAAAATGCCTGAAAAAAGAAAATAGAAAGCTCATTGTGTTAGATTAGAAGAGGGGGGTGGGAATAAATACTGTATTTTTCCGACTATAAATCGCTCCGGAGTATAAGTCGCACAAGCCAAAAAATGCACAATGAAGAAGAAAAAAACATGTACAAGTCGCACTTTTTGGGGGAAGGTTATTTTATAAAATCAGAGACCAAGAACCGACATTTCATCTCAAAAGGCGAGTTATAGAAGTTATAGAAATAACAACCGAATAGAGAACAATGCATGTATCATTTGTTCGTTTGTTTTTCAATATAGAACCAAAAATAAGAAAATGAAAAAACAACTCTTTTCTTTATTATTTGTCTCTAAAACCAGAATGAAAAAATTGATAACAATATGTTTTTTCATTTTTGATTCACATATATGATTCATATATTTGGTCTATGGGCTGTCAGTGTGAAAAATGCAATATATAAATCGCACCTGAGTATAAGTCGCAGGAACCACCCAAACCCTGAAAAAAAGTGCAACTTATAGTCCGAAAAATACAGTAAATTCTCCCCTTCCCACTCCTTTTTGGGCAAAAATGTTTTCACTAGTGTTATATGTTCCATTGTAAAAGAATGGACATTTCTTAATTGCACAAAATAAATACATTAAAAAAAAAAAATCAAATAACATTACAGTCAGACACAGTTTTTCAGTTTGTCACTCACCTTTTTTGTTGAAAATCAAACGCCTAAACATGACATGACATGAACACTCGTATTAACCACAGATTCCTGAAAATTTGCTGTTTTGTATGTTTTCTCGAGTTTTACGAATTATTTATAAACCTTTTGGCTGCGTTTGCTCACTTGTGCATTGTGTCACCATGGTAACCGGTGAACATCCCGCCCTAAATATAGACGCGGTGCACCCCCGGCGTGACGTCTCTGTAAAGTAAAGTATCCGCACGACGGGCCGGGTCCAGGGACTTGGCTCCAGAGCGTCATTGTTTATACAGCAGGGCACCGTGATGCCCGCTGATCTGTGCCCACTCCGGGGGGGGGGTTATACACTGGCACACGCTCAAAATGTGACGGCTGAGAGAAGGAATTACCAAAGAATAATACTCATCTAATGAACACTACAATCAAATAGGCTTCAGGTTGCACTTTATAATGACTACGCCTCAATTAATCATAATAAAGCATAAAGAGAAGCAGTTTGAAAGTGCATTTAACTTTTTTACTGCCTCTGAAATGCTTTTCTCCATGGAGATGCTATTGCTTTGTCTGGAATCTTTCACAGTACGGCATTAAACCTTTCTGCCAAAACCATACCAAGTCAGATCAGGTCAGGTCAGATCTGTGGAGAGGCCACTCCGATCACGGTCAGAATGTCTGTTTTTCTAGTTATTTTTGAGCTATAAAACCACCTGTAAGTGAATAAATGTAAAGTAGAGCTGTGTAATGTCACACTGTAGAACATTAAAGGCAGAGCAACGACATTTCCATAGAAAAAAGCAGGTGATGGACCCCCGACCACAGAGAAAAAAACAAAAAGTTAACAAATAGTGTAAAGAAGACATTGTGCTTGCTAGTGGTGGGAATTCCAGCTCATTAAAAAGAGCCGGCTCTTTCGGCTCCCAAGCGGCTCTTCAGGTTGTTTTGTTGCTTTAATTAATTTATTACCAACAACAATATAAAATATGCACAAAATGAATTACTAATGTTAAAAAAATAAATGGTCCTCTCTACCACCGCTCTATAGACATTTCTGGTACTTCGTTCATCATATACATTGAGTAATAATGTGTAATAATAATGCAACTTTGCGCACATTTAACTTAAAACCGCATGGCTCATTTGTATACAGTATAAGCGCTGAAAAAAAATGCTCTTGCGCTTCTGTCGAACAAACCACCGACCCTCCTCCCTCTGCTCAGCGCAAACACGAGGCACAAACACAAACTGACCAAGAGAAGAGAAAAAAAGTGAGAGAGAGAAGGTGAGAGAAAGGTCAAAAACATTTTAACTGCAGTACTGACCTAAAACAATGTAAACATGGCCGCTGACCTTCACGTTACAAAACTGTGGCTGACGGGAGCTGACGTCGCCGTAAACGCCGTCACGACAAAGCGCAGTGCAGCTGTCGGACCCTCTGTCGAAGAGCTGCACATCACACAAACAAACTGCTGATTTGTTCTTTTTCACTTGTACCAAAATGATGATGCGACGCTGCCGAATCCTATCGCAGATGAAGGAGAATAAAATTAGAATGAGAACAGAGCGATGGCCGTGTACCGGTGGCGGCGCAAACAAGGGTAGATCTGAGCACTTTTCTGACACCTTTTTAATTAAAGGAGAATAAAAATCGCAACTTCCAAGAGAAAAGAAGCTGGTTTTCTTATGTCCTTTTCAAACAAGTTTAATTTATTGCATTAAACTAGAGCTTTGCCATTGGCCCTTTATATGTAAATATGCTTTTATTCACTGTTTTTTTTATGTATTTATATTCATTTGAACTTAATACTTTTATAAGGTGTGCTTTTTACAATAAAAAAGGGAAAAAAGACAACTTCAAGAGGGTAAATGAGAAGGAGAAACAACTGCACCATGGTTCAAAGCTCTAAGAAGTCAATTTTGCGTAGTAGGTCTGCTTTAATGAATGGTAACGTCATTAAGAATTACTCAGGCTTAGTCAACAGCGATACTTAATACCAGATTTGTACTGTCTTAAAAATTAAACATGGAAATCAGAGCTAGTTCATTTAAAACAGTTTGCAGTGGTTCAAAGTTCCTCCTCACTTACCTCATGTATTCAGAGCATTAATTACTCACCATGATGAGTTTATAAGAACTTTTCACAGCTCCCGGAGAACAGAGCGGCGTTTTGTCATTAGAGTAATGCTAAAAACAACTCGCATGCACTTCGCTCTGCACTTGAGCCTGATTTATAATGGGAAAAATAAATAATTGATCATTTATGAGTGAAAATCATCTTAAAACTCGAGTCGTTTTCTAGGAGTTTGTACATTTCTCAAACCCAGGAGCTGTCAAATCAAATTGAAATTGAGTTTTTGTGTTGCAAATGACACTGTTTTGAAAAAAAAAAAGAGTGTCTTTAATTATAATAGCGGTATCAAAATCTGTATTAATCTACATTTTCTATTATAATTAGACTTTTTTGCATCAACACAAACTGCATTAGACAAACTGTTTTGGGTAATTTACTGATATTATGAACAAAATTCCAAATAATTATAATGAAAAAGTGTTGGATTACTCTCCCTTTATCTGTTTTTTTCTGATAGACACAAAATCAGTTGTGGAAGGTAATAAGAACAATATTTTTAGGTATCTGCGCTGCAAAAATCCCCCTCGTTAAAACTAGAAAAATACTCTTGTTTTACGTTAAAATGCTCGAGAAACAAGTGAAATAATCTGCCAGCGCAGTAAGTGAAATTTACTTATCAAGAAATCTTAAAAAAGGAAAATATATCTAAGCCTTCATAAATCTCAAAATAAGATAGTTTATTCTAAACAATAATCTAAGTTTTAAGTGATCTAAAATAAAGCATAAAACACTAATTCTAAGAATAAATGAAGCTGAAAGATCTTAAAACTAGAATATAAAGCTGTTATTGACTTGATTTTAATTAATGAATCTTGATTTTAATTAATGAATCTCAATGAAATTCTTTATTTCCTTATTTTAAGACTAATTACCACTTGGGAACTTACTGACAAACAGCAGCGCTCTCCTAAAACTTTTAAATCTTTTATTCTTTCCACGTTACAAACAGAACATACAGAGACGATACTGGACAGTTTCAGTCCAAGATCGACTTATTTACACACTTAACACTTATTTTGTGTGCATTCTAACTAGTTTATAGATATAAAAACTAAATAAGAAAAAAAAGGAATGTTTTCTTGAAATAAGATTATAATCTTACATATTTAGCATTTAGTCATTTAGTAAATATCCCTTAACCCTCGAAGACCTACGTTCATCATATACGATAACGAGGAATATGTTTTCTATAACCACGCAGAACTTTCGAACCGTAAAAGACAGAAACTTCCTTTTCCCCTCTGAAAGTGCAGACATAGAGGTTTCCGTACATTTCTGCGGCTTTATCCTACGTCACACTCACGCTGTGTGATGACGTGAGCAAAACGAGTGTCCAACAGGAACTTTGTTTTCCCCAGACTCATGCGCTCCGTCCATTTTGATCGAGCCAAACTTTGCCAAAGAGTGAAGTGAGTCAAGATGGTCGACTCCTCTGACTGTGTGTGTTTATAATGAGTGAAAAAGTCGCTCTAAGTGGAGTTAATTCTCACATACATGGAAAATTACACATCTCGGTGTGTGTAACTGTACATCCCTTTCTATTTTTATTTAAAGGTTTATTTCACTCAAAATGAACAAATACAAATGTAATAAACACCAGGGAAATGCAGAAGTGCAGTGGCTCTGGCCGTGGTCCTGACAGGAGCTGTTTCCAGGACTGGACCAGGAAAGTAATGGGGCGATTGCAATTTTTTTTGTTTTTAGGGCAATAAAGATATTTTTAATTTACTTACAGACTTGATATTTTGCATTTTTGTAGCTGAGGCCATAAATTAAGCATTTTTTATGTCCAAAAAGTTGTTTATACATGTTTTGTATAAAAGAGTGGGAATTTTATTTTCATCTTTATTTCTGGTCCTGTAGCTTTTATTACAGTCACATCACACAACTACAGCAGCAGATTGTGAAATAACAGGTTGGACTGAACAAAAGGAGGTAGAACACTTCATTATAGGGTAAAAGGGGCAGTTTTAAAAGCAAAATTAAGAAAAAAATCCAGGCGAGGAGAAATGTACTAAAATTGCCCTTAGGTCTTCAGGGGTTGAAATACAATAAATAAGATTTTTTGTTTAGATATAAGAGAATAAATCTTTTTTAGTTTCAAGAAATTTGCAGTGTGTACATTTTACAGCGGATACTTTTTACTTTTACTTCACTACATTTGAGGAGCAGGTATCTGTACTTTCTACTCCACTACATTTTAGATTGGGACAGAAAAGTAAAAAGTATTTTTCTTTATGGTTTGAGACCTGCGGAAATGCCTGAGACTTATTTTTAGTGAGTTAACGTTCCACCTTTGTGCAGAAACACACAAAAACAGCTAGAAAAATTAAGATAAATCAATTAAATCACTTAAAATCGACTGAATTCACTACATTTGATGCTCTAATAGTTCAAACAAATTGCTGCAAAATACTTACTCTTAATCTACATTTTTAAACAAGTACGTCACTAGTTTTACTTTCATGTGATACTTTTACTTTTGCCCCTGTATCTGTACTTTTAAAGTACGAACAAAACTGAGTACTTCATCCACAAAATACCCCTAAAATGCTCCATAAATCTGCAGTTTTCAGATGAGGAGGAAGGAGCGGGGACAATACATGGCTCTGATCATGACAGATAGCAGCTCTTTATAAAGACATGGCACCATTTATTATAGAGGGATCGAGATCGAGTGTGACACCGCTGATTCTACCGCAGACAGCATGAAAAATCACCGCCATCTTGGGACTGTGTCAGGGGAAGTCTGCCTCTTATCACCAGCTCAAACAACTCTGCGTTTATGTGTGGAACCTGTAGAAGATTACGCGTCCTCCACTCGTCTGACCCCGGGCAAATCTGACTGCATCAAATGGTGAAATTGTTCGGGAAATTGCCGTTCTTGAAGTGTCAATTAGTTTGAAATGATGTGCTGAACTATTTATTATCAAGACAAGATGGTTTTATAGACTGACGCTGAATGTCATGTGGTACGGCTAGTTTTAAAGGTCCTGTATTACACAAAACAGACTCTTGGGAGCTTTTAAGCCGTGTTATAATGTTGTTACCTCCTCAAAAACAGACCTGGAGTTGTGTTTTGTGTCATTCTCACATGTTTGAGTAACTCTTTATTATTCAAAATGCTCAAAAATTCCACTTTGTGATGTCATGAAGTGGTAGTTTTCACGCTAACAGCTCCTTTTACCGTTAGGCCCCGCCCACACTAGGTCGTATTTGAGTGGTTTTCGTTGCAGATGCAGTGTTCGTCCACACTAATCTGATGGAAAACTGCTTCGGAAAGGGAATGATCTGGAGCCGCCACCTCCCACGGATTCACCTGAGCACAGATCTGATATGGCGCTGTGTGGACCAGTGAAAACGCTGATACGCTGACGTAGTTGCCGTAGTTGCTCTAGCTGCCGTCCTTATTGGACCACGTCACAGTGACTTACTCCTTCCTGATTCGCTGGGTTCGTGACATCGGGCATGTGACGCTACTGCGGAAAACAGATTAAACAAACCTGAGACAAACGGGAAACAGCGTCGATCCACGGAAAGACTGTTTTTATGTTTGCCGTCTTTCTCCACTCGAAATCGGCTGCTGCAACTTCCAGAGAACTACAGCAACTTCGGATACGGTGCTCTGCTCCTTGTTTTTACCGCCCACGTGGTGTTGTGACGTTGTGATGCCGTGACTCCAGCCTTGTCATGTGACTCCAGCCTTGTCATGTGACTCCAGCCTTGTCATGTGACTCCAGCCTTGTCATGTGACTCCAGCCTTGTCATGTGACTAGTGTTTGCGGCGTGGTGTGTGGATGCAAACTGTTTCCAATATGGTGATACGTTTCAGTGTAAACATAACCTTTGTTCACTAGAGATGGGCAATTCCACACAGCAAAAACTGGAGCGTTAACATTTCAGGGTAAAATATTTGTTGTTTTTAACACTAAAAGTGTTATTTTACCTATTTGAAAGTTAAATGGGGGTTTGAGTTGGGGTTATTTGAGTTGATATGGTTAAGTTAATTCAACTTCCCTTCAACTTGTTAATTTGGCACCTCCCACCACTTGAAACTCCCGCTAGAGACCAGTTTGAACCAGTTTTGTACAGCAATTTAAAAGGGAAAAAATGCACAGCACAAAAATGCTTTATTTTTCATTTATTTTCTTAATTATTTATATTTTTTGGGTTAAATAGACAATACTGAAGACAGGGGACACACACAGCAAAAACTGGAGGGTTAACATCCATCCATCCATCCATCTTCTCCCGCTTAATCCAGCTGGGTCGCGGGGGCAGTTTACTGCCCAATCCTCATAGCACCTGACCCCCCCTATGAACCCCTCTGCAGGTGGTGAACCCACAGGAGGGTAACAACATTTCAGGGTAAAAAATTTCAGCTGTTTTTAGCACCAAAAGTGTTATTTTAACTATTTGAAAGTTAAATGGGGTTTGAGTTTGGCTTATTTGAGTTGATATGGTTGAAGTTAATTCAACTTTCCTTTAGTGTTAATTAGGCACCTCCCACCACTTCAAACTCCGCCAGAGACCAGTTTCAACCAGTTTTGTACATAATTTCATCTTAGATGAACTAAAATAAAGTGTAAAAATAAAACATCTCTGTGTGTTGTTTAGGTAAATCAGGATAAACTTACAAACCCGTTTACTCTCAGGACGTTAATATAACTCTTGATTTCAGGGTTAAACGGGAACATTTCCAAAACATTAAATTAGTATTATAGTAGTATTAGTATTTTCTGGGTGGAAGTTTTGTGTCCTCACTTGGCTCAGTCTCTGCCTCCGTCTGCAGTTGAACTTCTTCTTCACTGATAAATGAAATTATTTTGATTTTTATTCGAGTTGAAGATCCCTGGCAACAAATTGAATGCATCTCCAAGGAGACGAGCAGGTGATGGATGCTTCAGACCTTTACTAATATGTGCAGCACTCGTATTTAATGGTGTATTGTGTAACTTTTCTAGTGGAGGGTCTGTCAAATGCATTAAACCTTTCTATCTTTGTGGAAACCAAACAAAAATGTATTGTCTTGTAATGTATGTATTTTCTAACTCTAACTGTGTATTTTTCTCCTCTCCGTTGCAGCTCTGTGCACAGACGAATGTGCTCATGGCCGCTGTGTTTCTCCAGACACGTGTCAGTGTGAACCGGGCTGGGGAGGCCTCGACTGCTCCAGCGGTGAGTACCACACGACACACAAGCACACGACACACAACCACACGACACACAAGCACACGATACACAAGCACACGACACACAACCACACGACACACAAGCACACGATACAGTTTAAACAACACAATACCGTACAAACAACACAAATAACACAATACAATACAAGAACAATATTAAACAGATAACATGCATTTATGTGTCAGTGCGACTGGGGCTGGAGGACTCGACTGCTCCAGTGGTCAGAAACAGCAATACTCAACAACTGCCCTAAACATACTACATACTCTTACATATCACACTTTTGTCCTGAGGACTGTTACACTCCTCAAACTGCCTTCAATCTATCACAACATAAACACATACTCATATTTCACTTCATATAGTGGGACTTTTTAATTTGTAGTCAATCACAGAATGCTTCAGTAGTTTACAAAAAAAATCCATTTTCATCTGCTTATATGGGGCGTGGTCGAGGGGCAGCAGTCTAAGCAGGGATTCCCAGACTTCCCTCACCCCAGGCACTTCCTCCAGCTCCTCTGGGGGGATCCCGAGGTGTTTCCAGCCCAGAGACATAATCCCTCCAGCGTGTCCTGTCACTCTGCAGAGGAAATTAATTTCGACCGCTTGTATCCGACCACTTGTATCCTACTGCTTGTATCCGACCGTTTGTATCTGACCGTTTGTATCTGACCGTTTGTATCCGAACCACTTGTATCTGACCGCTTGTATCCGACCGCTTGTATCCGACCGCTTGTATCTGACTGCTTGTATCCGAACCGCTTGTATCCGAACCGCTTGTATCCGTGATCTTTCGTTCATTGACCACAGGAGAGGGTAGGAGCAGAGATTGACCGGTAAATTGAGAGTTTTACCTTTCAGCTCAGCTCCCTCTTCTCCACAACGGTCCGATACAGCGACCGCATCTCTGCTGACGCTGCACCGATCCGCCTGTCAATCCCGCGCTCCGTCCTCTCCTCACTCGGGATACTCGAACTCCTCCACTTGGGGTCGGGACTCTCCACCCACCTGCAGAGGGCATCACTTTTTTCCGTCGAGAACCATGGCCTGGGATTTGGAGGAGCCCCAGTGCACGTTGCAGGTCCTGGTGCAGTTTATGAGACCCTATGGAGACACAGGGAGGGCATCTGACACACAGAGATGTTTCAGAACAGGTACAGTATGTAGAGGACTAAACTACAGGGTTATCAAGTTGTATCGTTCAATATTTATTATTCAAGGTTTTCTACAGCTAAATAATTATAACTTTTATAGTTACACAGTGTAATTATGTATTCACGCTGTCCTTGTGTGAGGTCGTGTCAGTATCATATCACTCACAGGACTATAATTACAATACAAAATGCAACACAATTCAACCAATAAACGCGCAGATTAACAATGTCTTTAGTGAGGACACGAGCCGGCCCAGCGTACGACACTTAATCCATAGCGTTCATCTCGTGCTCGGTGATTATCGGAAGCTCACAGTTGTTTACAGGAGCAGTGATAGTGCATCTGAATCCATTTACCGCTCTCTGTAATGATCACTGTGGCATTTCACACGGTCACAGAGTCAATGGACATTTTCACTCTCCGCTGAACGCGCCGCTCGCAAGCCAACGGGGTTTGAGTGTTAAATGAAGGAGAGTTTGTGTAAAATGCAGAGGAGGGAGATGTAGATATAGAGAAATGGATAAAATTGCAGGTGTGATTTTGATACAGGTGTTGGAAACAGATAAACACAAAAGTTTATTTGAACAGGCAGATTAAAGTCCTTGTTTCCCTCCCAAATCTTCAGCCTGCTCCTCATTCCATGCTTTCTCCTTTCTGCTCTTGTACAAACAGTTTATATGCACATACAGATAATAATACGCTTTTATTGCCTCTCATTTGAACTACTGTGATGCACTTTTCTCTGGCATTAGCCTCCATGCACTTTCTCGCTTACAAATGGTCCAAAATTCTGCCATGCGTCTTAAACGTGAGCACATTACCCCGATTTTAGCGTTGTTGCCCCGGCTTCTAGTTCGTACATTCGTTTTACATATTTTGTTTGTTTTCTGCACTTCACATCTCCTGCTGTGCGCTGTGGGGGCGTATGCTTGGTGCAAAAAACCCGTCACTACAGCCCTATACTCCCTCCACACACTCTGACAATGAGAGCGTCACTGCCAACTACTGTAGTGGATGTGCAATTACACTTTATTCTAGTACAGGAAAAAAAAGCATGTTCCCTGAGGTCACACACGCCCCTCCAGCATCGCACTGCCCCACTATTTGAGAAGGACTTCCGTAAAACAAGATGTGAACATGAACTGACCGATTAGGTGCCTTCTTTCACTGAGGTTGCCCCGACAGTGTTAACAACATTAACTTCTGGGGTTCTTTTTAAAGACAATACAGTAAAAAGAACCCCAGAAGTTAATGTACATAAGAAGACAAAGTGAATGCTTTTGGATTAACGGTAGCAACAGGTTTGATTGGCAGCGTTGCAAAGAACCCGCTCCCTGCTAAAACAGCGGTGTGGGCGGGAAAGGACATTACCGTCAACAGCCTGGCTCAAGAGGGGCCAGAGCTTAGGTCAGCGCTGTATACAGTCTATGATGAGGAAGGAGGTTTTACACTATGAGTGCATTGGCAAGCACATCAGTTCTGTGTATATATCACAGTGGAGATGGTTCTTGTTTAACTTCTCAGAGATCATACCTGTGCAGGTCATACATGTGCAGGTTCAGCATTTATTCAGCGGTCATTTCACTCATGTACAGTCACTTTATTTGTGTTGACTTTGTTGTGATTAAAAGACTGAAATGTGTAAATAATTCTCATCACATTCAGCGCTGTAGTGGAGGAGGGTGCGCTTGTTGTAGTCCGTTTTCTGAGAGCTGTAGTTTTGATTGTAGTTCCCGCTGCTGGAGAGGACGATCGGATCCACCTAAAGCAACAATAGCTCCTTCTCCTCACTGCTCCTTCCTCCTCCTTGGTCCGTATAGTTGACCCCATGACGTAGCTCTCAGAAGCCAGTGAGAAAGAGAAGGAAGGTCAAGGAAGGAGGTATTTTTGCCAGTTTTCGGAGGGAGCCCGAGCTTCTCTTCAAACTTGCCGCAGCCATATTTGTTTGTCAACTTTATGTTGCCATATTGGATAGAGACGTCCCGATCAAGATTTTTTGGCTTCCAATCCAATCCAGTTTTTTTAAGGAGTGCTCTTTCCGATACCGATCCAATACCTTTTTTTATAGCTCCCGTAGCACCATCTCTGTAATGTAGTGTAGTGAAGGAAGTTCGTACCTTAGCTCCAAAAAGTCCATTAGACGACGAAAGCCTCACCGACCTTTACCTTCTCTGAAATGCCTCCTCCAGTGTTTGCTGCTGTGGCTTTGCCGTCTTGCGCTTGTAAATCTCAAACTCGTCCGGATGATTCTTTTGTAAGTGACGAATCAGTTTGGTCGTGTTAAAGTGGCTCTGCTGGTTCCTCCACGAGAAACTGTTTGTTTGCAGCAATTGCGTCGTTTTGTTGTAGTGAAAACTCCCACACAGCGAGATGGCGGCGTTTTGATTTACGGCTGCCATAAAGCGCGTCGGTGCTGCAAAAACACGTGAAACTGGATCGGTCCAATCAGGTGACTGAATCCAATACTGTCCGATAATAAAAGAGCCAGATCGGGAGCCAATACCAATACTGAATATCGGATCAAGACATCCCTAGTATTCACGATACATGCCATAGTATCCCGGTTACTATCGAACTATCCCAGCTACAATATCCTGGTTTCTCATAATTGGGATACTGGTTTATTCGGAATACTGAAACAGGGATACATGCACCATGACGAAACCGGGATATTAAAAAAATCCTGTGCGTTTACAGTGCATGTAAACGCACTTCTGGATTTGAACAGAACGTAGAAGTGACTTAGACAAACTTTATGGATCCTTAAGGGAAAGTACTTGGACACAGTAGCTCACACAACACAATATAATATAATAAAGAGTAAATGGTTAAACAAGGAGCAAAAAAGACAGAGACTCGGGTCAAATAAGGCATAATTACATAAACGTAATGTACAAGTCAAAATAAAATAGAAAATAAGTAATAAAAACATCTCAGCTGTATACAAGAGGTCAAATTTTGGTTTGCTAATCAACCATCAACCGATTAATCACCTCAGTGTCTAAAGGAATAGAGGCCTATGTTGTTTATAATTATGTTTAGAGACGATTCTGCCCCCTCTCATTCTGCTCCAGATCTCTGTGATGCGATTGGTGTGAGCCTTAAGCCTCATATCACAGTGCACAGGTCTGGTATAAGCAGCCCCAGTCTCACAGGGCTCTGGGTTATTACATCTGTGTTTACCTTTGTTTATTGTGCTCCAGAGTCCAGGGACAGAGCCGGGAGAGCAGGGCACGGTATGGAAATGTGCCACACACCAATGCAGAAACAACACAAAGGTTACGGCATTTACATTCCTCTATAGAGAAGTGGGTAGAAGCATTTTTGTGGAAGTTGGATCATTAACAAAAGGATCAATCACCGCGAATCTTACTGTGAGATGTTTTGGAAGTTGAACTAACCACTGGATCACATTTCCTCCTTTTTTAAGGACCTAAACTGACTCTTGTGAGCTGATGTAGGTTTGGCCGGCTATTTGTCTCCATAGAAATGACTGTTTTACCTTGAATGTTCAACAGCATTACACATCTATCCAGTATTTATTAAATTACAAGTGTTTTTATTGTTAAAAAACCTTCATAAACAGATCGTGAGCAGTAGGAATGGCACAGTTCACAAAGTTCACGGTTCAGTTCGTGTTGCAGTTTAAGGGTCACGGTTTTCAGTTCTGTACGGTTCTTGTTTTATTTTATTTATTTTTATTTTTTTTAAAACTCACTTTCAGTACAAATCTAAAGGTAAATATATCAATATAATATAATATTTGATTTTTTTTACTCAAAATGATGTGGAATCATGTTATTAACAAACAGCGTGGTGTATGGGAGGAGATGCAGACTGCACAGGATGGTTTAGTCCTGGTTAAATCCTGGTTTAGTCCTGGTTTAGTCCTGGTTTAGTCCTGGTTTAGTACTGGTTTAATCCTGGTTAAATCCTGTTTTAGTCCTGGTTTAGTCCCGGTTTAGACCTGGTTTTAGTCCTGGTTTAGTACTTGTTTAGTCCTGGTTAAATCCTGTTTTAGTCCTGGTTTAGCCCTGGTTTTAGTCCTGGTTTAGTCTTGGTTTAGTCCTGGTTTAGTACTGGTGTAGTCCTGATTTTAGTCCTGGTTTAGTCCTGGTTAAATCCTGTTTTAGTCCTGTTTTAGACCTGGTTTTAGTCCTGGTTTAGTCCTGGTTTAGTCCCGGTTTAGACCTGGTTTACACCTGGTTTTAGTCCTGGTTTTAGTCCTGATTTTAGTCCTGGTTTAGACCTGTTTTTATTCCTGGTTGGCTGGGGTCATGAAAATAAAGTGTTTTTCTTCTCAAAACAATGTGTTCAAAAGAGTGACACAAAACGTGAACTACAAAAAAGTCAGACCTCATAATCTCTTGGTACTATTTTCTCTCCACTCCAGGTGAAGCCGCGCACGAATCCAACACTTTTTTCAGTAGTTTGGCAGAGTTTACCGATGACGCCGCGACGCGATAGAGCTAACGTGAGAACCACAGCAATAAGTATTTAAGCTTGTATAAGCTATATAAAAATATATATAAAAATGGTGCAGAAACAAAAATCCAGCTTCAGCTTGTCCCACTCTGTCCCTCTGAGTCAGAACGGGCAGAGAGAGTCTCTGCCCGTTCTGACTCCATCTGGTGAATTTGGGCATCAGAATATTCGGGTTCACCCCTGGGCTCTGTGCTAAAGGCCATATCTTCATCGTCGGTGTCATAGTCACACATGTTGTTGTGAACTTTATGAGCAGGAAACACAGTGAAACAGGCGCAGCGCCACTTTTTTCCGTTCACGTTTTGTGACACAAATGTATCACTCTTTTGAACACACACTGTTTTGAGAAGAAAGACGCTTTATTTTCATGACCCCAGCCAACTTGCCAAAACGGGGAAGAACTCTGCTCACCGGACGCTGTCAGGAGGTAAGTCAGTGTTGATGCACGACGCTGCTGACGGGGACGTACAGATTCATGTCAAAAAAACCAAACAGTCCATTTAATTGTAAACATCACCTGTTTTAGGCCCTGTTTACACGTACACGGATATTTTTAAAAACAGAGAAATTTCCCTTAGTTTGTACCCATCTTTTACGCGGAAATGGAGAATTCGCCTCTGAAAACGAATCTTTCTAAAAACTCCAGCTAAAGTGGAGATTTTGGCAAACTCCAGTTTGTCATTTGCGTGTAAAGTGACATAAGCGGCGTTTTAGGCAGTTGACGCCAAAGTGCGACCAGTGTTAACGTTTTTCTCTGGTGATGATGATGGAAGCGTCAGAGCAGCAGTCACTTTACTTCTGCTGCAAACACTTGTCATGTGTTTGCATTTGCACAGCTGATGGATCATATCAATGAAGAGACGAATGAGGCTCGGAGCTCAGCAATTTTCCCTCTTCTCCCTACGACCCGAAGACCCAGTCACCGCCACGGCCAATGTCGCCGTTTTTGGGTCCGACCTGGGCGAACCGCTGTCTGGTGGGATAATTGTGAAAATGAAGTGTTTGTCCTGGAGGAGCGGCGTGAAAATTTTAGGATGTTGCGGTCATCATTGCTGTTACTCTCCGACTCGCTGCGTCCTCACATCGAGGGTGAGATGACATGTCATACGCTCTCCTGTCAATTCAACTTTGCTCTCTGTCCAGACAAACGAACCTGGAGTCATGTTTGTTGTTTAGAAAGGAATAGGAAGCGACTCTATTTGTTGTTGTCGAAATGCGGATGCTGATTGGCTGCAGAGCGTTTTCCTTCTTCCTACACTGGCCCCTAGAGGCTCGGCGTAGTTATGACGGCGTAGTTATGACGGCGCTCGACGGCGTATTTATGCAGGTTCACGTAAACGGAAACTTTTCTGAAGACGATGCTGCATGCGCGATGTTGTTTCGGAAAACGGAGCGAGGGAAATTTAAAAATATCTGTGTACGTGTAAACGGGGCCTTAAGCACAGCACACCGTCGTTTTCTCCGTTGTAACTTGTGTAACACTGTCTCTCTCCGTTCTAAGTTCAAACTCCCTCTCCTCCCTGCTCCTCGGCTTCTGTGACTGTCCCTATCCCCTACAACCCCGCGGAGCCCATTCATCACGGCTCTGATGGTGCTGTGAGTCTGTGATAACCATGGTTAGGTATGCATGGCCCGTACCACCGCCAGATACCCACTTCTGCGCCGAGACAACAGCGAAACGAGCTGCTCTTAGATTAAACATCACACAGATTCTATTTCTATTATAAAACTGTATTATTCGGGCCGTATGAGAAAGTACATTGTTTTGGGAGCGCGCAGTTTGCTCCAAAGATGTTCTGAAATAAGTTTAAACCAAAGCCACAAAGACACGCTCCGTAAGTGGAGATGTTTGCCCGCTAACCCAAAGGTTGCTGGTTCAGTTCCCGCTTCTGGCAATGTGGATTAGACCTGGAGGATTTTTGGTGATGTTTATGTAACCCACTTCAAGGTATGTACACGTCTCAACCTCTAGGTTCGTAGGAGCTGAGAACATAGCAATAATCAATAAACACCAGTAATTTAGTTAAAGGTAAACTGAACAATACACAATAGTGAACAATACAATTACAATCACAATTACAACCTATGGGCCCAGAATAAACTAAAATAAATGTTCCTTTAAAGATGGTTTTTCCGAAAGTGTTGCCTTGCAACTTCAATCAATGTCCAAGTCAAATAGTCAGGGGAATAGTCAAGTCATGGGATGTATCCACAGTAGGCTCTTGCTGGTGTCGGTCAGTGGAACTGACACAATCCTACCACAGGATCCGTCGTATGGAGTGGTAGGGGCTCACAGTTCGACTGGGAAGGCTCGCCATCAATGGGTCATCTCCTCAACCTCGTTGAACCCAAGGCTGGGACATCACTTTTCCACGTAGGCAAAAAACCTGACCTGTATTTGCAAAACAGGTTTTACAGTCCAATTTCTCAAATGCAGTCGCAATTCACATAGATTCACATAAAGATCCCAATAGAGGTGTTGTACAACATAAACTTATCTTATCAATTGGAAAAATAACTAAAGATAGTTAATAATAGGTAACTACAGTTATTTCCCAAATAAATGGTTCATATTGTCAAAATATATAATTTTAACCAATAATAACTACAATGAATTGTAAGGATATAATCACATTTTACCAATGAATTCACTCATGAAAAACACATTCACTTGTACAGTGAATTGCGTATACCATATTCTGGTATGTCTGTCTCTTTGCAATCCCTTTTAACATAGGATTTTAGATTGTAAATAAAAGAAATGAATTACATTGTTTTTAATTACAAAAATCACAGCTCTGCTGGTTTTAATCATTTTAGATAAGTAACTAATGACAATTTTTATCTTAAAATGCTTTTTTTTCTTTCACAGTCACATTTAGCGTGTGTGACTCTTTTACAGTATAAACCATACATACTGCACCTTCAATGACAGAGCGTGTCACCATGAATTTCCTTCTTAAATAATCAAATAAATGATTTTAACAATATGTTCCTTTACAAAATTAACTTAAAATGTACAATATACACAAAAATAATTTGCTAGCATTGCCCTTACGGGGGCATCATAATACATACAGTCAATGAGAACATGTGAGTGCTAGCTTACCAAGAAGATAAACTCAGGAGTGCTTCAACAAAATAAAAGTACTTCTTCAATGGTTCTGTCACTTCTAAACAGGAGTTTTGACCATATTAGAACATAAACTTCAACAATTGTAATTTTCAAACATTACATTTTGTTTTTCATACCTTTTTCTTTGTTTTTCAACTGAGATGGGAGAGAAAAGGCCATGCTCTGTGCATCACTGAGCAAGGGTTTAGCTATCTGTGTATCTGCATACCACTTCCTGTCTCCCGTCAAAATAAACTTCCGGTTTTCAAAATAAAACCATTTATATATGAAACGTGAACTAAAACAGAATCTCAACATATATATATATTTTTTTTAACCTTTTAACCAGGCAGGTTACACCCTCCCCCTCTAAATTAACATGAGTCCCTTCATGTTCTCTCAAAGGTTAGGGGCACCCTCAAAAGTTTCAACTAAAGCTTTGTTGAACCCATCTAAGATGGTTTGTGCGAATGAGATCAAGGGTCTGCCAAGTTGTGGGTAGGTAAACTTAACAGGGGGCTTTCTCAATCTTTCAGATCTACGTACTACATCAGCAGCAGTCGGTTCATTCAAGGAATCAGGAAGTTCAGGAGAACTATCATCTGGTTCAGTATTGTCTGATTCAGTGGATTGTCTCTGTTCAGTTTCTATAAACTGTTCAACTCTCTCTGATGTCTCAGTTGGAGAAAAATTGCCTGTTTTGTCATTTTCCATTTCAGTATTTTCAGACTCTGGAGTGTTTTCAGGCTCCAGTTCTGTAAGTGGTATATCCGGTAGGTTTCCATTCAGGTTTCTGTTTTGTGTCTCGTCCGATAAATTTCCATTGTCAGGTGAGTTTTCCTCATTTGTTTCCATAGGTTGGTCCAGAATTCGGTCCTTGGGTAAGTTTCCAGATTTCTCATCTGCTGTGGCTGTCAAACTTTTTGGCTGAACAACCCTTGTGGTTGTTTCAATTCTGGTAGGGTAGAAACATGGACTATAGTCATCGTCACTATCTGAATCAGGGGAATTTTCCTCTGAGGGAACAGAAGTTTGCCTTGTTTTGGGCTTTGCGACTGGTTTTCGATTCACCATGTCCTCATCCTCCTCAGGTAAAAATCCGCAAGGGAGCAATAAGTCGCGGTGAAGAGTGCGCGAGGGTCCTTCTTGACCCTCAGGACCAACTGTGTATACAGGCATATCTCCCGCTCTCTTTTGGACAACATAAATGGTAGATTCCCAGCGATCAGCTAATTTGTGTTTGCCGCGAAAGCGGAGATTGCGCACAAGAACTCTGTCACCTATGTCAAGCGTTGACTCTCTTACTCTCATGTCAAATCTGCGTTTGTTTTTGTCAGCTACTTTCTTTGCATTAGCTGATGCTAACTGATAGCTCTCTTTCAGGTAAGATTTAAGGTTACGTACATACTGTGAATGAGACATGCCGGTATCTTTCTTAACTGGTAGACCGAACGCTATGTCTATGGGCAATCTTGGTTGGCGCCCGAACATTAATTCATAGGGTGAGAACCCGGTGACATCATTCCTCGTGCAATTATATGCATGAGTGAGAGGTCGGACATATTCGCGCCACTTTGTTTTTTCTTTGTCTTTGAGCGTGCCTAACATACTAAGCAATGTCCGGTTATAACGCTCAACAGGGTTACCCCGGGGGTGGTAAGGACTTGTTCTTATTTTCTTCGTACCAACCAAGGCACACAACTCTTTGATGACTTGTGACTCAAAGTCACGGCCTTGGTCGCTGTGAAGGCGTTCAGGAAACCCATAATGGAGAAAGAACTGCTCCCATAAGCATTTGGCTACGGTTAGAGCTTTTTGGTCTCGAGTTGGGATAGCTGTCGCATATTTAGTAAAGTGGTCTGTTATGACCAGGACATCTTTGACATTGTGACTGTCAGGTTCAATGGACAAGAAGTCCATACAGACAAGCTCCATTGGGCAACTGGCCTGTATGTTGACTAAAGGTGCTGCCTTGTCAGGTTGGCTTTTTCTTTTGACACACCTTGGACACTGTTTGATTTTGGATTCAACATCTCGAGCCATCTTTGGCCAATAGAAGCGAGATCTGGTTAATTCAACTGTTCTTTCGACTCCTAAATGGCCCATTTCATCATGTAAGCTATGGAGTACTGGATTTCTCAGAGTTTGTGGCAAGACAAGTTGGTACATTGTTTTGTTGTCATATTGTCTTTTTCGGAACAACCGATTGTCTTTCATTTCAAAGCGACTCATTTCTTTGAGCATGAGCTGGAGTTCTGGGCAGTTAACAACATTGGGTGCTGGTTCTCCTGTCTCATATAACTTAATGATTACACTGATGAATGGGTCTGCTCTCTGCAGTGCAGCAATCTCTGCCTCACTGTACTTAGGGACTGTTGGAAGACCACTAAGTGTTTCCTCCTCATCTACAAATGCTGATGGGATTGCATCTGGATGAACGGCAAGTGACTCAATGTAACATGTGGGTATTTCGGAATAATTTTGGGAAACAGTATGGAGTGCACAGGTGGCTTGGACAACATTCACAGGTGCAAGATGGTGTGAGGTGAACTCATGGATTCTTTGACTCTCTTCTTGAGATGCACTGTCACTTGTAAGCTCACCATGAGGCCTCCTTGATAGCCCATCGGCATCTTGGTTTTGCTTGCCTGCACGATATTTGATGTCAAAAGTGAATGTAGACAAGGCTGCTAACCAGCGATAACTAGTTGCATCTAGTTTGGCTTTGGTTAGGACGTACCGCAAGGGGTTATTATCAGTAATCACTGTGAAAGCATTGCCGTATAAGTAATCGTGAAATTTTTCAGTAATAGCCCACTTTAGAGCTAAAAATTCCAACTTGTGAGCTGGATAACGAGCTTCGCACTGAGAGAGACCGCGGCTTGCGTAAGCAATCACACGCGATTGACCGTCTTGCTCTTGGTACAACGCCGCACCGAGGCCTGTTGTGCTCGCATCAGTATGAACAACATAAGGCAATCGAGGGTTCGCAAAACCTAGAACCGGTGCAGACGTTAACTTTTCAATGATCTCCTCAAAAGCGGCTTGGCATGCTTGCGTCCACCTCTCTCCAAATGGTTCTTTAGGGTTGTGGTACTTCGCAGGTAAGTTTGTGACTTTAATCCCTTTTCGCACGGGAGGGTAACCAGCTGTTAGGTTGGTTAAGGGTTTTACAATCTTAGAGTACCCCTCCACGAACCTACGATAGTACCCCGAGAACCCAAGAAATGACCTAAGGTCTTTTAAGGTCTGCGGTCTTGGCCAGGTCTTAAGTGCTTCGGTCTTTTGCGGATCTGTTTCAACACCGTCTCGAGAGACAATATGTCCTAAATAGCGAACAGACGTTTGAAAAAAACGGCACTTTTCAGGTGATAACTTTAACCCATTTTCTCGCAAGCGATTTAGGACATTAGTCAGACGAGTTTCATGTTCTTCTAGTGACTTAGAAAAGACAATTATATCATCTAGGAACACAAGCACTTCACGCAAGTTGATGTCACCCATACATCTTTCCATTAAGCGCTGGAAAGTGCTTGGCGCGTTAGTGATCCCCTGTGGCATACGATTCCACTCCCAAAAGCCTAGAGGGCACACAAACGCTGTCTTTTCCTTGTCACTCTCTGTCATTTCTATTTGGTAGTACCCACTTTTTAAATCCATTACAGAAAACCACTGAGACCCGCTCAGGGCAGAAAAGGATTCCTCAAGATTTGGTAATGCGTATGCGTCCTTAATGGTTTGCATGTTCAAACGTCGATAGTCCACGCATAGTCGGACATCCCCATTTTTCTTTTTTACCACAACTATAGGTGATGCAAAGGGAGATTGGGATTCTCTAATGATTCCTGCTTCAAGGAGAGTTTGCAAATGATGCCTCACTGCATCATAATCCTGTGGGTGAATTGGGCGAGGGCGTTGTTTGAAAGGCATCTCATCCTTAAGTTTTATTGAGTGTTTGACTTTTGTTGCATGCCCATAGTCAAGATCATGAAGTGAAAAGATGTCAGAGAAACTGTTTAACTTTTCTGTCATATTGGCTTTCCACTTCTCAGGAAGTGACTTCCCAAATTCGAATATCAAGCTAGAACTAGGCTGCTTGTTTGTCTGGCTAGCTGACTGTTGTTGACTACTACAACTAGCCGGGTTTTGAGTTGGCACGATCTCTTTAACAGCACTGAGTCTGCCAATGACACATCTAACAGGTAGGAAGATGTCACGATCAGTTTCATTCCTCAAAACTACAGGTACTTTGTAGGGGGTGTCTTTTGGAAGATTAATGAGACAACAGTCGACCAATATTCCCCCAGGTAAAGACGACGTTGTAGGTTGCTCAAGTAGGACACAATTTTCATTTGTTACCCTATCAATATTTGCATATCCCTCTAGTACTATTTTCTGACCAGCAGGGATTACACTTGGTTCATAATTCCTGAGATTTACAAGACCCAAGTGGCCATCTGAACTCTGCTTGTGCCTAATCTGTAGGGTTTTCAAGACTTGGTGATAGCCACAGTATGGGCTGGTTCGAATGGCATCGTCAGCACAGAACTGATCATAAAGAGGATCTAGTGTATTAGTTCCGATTAACAGTGGAGTGAGACTATTGGAACGAACGTCTGGCACTACTAGGGCAAGTGTCTCAATTTCAGGCTGACTGACTATGAACTCTTTTGGGAACTGTAGTGTAACTTTAACATAACCTATGTATGGCACTGACTGGCCATTGGCCCCTTCAATCTCTAATAAATCAGCAATAGGGTGAATGGCCTGATCTGATAGGCATTTGGTATAAAAGGACTGGGACATGGTTGTTACTTGCGAACCCGTATCAAGTAATGCGTTACACTCGAGCCCATTAACTTTAACATTAGCAGTGCTTTTACTTCCAACTAGCCCTTTTGGTAACATTCTATTTTGTGTTACCCTGTGTTCTTTGATTTTAACTTTTAGTTTTGTTTCTGGTTCACTTGTGGGACGCTTGGATTCATTTGTTTCTATTTGTCCCTCAATAGAAACGTTGCTCAGTTTAACTGCTTTTCAGGGGTCAGATTTTCTTTCTCCCAAGCTTGTTGTTTTTCCTTTAACAGATTTCTCTTTGCAGATACTAATGTGGGATTAGGAGGATCATGACAGCTAGTGGCAATATGCCCATCCTCGCCACAACGAAAACAGTACCATGGTTTTGGTTTTTGTTTTGCTACTGCGGGTGTGGCTTCTGAGGTAGGTTTTGAGGTTGGTGTCTTTTTGATGATTGATTTCTCTTTTTGTTTCTCTTTTTCCTTTTTCTTGGCAGGTTTTTGGGGAACAGACAGTTCTCGTTTGGGAGTTGAGAGGGCAGCAATTTGGGCTTGGAGGTCGACAATTTGTTTTTGGATCTGTTGCATGATCAATGGGGGGTCTGGGAAGGACGGCTGCATATCACAGGGATCTGAAAGATATGCCTCATGCATGTGTACTGCAGCTTGCACTTTTGGTTTGTGAAACCCCAAATGTTGTTTCATTCGGTTTGCTTTTGCAGTTTGTTTGTCTTCTTCTGTTCTTAGAAGGAGTAAGAATTCTGGGAAAGTGGGTGGGTTATCTTTTCTTTGTTCAAGCTGAAGTGCATTTATCAGGGCATTGTTCCAGCAGCCTCTACAGAACTGCTTGAGGAGCTGCTTGTCCGAATCCTGGGGAGAAATGGTTCTCAATTTCACAATCCGGTTCAACAGTGTCTGTAATCTTTGAAGATAGTTAGAAGGTTTCTCACCCGAGTTTTGATTGACACTGAGAAACTGAGCAAATAGCTCATCTCCATCTTCCACTGTAGCATAAGCTGAATCAAGTAGGTCTAGGAACGCTTTTGGATTTGCGTGGGGACCTAGCGATTTGACTACTGTCGATGCAGGGGGCAGTAAGCTATCAACAATGCGCCTTACAGCCTGAGCACTGGAAACAGTGGTATCAGCTAAGTGGCACTCAATATTGCTTCTCCAAGTGTCATAATCAACCTCAAAGTTTGGACAAGGAACTCGTCCAGAAAAGGGTCTGAGTTTGGCTGGGGCATGTATCTGAGAGGAAAGGTCTGAACTTTTGACTATGTGTTCGACCACTACACGCTGCACTTCAGGGGGGTTGAGTTGTTCGGGAGAAGGCTGAAATGATGGGGCTGATGCTCTTACAGTGATCATGGCAGCTTCAGAGGTCCTTCCAATAAGGTTCGGCAGTTCCACAGTTTGGTCCTGCCCACAAATCTCCGAATCTGTTGGAGTGGCATCAGGGGAAACAGGACCTTGTGCTGTTTCAGCAGGTGCTACTACTGCTCTTTGATATTCTGGTTCTGCACCCTGAAAAGATTCATTAACTAGACCAGTAATTCTAGTCAGCTCATCACGTAACAGGTGTTCAAAAGGTTTGCCACTGAATTTAGCAATATCTTGCAGGTCTGACAGAAATGACTTGGTGAGATCGGTACCTTTTTCACAAGAGTATACACTAGCTAAGGCCTCAATGTGGAAGACAACAGCAGCATCTGAATCACTTGTTCTATCAAGAGGTAAATCTTTCTCAAGTGTCTCCAACGCAAAACCAGATGCATACTCTATAATGACTTTACCGAAAAGCTCCGAGGTTTGTTCTGAAACCTTGATACATCTGTTAATAGATCCAAATTGCTTCAAAAACTCAATAATCTCTTCGTCTATAGTGGTATTGGTCAAACCTGTTACAATGACAGCATTGGGAACCTTAACATTTTCCTTTTCAATCACATTCATTTTGGCAAAATTGTACCAATTTACCTTCAAAGACACTTTAAGGGTTACTGTTATTGCTACTCAAAGCTCCTGGCTGGCTCGCCACGTTTTACCGTGTAACCCACTTCAAGGTATGTACACGTCTCAACCTCTAGGTTCGTAGGAGCTGAGAACATAGCAATAATCAATAAACACCAGTAATTTAGTTAAAGGTAAACTGAACAATACACAATAGTGAACAATACAATTACAATCACAATTACAACCTATGGGCCCAGAATAAACTAAAATAAATGTTCCTTTAAAGATGGTTTTTCCGAAAGTGTTGCCTTGCAACTTCAATCAATGTCCAAGTCAAATAGTCAGGGGAATAGTCAAGTCATGGGATGTATCCACAGTAGGCTCTTGCTGGTGTCGGTCAGTGGGACTGACACAATCCTACCACAGGATCCGTCGTATGGAGTGGTAGGGGCTCACAGTTCGACTGGGAAGGCTCGCCATCAATGGGTCATCTCCTCAACCTCGTTGAACCCAAGGCTGGGACATCACTTTTCCACGTAGGCAAAAAACCTGACCTGTATTTGCAAAACAGGTTTTACAGTCCAATTTCTCAAATGCAGTCGCAATTCACATAGATTCACATAAAGATCCCAATAGAGGTGTTGTACAACATAAACTTATCTTATCAATTGGAAAAATAACTAAAGATAGTTAATAATAGGTAACTACAGTTATTTCCCAAATAAATGGTTCATATTGTCAAAATATATAATTTTAACCAATAATAACTACAATGAATTGTAAGGATATAATCACATTTTACCAATGAATTCACTCATGAAAAACACATTCACTTGTACAGTGAATTGCGTATACCATATTCTGGTATGTCTGTCTCTTTGCAATCCCTTTAACATAGGATTTTAGATTGTAAATAAAAGAAATGAATTACATTGTTTTTAATTACAAAAATCACAGCTCTGCTGGTTTTAATCATTTTAGATAAGTAACTAATGACAATTTTTATCTTAAAATGCTTTTTTTTCTTTCACAGTCACATTTAGCGTGTGTGACTCTTTTACAGTATAAACCATACATACTGCACCTTCAATGACAGAGCGTGTCACCATGAATTTCCTTCTTAAATAATCAAATAAATGATTTTAACAATATGTTCCTTTACAAAATTAACTTAAAATGTACAATATACACAAAAATAATTTGCTAGCATTGCCCTTACGGGGGCATCATAATACATACAGTCAATGAGAACATGTGAGTGCTAGCTTACCAAGAAGATAAACTCAGGAGTGCTTCAACAAAATAAAAGTACTTCTTCAATGGTTCTGTCACTTCTAAACAGGAGTTTTGACCATATTAGAACATAAACTTCAACAATTGTAATTTTCAAACATTACATTTTGTTTTTCATACCTTTTTCTTTGTTTTTCAACTGAGATGGGAGAGAAAAGGCCATGCTCTGTGCATCACTGAGCAAGGGTTTAGCTATCTGTGTATCTGCATACCACTTCCTGTCTCCCGTCAAAATAAACTTCCGGTTTTCAAAATAAAACCATTTATATATGAAACGTGAACTAAAACAGAATCTCAACATATATATATATTTTTTTAACCTTTTAACCAGGCAGGTTACATTTATAACAGGGCTGAACGTCGTTTTGGACCGAAAATCGAGATGTCAGACAACACGGTTTTGGGATCGTCAAAGCCGCGTTTTAGACTTGGTTAGGACCTGGTGTAGTCCTGGTTCAGTCCTGGTTCAGTTCTGGTTCATTCATGGTTCAGTCCTGGTTTAGTCCTGGTTCAGTCCTGGTTTAGTCCTGGTTCAGTCCTGGTTCAGTTCTGGTTCATTCCTGGTTCAGTCCTGGTTTAGTCCTGGTTCAGATCTACTTCAGTCCTGGTTCAGTTCTGGTTTAGCCATGGTTTAGACCTGGTTCAGTCCTGGTTTTGTCCTGGTTCAGTTTTGGTTTAGCCCTGGTTTAGACCTGATTCAGTCCTGGTTTAGTCCTGGTTTAGACCTGGTTCAGTCCTGGTTTAGTCCTCGTTCAGTTCTGGTTTAGTCCCAGTTTAGACCTGGTTTATTCCTAGTTTAGATCTGTTGTAGTCCTAGTTTAGACCTGGTTTAGTCCTGGTTCAGTCCTAGTTTAGTCCTGGTTTAGACCTAATTCAGTCTTGGTTCATTTCTGGTTTAGTCCTGGTTTAGTCCTAGTTCAGTCCTGGTTCAATTCTGGTTTAGTCCTGGTTTACACCTGGTTCAGTCCTGGTTTAGACCTGGTTTAGTCCTGGTTCAGTCCTGGTTTAGTCCTAGTTTAGACCTGGTTCAGTCCTGGTTCAGTCCTGGTTTAGTCCTAGTTTAGACCTGGTTTAGTCCTGGTTCAGTCCTGGTTTAGTCCTGGTTCAGTCCTGGTTTAGTCCTAGTTTAGACCTGGTTCAGTCCTGGTTCAGTCCTGGTTTACTCCTAGTTTAGACCTGGTTCAGTCCTGGTTCAGTCCTGGTTTAGTCCTAGTTTAGACCTGGTTCAGTCCTGGTTCAGTCCTAGGCCATCGATGACTGACCCTGTTTTAATGACTGACATTTTGTAGACGGGAAAAGTTTAAGTTTCTTTAAGTGCGGCGTTAAACTTTACTATCGTCATGGAGACCAAACCAGACCAGGTTACAGGTCAGATCTGTGGAGAGGCGTTTCTGAGCTATAAAACCACCTGTAATTGAATAAATGTAAAGTAGATCTGTTTAATGTGGCAACAGATCTTTCCCCTTTCCAAACTATTTCCTATTAATATTCAGAGTTGTGGTATTTTAAGTTTTCCAGGACTGTTTGAGACGAGAGTGAAACGCTAAACAAGAATCTAATGCATTTGAAAACATGTTTGTACAAGTCTAAATTACAGAGTTACGAGATTTTTTTCATAATAAAACTGGATGCTATGTCGTTTTATTTAAGGACAGATACATATATTGGATTTTTTTTTCTGAAGAAATGACCCAATATTTGTTTTTCTGTCTAAGGATTTATTCATCTCTTTTTGATGAACAACTTTACTTAAATTTTCTGTTTCATATATTTTTATTCATGTGTAAACAAATATTGATATGTCATTCAGACAAGACATGTACGCACATCTTTTTCATTTTTATGCCGAGAAAACACAAGCTTACAAAACTAACAAAAACAAATCACTCAGACTTTGAGGAAATATGAAGAAATATGAGTAGCATCATACAATATAATAACAATAGAAGAAATACGAGTAGCGTCATACAATATAATAACAATAGAAGGATAATAAATATACTACTATTATGAATAGGGCCCAACCAATATGGATTTTGTTGTGGCCGATATGACACAATGGGAGTTGGAGCTGCCGATATAATCACCGATATATTTATGACGTAAAAATTCACTGTAAATCTTCAATTGTTTATAAAACTTAGGCTTGGCTCTATTGGATTTTCATTTGCATTTATTTAAGCAACATGTATTGTTCTTCTGCCTCTTTACGTCATATTTAAAGACAGTAGGTCGGCCTAATGGTGTTTTTATATGATATTCTAGCCAGTAAAGAAAGTTCTGTTAGTAAACTACCGCTGTTAGCCTTTAGCGGTAAATGTGTGTGCGCCGCAGTAATTAATGATCTGCTAAATGCAGATAAATCACACCTCTATTCACAGCTCATTTCCATATCAGTGCGTGTCCAGTAACATACGGCCACTATAGTCACTTTACAGTCGCTAACAGAAGAGAAAACAGCCTGTCTATATGTGCGAGCTACAGCAGCTAATCACTAACCAATGAGAAAGAACCAAAACGAGCTTCAAAACCGACACATTTCAACACTCAGCCTCACACAGGCTCCTCTCAGATCACAAGTCTGCACTAAGAACTGTCCTTTTAATCCAGACTCACACTGAGCGTCTGGAAAAAGAAAATAATCTCAGTGTTGCGCACATGGATCTGTGGCTGCGGCTGTAAACAAACACACATGGGGGTGCGTTCAGGGGCAGGACGACGTCACAGACACAGACAAACGACTCCACAGATAAACACTGATGCGGCGCCACATATCAGGACATTTATCTGTCTGTAAATTGGATTAAATGGGCAGAATATAGAGAGTCTGAGCTTTATAACAAGGTACAACATGTCCACGTGGAATATCGGCCCATATCGGAAAGATTTTGGCCGATAGCCGATATGTTTCCAAGAGCCCATATCGGCCGATAACATATAACTGATATATCGGTCGGGCCCTAATTATTAATAACAAGTATAAATAGTAATAGTAATTAAAAATAATAAATATAAAAATAAAATAATGTATAAAAAAGTGTGGTTGGCTTAGACTGTTTCAAAAAAGTCAATAAATGGTTGCCACTTTCTAAAAAACGTGTTTATGTTACCTTTCTTGGAGTACCTATTCTCCTCTACTTCGTCATTTTAGTCTGGGTCATTCTTGGTCATACTATTCTGTTATACGGCCGGGCCCCCATCAGAGTCAGGAGCGATAATGTGGCCCGCAGAGAAGAAAGTTTGGTGACTCCTGACGTAGCTCAAGACAACAAGGACTGAACTGACCACCAGTATTTTTTAATTGGGTCAGACTCTGTTAAAAAAGCCGCTGCCTTAGCAATTTGTTCGCAAATTGAGGGTTTGATTGTGGTTGTGCTGCTCTAATCTGATACAAAAAGGACAAATAATGCGGCTCCCCTTTATCTCTGAGTGCACAACGCTGCTTTTGATCCATCTGAGGCAAGAGTTATTTGATGTATTTTACTTGTGTCAGATTTAAATGCAGCAACAGAACATCTTTAGACGTTCATTTTTGTCCACTTGCACAGCCCTGAGAAAGAGCAGTGTGTACATCTGCGAGCGACGAGGCCAGTGAGGAGGAGGTATGCAGATGAAGATAGAGCTGATGAAGGGCATTATCAGATGAAGGAGCCGAAATTATGAAAGAAGAAAAAATAAAACACTCAGGAGAAACCCAAGGACAAGTGGAAATAGCCTTTTAACAAGTTTAACAACTCAAATTCAGCGCTGTGTAAGAACATGGTGTTTCTTTGCCGTTCGGCCGGGTTGCTTTATTTGTACACATTTGTTTAGCAATTTGAGAGGCTGATTCCCCTTTTTAATTTCATTATTTTTCTTGGCCCTCAAGTTTCGAAGTGAATTGGCCCCTGTTTGAGTGTCCTTTTGAGGATCTTAGCAGGAATAATGGTTCGAGGACTCATTCTAACCTGTTATAAAAGCTTCTATTTGAATTTTCTCTGTACTGAGCAGTTCATTATATGGTCCCCCGCAGGCCCATCGACAGAAATTTGGGGGCTCGGGACAAGAAGCCTCACATGGGCCCCCCTCTAATATAAATTAAGAGGAAGAAGGTCTAATTCTGGGCCCCGAAAACCCTGGCACCCTGGACAACAGCCCCCTTTTTCCGCCTGTCTACTAGAGATGCAACGATATGGTTTTCCCACAAGTCGATATGTATCTCACGATACACGAGTCATGATAGTTCTTTTTTTTTAATGAATCTGTACCTCCCCATCAGCAGTGTCGTGCATCAACACTGACTTAGCTCCTGACAGTGTCCGGTGAGACAAGTTCTTCCCTGGTTTCAGTGCTGATGAAAGTGTCCGGCATATTGGCTGCGGTCACGAAAATGAAGTGTTTTTCTTCTCAAAACAATATGTGTTCAAAACAGTGATACATTTGCATCACGAAACAAGAACCATGAAAAAGTCAGACCTCATAATCGCTTGGTACTATTTTCTCTCCCCTCATATCACCGCACGTTGACGCTAAATGAAGCTGCACACGAATCCAACACTTTTTTCAGTAGTTCGGCAGTGTTTACGTGCTCAGACTTTTGGCCGCAGCGACGCGATAGAGCTAACGTGAGAACTACAGCGATAAGTATATAAGCTTTTATAAGAATATATATAAAAATGGTGCAGACTTGTGATTCTCCAGGCTGGAACAACAAAACTCCAGGTTCTTCAGCTTGTCCCACTCTGTCCCTCCTGTTTCTCTCTCTGCAGTTCTGACTCCATCTGCTGAATTTGGGCATCAGTATATTCGGGTTCATAAAGAAAAAATAAAAAAATAAAAAAATAAATAATGCATCAGTTTTATATAGCGCTTTTTCTGGACACTCAAGACAGACAGACAGATCTCCCCTTGGCTCTGTGCTAAAGGCCACGTCTTCACCGTCGGTGTTTTAGTCACACATGTTGTCATGACCTTTACGAGCAGGAAACACAGTGAAACAGGCGCAGCGCCACCTGGAGGCAGCGCAGTGATACGACCGGAGAGAAGAGAGAGTATGAGATCTAACTTTTTTCAGTTCATGTTTTGTGACGCAAATATATCACTCTTTTGGACACATATTGTTTTGAGAAGAAAAACGCTTTATTTTCGTGACCACAGCCAACTTGCCGGACACTTTCATCAGCACCAAAACCGGGGAAGAACTCGCCTCACTGGATGCTGTGTTGATGCATGACACTGCTGGCGGGGATGTCATATAGCTTCATGTCAAAAACCCCGAACTATTCCTTTAAAACGCAAAAATGAGTCTAATATTATAACACTACGATGTTAATGAAACATACATAACATATAGTACATTACAGTACAACTACTGTACAGTTATAGTTCAGATGTGACATATTTCAGTTCATTTGGTTCAATAAGTCACAGCTCAGAGTTTTTATTCAGTGAAAATAATATAGACTGTAATAATATAGAGCCAGAGTGGTACATCGGCGACTTGTGGACATCACCAGGTTGTTGATTGTGGCCTGGGGGATGTTGTCCCATTCCTTTCTTAGCAGCCGTTATGGGGAACTGAACCCGCTGGCAGACACAGCCATCCAGAACATCCCAAAGGTGTTCGATAGGTGACATAAAATCTGCTAATCCTGTAGTTTACATCTGTACAAACATGCTCTGAAGTGTAATTCTCCTTTTATTTTGTCCGTTCATATTTCTGTCATTTGTCATTCCTCCCAGACCTGCTTAAAACAGGAACTTTGAACAAAATCCTAGTACTAAAACACATACAAAAATCTGAAAACTTCTATATTTTTCCCAAATCGTCCAGTCCTACTTTGGTTGCATAATTTAATTTCTTGGGCTGATGGGTTCAACAACTTTATAAGCACCTTACACTTCCCTCTGTTGATTTTCCACTGCACAGGCCAAAGCCCAAAAGACTCAATCGCCGATGTCATTTCTAATCTTCTAATCAAATTTATTTAAGTGAATTATATTTTTTGAAAAACGCAAAAAAAAAACAAAAAAAAACATGCCTGAACCATTTTCTTTCAACAATTTCAGTTTCTCTTCTTCACCGTCAGTAGTCGATTCTCACTTGTTGCTCCTGGCGGCTCGAGACTCTCGCCGCCGCTGGAGTCGACAATCGAGGCTTTTGAGCTTTTGCATGTGCAGTGGGAAATCAACAGAGGTAATGCTAAACCTGCTTATAAAGTTGTTTTCTAACGTTTCCAGACACTAATGAGTGAACCAGGCAGAGCGTTTTGTTTGTTAGACTCGTGGCTGTTGTAAGATGGGTTAAAGTGGTGTTAAGCTTCTTCAGTGTGAAGCAAATTGGCGTTTTACGTGGAAGTTCAGAACTTGCCCCCATCACTACACTAGTTTGTTGCCTTGACAGACTCACTGCCACAGTGAGATCTCCACCGAGGAAACACTGATCTGTGCCGTTTTTTGGCTTCTGACAGAATTCGACCTCCTCTAACAACGAACTTTAGCTTCAAATGTGCCGGAGTTCCCCTTTAACTCAAATTAAATGTGCTAAAAATAAGTAATTTCAGCAGGTCAAAGAAAAGTACAGCTCTAAACTATAGTGGAGTAGAAAGTACAGACACACATTCTCAAATATAGTGAAGTAAAAGTAAAAAGTATCCACTGTAAAATTGACTTTACCCATTTACGCCTCTGCAATTCTAGGGTAAAGGTCCTTATCTCCTGAGGGTTTTTGAAGAATTGTGATTTCGTTTATGAAAACCTTAATATCTCAGCCTCTGAAGCTCGTAAGAACATGAAATAAATTGCATTTTAAAGGCAAGACTCTCAGCTTTTATTAAATTGCGTCACAAAATTTGATGAAATGAAAAATGAAATGACATTTGTGACATGAAAATGAGGACAAATCAACAACAATGCTGCACTACGCATTTTGTATTGTACTTTTCTATTTCAATCCCTTCCACACCTGATTTTGACAATTTTTGACACCGGAAAAACTTGAAAATGAAGCCTGAGCAGTGAAAGAGGAGTATTACACTTCTATGGGATATTAACTATTAACACATAACATATTTACCATGTTACCTAAGGTTGGCTGGCATCCAAATTTTGATACCGTTAAACCATTTTACCGGGGTATACAGTATTACCGTGAGTAATTAAGAATTATTTTGTAGCTGCACTTAAACCATTCAGAAACAGAAGAGCAGCTTTACATTTGAAGATGAGGCACAAGTTCTGATCAAACCAAATCGAAGGAATCGTACTACTAACTGTAAAGACGGTTTGAGTAGGGCCCGGGAGAGATCGCTAGATTACTCAAACGTCATGACATCTAAAACCTTTTCAGACATTGTAAATATCGTGAATTACAAGTTTAAATTACGTTTCTTTGCTTAAATTCATTGCGTTGGTGAAGCATCAGCTAAAAAAACAGAGAGAACTACATAGACCATGATCCTTTGCGCGGTTTCAGTCCAATTTACATGAACAAATAACTGTTATTACGCACTTTTAAATCTTAATTATTTGGATTATGATGAGAGAAAAGTAGCATATTCACAATTTTGTTAACCTCCACAAAATACTGCAATAAATATCGTATGATAAGATGCATATGAAATGATTTGGACATCGTTGCATCTCTAGTTTTTGATGAGTAAATAATCTTATAACACGATAGAAAGCTCCAAATAGTCGATTTGGCATAATTTCCCCTCTTTAAAGTCCAAAACCAGTCAAGTCAAAGGCATTTCTAATGAGTATCCTTTGTTGTATCACCCTGACATCTTGTAATTCTATATATTTACCAATAGCTGTGGTTATAAGCTCACCAAAATATAATTAATTTATGATGTCTAGACCAGAAAACAGTACAATTTGATGCGAGTAAACAAAGGGACCACGATTTCGCTGTATTTATTTCATTTCAATCATCTTTTAGCTACAAAAGTGTCATAATAATGGGATTTTGAGTGTGTAACCACGGCCATTGTGGTTGGTACGGAAGTGATTTAAGATAATTAGTAGACAAGTAATATTATAATTATACGATCAATCAAACCGCGATAAATCTGGGAGATAGTTCTGTGTATGCTTGTCACAATAAATACTATATTGACTTAACTTTCAATCCTGACGAGATACAATTCCCATTCTCCAGAAAGATTTGTAAAAAATATATCGTCCAGTACAGTTCTAATCAATACTTTTGTCGTTGGAACTCTGAAAAAACACATTTGAATCGTTTTTATTCTGAATTTATGTGGATAAAGTATATATTTTGTGTGTTTAAAAACTCAAAATGAGAAATTCACCTTTTAAATTTTCAAGCCCTGAAATTCAGCTGTCAAAATTCGCAGTGAAAAATTTTGCAGCAAAGATCCAAAATGCCAAAACAACAAATCAAAACAATCAGTCCTATAGTGAGTCGATCGAACTTCGTAACAAACAGGAAACGGTGTAAAGGAACAATCTGATTCTGAGTTTTGACTGTTGAAGGGCCGGAAAACAATTATGTTGAATATTTAGAAAGTCAATTGTTCATTTTTATTTTGAAACCACACTGAAAATGTACACTTAACAATTCAGCAATGGAAATTCAGGATAAAAACAATTCAAACATGTTTTTTCAGAGTTAAAAACATTCGAAGTGAGAAATTCAGCTGTATTTAACATCCAAAATCTGATGAAACAAATGATCTTCCACATGTAACTCACTAGCATTTTATGTTTTTGCCCAATCCAAATGTGAACACAGGCAAAGAAAATCTCACATGATCATCTCGTGGTGATTTTGTTTTGCAAGATCTTGTGGCCAGATCTTTTCCCATCCTTACTGAGTACTTTTTTCTTTGCAGTCTTACCCACTCCACAGAGCACCCGAGGCAAAACTATTAGAACTCCAGACTGTCCATGTGAACGTCTGTGTCCAGAGAATAATTTTACGTAAAATTTATGTACGTTTTAAGTAAAACCAACCGTTGCATTTGAAGGATTTATGTCTGAGCAGCAGTGAGTTGTACTTCCTGATTGAAAGCTAGGCCGCGGCGGACTGATACAGGAGAAAATAGTCTCTCGACATGCGACGGTTCATGCGATGCAAGGTTAGTTTTATTTCAGACATTATTCTATCCACACAGACGTTCACATGGACAGTCTGGAGTTCTAATAGTTTTGCCTCGGGTCTGTGGAGTGGGTAAGACTGTTTTTTAGTGGCAGGACAATTATGGCCATTGACATGCACTAGCCTAGCACCAGCGACCTCTGCAAATACAAGGACTGAACGGAAGATTTTAAAAAGTGTCTCCACACGTCTCCTACACTCTGAGGAAATGAAGCCCTATGTCCGAAACTCTGAACTGTCCCTTTAACCTCAAGATCTGCTTACACAATATATCTGTACTGGGACAAGACAAATGTTTATCATTTTTAACACACAAACCCTGCGTGTTTAAACTGAGTTCTTCTCTCAAACAGAAAACGCTCCTTGTGATATCATGTGGTACTACAGGAAGTGCGCCACTGTGTTTCCACACCTTCACTCAAATTATTCATCTGATTTCAGCCCCGGAATTGCCAAAGTCTACTGAACTAAAGGCAAAAAGGAAATGTGAACAGAACATTTTGAGCTTTGGAGGTGTAGTCAGACTAATAATAAAGTAAAAAAGTGTTACTCAAAGGTGTGAATGAAACAAAACACAACTCTGGGTTTGTTTTTGAGGAGGTAACAGCATTATAACATGACTTAAAGCTCACAAGAGTCAGTTTTGTGTCATATAGGACCTTTAAATATACATGCTGTAGCAGTATACGATCACAGAAAGGTAAAATAATTTGGCCTTACTCTTAATAACTATCTAGAAAATGGATTGTTAACTATAAAAACATTAAGCCGGAAAATTGGACAAGACAGAGTAGCCATTATATGAGGTTAGCCCCAGTCTGTTAGGGAGGTGATGGAGGGACCGTCGTACGTGCTCTGTTTTCAGATAGAGCCGTTCTGAATCCCCGCCGGACTTAATACTGTCTCTGTACTGTCCGACACTGAAGGGTTCTGGTCCCCGGGGACGTGATTCAAAACAATAGGAGGGACCGAGAGGGGCCTCTGCGGGATGAACACAGCGGGATGTCCTCCTTTAGCGGCAGAGGACGGAGCGGTTTAAAGACACAGACTTTATCACACGGAGGCTGACTTTGACTGTCCCTTCCCCACTCTTAAAGGACAATAATAGAATCCATACGGCCGCTCAATGGGGCTAATATGAGGCTAATTGGACACTAATTTAGATTATTCTCATTTATTATGCGTGTTAGCGAGAACAAAAGAGCAGATACGTGTGGGCATGGCTGGAATCTAAATATATATCTGTTTTATATAAGGAGAAACAAAACAAATGGAGTGATCTAACCTGGGACACAGACTTTCAGATACATTTCAGATGCATTTTTTTGGTCGACCGATCAATCGCCAGGTCATGTCTTAAAGGGACAGTTCTGAATTTTGGACATAGGGCCTCATTTCCTCGTGAGCCAGAGTGTTGGAGACGTGTGGAGACACTTTTTTTTAATCTCTCATCCAGTTCTTGTATTTGCAGAGGTTGCTGGTGCCAGGCTAGTGCATGTCAATGGCCATAGTCGTCCTGCCACTAAAAACAGTCTGACCCACTCCACAGACCCGAGGCAAAACTATTAGAACTCCAGACTGTCCATGTGAATGTCTGTGTCCATAGAATAATTTTAGAAGTAAAAGCAACCGTTGCATTTGAAGGATCTGAGCAGCAGTGAGTTGTACTTCCTGATAGAAAGCTCAGCAGTGGCGGACTGATATATGAGAAAATAGTCCCTCAACATGACGATTCATGAGATGCAAAGTTAGTTGAAAATGTACACTTTACAATTCAGCAACGTAAATTCAGGATAAAAACAGTTCAAACATGTTTTTTCAGAGTTAAAAACATGAGAAACTGACATGAGAAAGTGAGAAACTGAACTGGATTTAACATCCAAAATCTGATGGAATAAATGCTCTTCCGTATGTAACTCACAAGCACTTTACTGTTTTGCCCAATCCAAATGTAAACACAGGCAAAGAAAAATCTCACGTGAATGTCTGTGTCGTTAGAATTGAAGGATTTATGTCTGAGCAGCAGCAGCGAGTTGTACTTCCTGATAGAAAGCTCGGCAACAGCGGACTGATATATGAGAAAATAGTCCCTCAACATGCGACGATTCATGCGATGCAAGTTTAGTTTTATTTCAAACATTCTATCAACATAGACATTCACATGGACAGTCTGGAGTTCTAATAGTTTTCTTCGGGTGCGCTGTGGAGTGGGTAAGACTGTTGTTAGTGGCAGGACAATTATGGCCATTGACATGCACTAGCCTAGCACCAGCGACCTCTGCAAATACAAGGACTGGATGGAATATTGAAAAAAGTGTCTCCACATTTTTCCAGCACTCTGGATCACCAGGAAATGAGGCCCTATGTCCAAAATTCCCAGCTGTCCCTTTAAGTCCAACCAGAATTTATTTAGTCGAATACAGCTCTACATCATGGATCTATAATAAAAACTGAATAAACATTCCCCCTGTGTCCTGGTTGGAGACGACTAGTGGCCGCTCCAGGTACTGCAGCTTCCGGGAGCTTGGGCCCAGAAAAATTCTCCCACTGAACCACAATGCATTTCTGGGGAATTCAAACTATATTTTCACAACATAAACTTCCTCAAAGTCAAAAGTTAGTTTTGTTCTCCTAAACTCACTCTGAGCCCACGTTTGCTCTGCTCTAGCAGCTTTTGCTCTGATTGGTCCAAACGCTCCACGTCGTGCACATTACAGACGTCACACGGGTGGGAGGAGCTCGCCCATAATGAGAAAGTAAATGCGGAAGAGAAAATTGTTTTTGAGCCCATGCGCCAACGAGCACAGACCACTGAAAACAATACGACGCCATCTTGGGTCCACCTTCGGATTTTATTATAGTTAGGGTGACCAAACGTCCGGTTTTCCCTGGACATGTCCAGTTTTCACATCCGGTCCTGGGCGTCCGGGTTTTTTTTTTTTCATAAACAGGGAAATGGCCTGGTTTTCACTACCTTTTGTTAGACCATTAAATTAACCCGCACTAGAGCTCTGTGCATACGTGTGGTGGGACATGTCACGTAATCCCTGAGCACCTTCACTGTGGAGCTCTCTGCAGATACAGTCAGTCAACCTGCGACGCGCCGAATGGAAGGCTACACCCACCCACCCCTGTTAAGGTGTCCTGGTTTTCACAAACGGAAATATGGTCACCCTAATTATAGTTAATTAACAGCAAATCATTAATTAATAATAACACTTTTTATTTATTAGGCTATTTATTTATTTCTGGACACCCGAGGTCGCCTTACACAACATAAACAAATTAAGTACAATTAAAACATATAGTTAAAAGCTACAGTTAACGTGGGACAGTATTTAACTGATTGATTGTATTTAGTATTGCATTTTATTAGCATTTAGTATTTATTATTTAGTATTTAGTAATGTATTAGACAGTATTTTAATTGATTGCTTGGATTTAACTGACGTACAATTACCTATCAGCTCTTGTGTTAGTTCTAGGCTCTACATCGATCCTTGTCACCGTGTTTGTTTTAGTTTGTTTTGGGCGCTGTCGTCTCTGTGATGATCGGTGTTAACCAGAGGGTCGAGCCAAAATACAGAAGCTGTAGCAGAGTAAGATAGATTCTTGTGAGTGTGTGAACTCACAAAAATTGCAGGAATTCTTCTTGTTCTTTATTATTTTTGTGAGCACTGGTAGAGCACTTGTACATTTGTTTGTTTTAATGGTTTTTTGTGCAGAAGTTTGGAAATGTTTCAGGTAAAAAATGAGGAGGTAACAGCGTTCTAACATGGCTAAAGCTCACAAAAGGTCAATTTTGCGTAATATAGGACCTTTAAAATACCTATAAACTATCTGTTAAATTATGCCTCTGCTATTAAAGGTGCACTCTGTAACTTTTCTGGGAGGGGGTCCATTACCTGCTCATCTATATGTAACAGTACTAGAGCAACTTTGTTTGTTTTTAATGGTTTTCTGTGCAGAACTTTGGAAATATTTCAGGTTAAAAACGTGCTATATAAATAAAGTGCATTGGCTCTTACTGCACACGGTCCCAGACTCTACCTCTACCCTCTCCCCAGACGCTTCCTTCAGCTCCCTTGTGTATCCCGGGCGTACGGCTGTGATTGTGTAGCGTTGCCTTTTGGCTCTAACCCGACTCACGCCTTTTTGTTATGTGCAGCGCTCCGAAATGAGTTCCACGAGCGCGAAAAGGGAAAACGTCAAGACAGATATTGGAATCTGATGGAAGAATGGTCAAAGCGTCACAACAGTGGGAGAAAATCCAAATCCACTTTATTTTTGTAGCACATTATATAAACAGAACAATGTCCAAAGCGCTGTAAGTAAAAAGAGGGTCACACAAGTCACGCAGTGTTAAAAGACAGAGAGTAAAAGTGGGTCTTAAGACGAGACTCAATTTAACCTTCCCAGTCCTAAAACACTAAAACCAGTCAAATAGTTAAATAAAAGTACAATAAAATCAATCAAATAACATAAAAATATAATAAAATAAATAAAAAACACAGAGGGCCACACAACTCACGCGGTGTTAAACGCCAGAGAGTAAAAGTGGGTCTTAAAACGAGACTTAAAACACTCTTGGGGGGGCAAAGCGTTCCCGAGCCTGGGGCAACAAGCCGGAAAATCGAACTTTAGTTGCATCCAGTTGATAGAAAAGCTCAGACATCTTACGAAATAATCCATACTGACGCTAAAATAGGCTGAAGTGCGTCTGCTGCCGTCGCCATGTTCGCTTTGGTTCATTTGGGCGCTTCAGTTTGGCTTCGGCGCAAACTCCAGTGCTGCGACGGGATTGGTTCGTCCACTGAATTTGAAATAGGGATGTACCAGTAACCGAAATACTGTGATTTCGTATCGGCAAAAGTCTCGCAATAATATTGTGGGCCATCACAATATATCGAAATTACACCTTTCTTTGCTTAAGTTAATAGTTTTCGTGCAGCAATAGCTAAAAAAAGCAAAACAGAGGGAACTACATAGACCATGATTTTTTGCTCCGTTTCAGTGCAGACGACATGAAGAAATAACTTGACCCTGATGATGCATGAAATTCAGATGGGGTCAGGAAGTGTTTTGCTCCACTTTAAAACAGCACAATGGGTGACAGTGAGTACGCAAACAGTTTAAATGGGCCGACACAGACCTGCTATCGCGGAAAAATAAGTCTAGATATAGATTATGACCTGTACGATGTAGAGAAGTTGGACTTTTCATACAATCTGGGGGATTTTCCCGGCGTTGAGGCAATGGATATAATAAATTATGAATAAATCTGGTGCTGCAGACCTCGTATTACACTGCGAGCCAAATGAAAGCCTTTAAAAAACTGGAGGCTTCAACTATTAAATAGGACACTGCACGAGGATAACCTAAAATAATGATTAAAAAAGGTATAAAACGCCAGATTACAGCAGTAAGATAATAAAATTAGCACCAAAATTAGCTTTTTGCGTGACAAATTATAATGCAACAGTTTACCTGTCACTTATGATGCTTGTATTTCTAAATAATTGTCAAAAAAAACTTCCAAAATATTAATTCATAAATGTCACAATCTTTACCGGTTACAAAGTGGTCGCTGCAAACTCTACAGTAACATTGTCTGTTTCATTGTCGATCCACTTTTGTCATCTTTTTTCTGTACGTTTTTTTAAACTAACTGTTTTGTGACACTGCACTTTCGGTACAGGAAAAAAAAACGTCTTTCTCCCGCTTCGAGTGGTTGCAGTAAGCACAGACTGTACAGAATTTAGGCATTTTGGCACCGAGTCAATGGAATCTTAGGTCTTTGGATTACGACAAAGGATTATCAAGGTATTTTAAAAAGAAAAAGAAGCATATTCAGAGGTTTGTAAGCCTGCACAAAATATCGTAATAAGTATTGTACTGTGAGATGTATATCGTGAAAATAACGTTCAGAGAGCTATGGATGTCGTTTAATTTGAACCTTAAAGCGGAAGTATCTCAAGATTTTCAGACTTGTGAGTTTGTAATATCGTGAGGATCCGTGTTTGTTGTGTGACTTTATTTTTCTCAGCTCTTTCTTCTCCAGCTTCAAACCCACATCAGTCCCTTTAACTGCAACTCATCAAAGTCCGACGATGATCCATGGGACATTACCCTCTCGGATGGGTCTAAAGTCACCTCTGGTTTATTACAGACTCCGAGCTCCGTGTTTGTACGGGCCCTGCTGTGGCGTCCCTCTCTGCTCGGCTGCATAACTCCTGGTTCATTAGCATCATTAGCATCATTAGCATCATTAGCATTAGCCTCATACCTGTATTTCAGGTCAGGCAGAAGGGTCAGCAGGCATTAGCTCCGGTGGGCTGTGTCCCGCTCTGAACCCCGTTTCAAACCACTACAGTGTGCAGTATGACACACACTTATTAGGCAGCAGCAGACAGAGGGGAGGCCGGTGTCAATGGTGATGTATGAGGTCTCCGCAAAGGAAGTCAACAAAGGATCTAATAGTCATCTCTAATCTGGCACAAGCAACCTGCGAAATAAACCCGTAAAGGACCCATATTACGCTCTTTTCTGATCTATAATGTTTCCTCATCACAAACAGGCCTGGAGTTCTGTTTTGTTTTATTCACACACGTTTAGCACACAAACCCTGCAGATTTAGGCTTTAGCGTTCTTCTCTCCAACAGAAAACTTTGTTCTGTGCGCTGATATTATTCATATGAGGAAAACATGAAATAAAGTCGCTCCAAAACACATGGCGAATCCCGCTGAGCTTCAGTAGGGACTGTGGCATGGATAAATGTTTTGTAGCCTCTCTTCTCTGGCTGTCCTCACTGCTCTGAGCTGTTGTTATATCCATAAACTCACGGAGGAGCAGCAGGACCACTATCTGTCTCACTATTTTTAATAGTTATTTCTGCCGCTGGACTTCTTTTCTCCCCTAAAACGTTAGCTCTGCTGCAACAAGTAAACAAACAGCTCTGTGTGAGGACATCAATGCCCTCAGTGCAGCTGCGTTGGGGCGACAATCATGGTCACAAACACATCCATCCATTTTCTTCTGCTTATCCAAGGGGGCAGCAGTCTAAGCAGGGACTCCCAGACTTCCTTCACCTCAGACACTTCCTCCAGCTCCTCCAGGGGGACTCTGAGGTGTTCCCAGGCCCGGCGAGAGCCATAGTCCCTCCAGCGTGTCCCTCAAACATATTTGCAATAAAAAAAATTATTTTCACAAAGCCTGTCCACTTTTCTATGTTGATAAGGGTATTAAAATTATTATTCATGGGGCAAAAATGTGCAATTAATTTGCAATTAATCACAAGTTAACTATAACATTCATGAGATTAATCGTGATTAAATATTTTAATCGATTGACAGCACTATCTTATATTGATTTTATTTGCTAATCTTAGTATTTTTTGTATTTTTTATTGACTTGCTTATTTATTTATTTTATCCTTTATTTTATTCAGTCTTTGTGTTGGTAAAATGTGCTGTACAAATAACGTTGGATTGGATTTGGATAATTTCAGACCTGGAATTGCCAACCACTACATGAAAACTATCACTACATGACATCACAAGGTGGAACAAAACATTTTGAGCTTTGGAGATGTAGACAGACTAATAATAAAGATGTGTGAATGAAACAAAACTCAACTCCAGGTCTGTTTTTGAGGATTTAACAACATTATAATTTTTAATGTTCTTCCAATTATATAAAATCAGATGTTAAGTTCAGACTTACTTTTGTCTGCCCAAATACTTTTTACCCTGAGTAATTTGTTGGATCAGGACTTTTTTCTCTTTTTTTCTTCTTTTTAAAAAAAAAAGTTATAACAGAAACAGTACTACTTTTGGCTATTTTACACTTCTAGATTAGTATAAACTCACTGTAATCCCCATGCTTTGTTTTAATTCTCACATTGCGTTTGCATTAAATCTGTTTCTGCCCCGCTTTGACTCCACACACCAGCATCTGTGGGTAGTTAGCATGAGCCACCGCTGAGCCCTATTATCCAATGTAGCAGCGTCAGCGAACTCCAAAACATTTACCAACAAACTGTAATCCCCCTACCCCGGCCCTGTTCCTCTGGAGGGCTGCTCTCTGCACTGGACCAGGGGCTGGAGCTGGACTGACATCCCATAATAATAACATTAACACCAGGAGAGTCAACACTGAGCCAGTAATGACATATCAATCACCGAGACAGATGGAGCAGTGGACTCTGGCTTGTTTAGACAGATTTATGTGTGTAGGAAGTTATTTTGAGTTTTAAAAAGTAAATTTCCTTTGTCCAGCTTTTGGTTATTTCCTTGAGGGTTTGTGGTGGGTACAGATGTCACAAAATTAAAATATGGTTGTCTTGAGTGAAACAGAATGAAATGAATTAAAATTTATTCTGTCACCTGGACTTAAGTTTTCACCACTCCAGGCCAAATAGCTTCTTCAGTTCTATTCTAAAAATGGACAAACTGGGAAAGAAAGAGCAAAATGTTTTGTAAAATCCTAAATATAACGATCTTAATTGTTGTAACATGTGTAGTCGAACCTGTCAAAGGCAAAGGTATATTACGCAAAATTGACTCTTGTGAGTTTTGAGCCATGTTAAAATGCTGTGAATGAAGAAAAACACAACTCCAGGTCTGTTTGTGATAAGGAAACACTATAACACGGATCAGAAATGCTGCGTTCAGACCACAACATCAAAAAACGCCCTGGACGCCGCTATTTGGACGCCTTTGCATTTTACTTCAGACGCCCCTGACGCTTGTCTTGGACGCTGTGGACAAACGGGAGAAAAAATACTTGCATGTCCCTGAACGTGAAAGACGCACCACATCAACGCCAGATTTGCGCCACGCTGATGCCTGAAGACGAGCCGCAAAAACGCAAGACGCCCCAGACCTGCGTCCACGTAGACTTTGCATGTAAACTGAACGCCTTGACCGCCAGTCTGAATGAGCCATTATTCATACGTTGCAGTGAAATCACGCTGGGAGTGTTCTTTATTTATGTCTATGGAAGGATGTTCAGCAGTTACCATGGCGACACAATGCACACATGAGCAAACGCTGCCAAAAGGTCGTCTGAAAACTCAAGAAAAAATACAAAATTGGTGCCAATGTAACAATATCCACGTCTCACGATACGATATCATCACCGTATGAACCTCACGAGACGATATTTATTGCGATATCGTGGGGAGGCTCACGATATTACGATATTCTACAGAATAACAAGACTGACATTCTAAAATGCTTTGACCAGTCATTTGGTACAACATTTATTGTCATTAGGGATGGAACGAAATCCAAATCTCTCTGTACAATATTTTCACCATAAACATCTCACAATACAATATTTATTGCAAACAAAACTGTGAATCTGCTCCTTTTTCCTCTAAAACTGTCTTCACAAGACTTAATCCGAAGAATGAAGATGTAAAAGTGCTTAGAACAGTTATTTCTTCATGTCGTCTGCACTGAAACGGAGCAAAGGATCATGGTCTATGTAGTTCCTTCTGGGTTTTTTTTTGTTTTTTTAGCTATTTCTGCACTAGAACTATTCATTTAAGCAAAGAGACCTATGATTTGATATATTGTGATGGTCCACGATATTATTGTGAGACCTTTGCCGATACGATATCACGATAATTCAGTTATTGTTACATCTCCAGTGGTCAATATGAGTGTTCATGGTCCTGTTTAGGAGCTTGATTTTGAACAAAAAGGTGAGAGTAACGAAATGAAAAACTGTGAGAGACTTGTTTAACTGCACAAATCATCTCCCCTGTTGCAGTTCTAACCAAGTCAGTTCTTTCTGATCAGATTGTGTTAAAATAAAACTCACTTTAAAGTATAATTTGAGTAACAGAGTTTCAGACAAAGCAGTGCGTACAGTGAGATCTGAGATATGCAAAATATCTAAATCTGTTATTAGTCACTTGAGTCATATTTTGTGTGATTGTTCAAGATGCTGTATTGTGTGATTTAACACCGATTAGCATACTCTGACTATCCCTTTTACTGTCTTTGTTTTGAGTCTAATCGATTAATCAAATAATCTTGTCATGGCCGATAACGATCGTTTAGAATTCAGAGCCAACTGAATGCGCAAATGCATGATTCATTTTGGTAATTCTCCCCAAATTATCTTAAATTTTAGCTTGAATTCAGTACAAACTCATCCACCACCCTGTTTTTTCTGCCAACTGGACAAGAGAGCTGTGTAGTCACATTTTTGCAGTACCCTAGTAAATATTCTTTGTGCAAATGGAGGCCAAACAATATGGAGATTTAAGGCCAATAGCCGATACGCAAAAAGTTTGGACACGCTATCTCTTTCAAGTTTTTTTTCCCTGTTCTTTTTACTACTTTCTACATTTTGTACGCATACAGACGACATCAAATATATCAATATATAGAATGTATAATTTCTATTCAAATCCGCAAAGTGAAAAGAAAAACGTCTTGACTAAATTTCTGTAAGATTCGTAATCATGAATGAATCCATATGGGTCCGCATTTACTTAAACTGTACATAATTTTTCTCCTACTTGAAGTCTGGAACACTCAGATGTGACCTCTGAACATCTCAGCATCCATTCACAGTTTTCTATGGAGCCTGTAAGTGTATGTGTGTGTGTCCATTTGCACCGTTGGTCTCTCGGTATGGCTTTGACGGCTGCTTTCTTCACACTCTGGATAATAGCTCCGTCGGATTTACAGGAATGCAGCTCAACTCAAAGCAGGATTGTGACGTTTGTGTATTTCTCTGCTGAGGGCTCCATCCATCTTGGCTCACCTCGGAAACCTCTCATCAGCGCTCGCCCCCTCCACTGCAAAAACACAACATGTACTTCACAAACTTGTAAACTGGGCTAGACGCAAACTTTTTCACATCGGAAAACGTGAATAAATGTCAAGAATGAGATGGATGCTTGTTCTAATTCCCCACAAAACCTGGAGTAATGACTAGTAAATGTTAAAAGGCCTATATTATGCTATTTTCTGATCCATGTTATAATGTTTCCTTATCACAAACAGACCTGGAGTTGTGTTTTGCTTCATTCACAGCATTTTAACATGGCTCAAAGCTCACAAGAGTCAATTTTGTGTAATATACAGTAGGACCTTTAAAGTGCCTATGACAGGTTCGACTACACATTTTACAACAATTAAGATCGTTATATTTAGGATTTTACAAAACATTTTGCTCTTTCTTTCCCAGTTTGTCCATGTTTTAGGTTTCAAATTGTATTTTCTCATTGGAAATCATGACTAGGGAATTTCTTAACTGTTATCTAACAACCATGATATGATTCCCATGTTATCCCCATGTTATTCCTGGTTGTTATTCACATGCGATTCCCATGTTATTCCCATGTGTTATCCCCATGTTATACCAGTGCATTATTCCCATGTGATTCTTGTGAGTCTCATGTTATCCCAGTGTGTTATTCCCGTGTGTTATTCCCATGTGATTCCCGTGTGTTATTCCAATGTGATTCCCATGTGAATCTCATATTATTGTTGTGTGATTCCCATATGATTCCCATGTTATAACAGTGCGTTATTCCCATGTGATTCATGTGAGTCTCATGTTATCCCAGTGTGTTATTCCCATGTTATCCCAGTGTTATTCCCATGTTATTCCCGTGTTATTCCCATGTGATTCCCATGTTATTTCTGTGTTATTCCCATGTGATTCCCATGTTATTCCAGTGTGTTGTTCCCGCGTGTTATTCCTATGTAATTCCCATGTGATCCCCATGTGATTGCCATGCATTATCCCCATATGATTCTCGTGTGATTTTCATGTTATTCCCGTGTGTTAGTCTTGTGTTGTTTCCATGTGATTCCAATGTGATTTCCCATGTGATTCCCATGCTATTCTCATGTTATTCCTGTCAATTTCAGGTCCTTCAGCGCAGTTCTTTTCCAGACTTCTTGTGGTCTCCCTGTTCTTAATTTTTCTCCATCTGGTGCATAGTCTTGAACATCAGTAGATTTTGTTGTTTTTCCCGGTAGAATCCACGTCATGAAATCGCGCTGTCTGCATCTAAAAATAAAGTCTTTCTATCTTTGCCGTTCATCCCCGTTTCACTTCACCATCTGAAAAAGCCGTTTTAAATCTGTACACACGCCCAGACATGAATGGGTACACTTATTTTCCATGTACCAAAGGGAATGTGTTGAAATATGTGGAGCTAGAATCTGTGCTTCGAGTAACCATAGCAACGCACAACAGATTTCTATAAATTCAGTGTTATTAAAGACATTCTCGGGCAACAACAGCCAGTAATAGTGCGATAAAGTTAAATGTATAACTTTTTGGTTGGAGGGTCTGTCACCTGCTTGTTTCTATGGATATGGATGTCATTGCTCTGCCTGGAATGTTCCGCAGTATGACATTAAACAGCACTATCTTACATTTATTCAATTACAGGTGGTTTTATAGCTCAAAATACTTAGAAAAACAGGCATTCTGACTGTGAGCGGGGTCGCCTCTCCACAGATGTGACCTGTAGCTTTGTCTGGTTCGGTCTCCATGATGATAGAAAGGTTTAATGCCATGCTGGGGAGCATTCCAGACAAAGCAATAACATTTTTGTGGAGAAAAGCATTAAGCAGAGTTAAAAAACAACTGCTTACCAAATACGTTTGTTGATACTTTGTTGATACTTTTTGGTGACATCGTGCTGGGGGTGTTCTACGTCTGTCTCTAAAGGTGGAACGTTTAGGAGTTTCCATGGTGACACAATGCACACTGTCAAAAAACTTGTAAGACAGTCTGAAAACTCAAGAAAAAAACATGAAATAACTGTAAACAGAACATTTTCAGAAGCCTGTGATCAGTCTGAGTGTCCGTGGTCCTGTTTAAGTTTGATTTACGACAAAAACGGTGAGCGTGACTAACCAAAAACACCAGCTAGTTTGTGACTGTAATTTTATATATTCATTAGTAGGGCTGAGTATCATTAAGAAGTTGCCGTTACGATACATATTACGATACATATCTCGATACAGTGCACTTTTGATTCGATACGATATATTTCAAATCAATGCAGTGTGGTTCAATCAAAAATAAAGGCTAAATCGTGGCTGTGATACTAAAAGTCTTTGTTAAATCACTTCTTGTGCAAAGTGAATATGAAACATGCCCATTTTAATCATCAAAACTGTGAATAAATCAGATGTGTTGCATGAACGAGGTTCCTTCCACTAAACAAGCAACAAAACTGTAGCGCTGTGACAAAAATAATTATCGTAAAATACCAAATAAGAGCCGGGGTGTTTATTTGTTTCAGTCACTTTCAATCACGGCAACTTGGGACCAACAATTCCTTCCTCACAAAAATCTTGGGAAAATATGGTACTCAAATTCTTTTAACCAGTATGACGATAATTTAGGCGACTTTCTATACATGAAATATGAAATGTTACAACAAAATATCTACAGAGTGGAGTTTCCCACATTTGAAAATGTCAAATTAGCCATGTGGTTTTAAGTTTCGTTTCTGTGCATCAGCAGCACAAGGAGCTGTTTTTTTCAGCGCTTATAGTTTATGGAAATTATCCGTGTGGTTTTAAGTTTCATTTCTGTGCATCAGCGGCACAAGGAGCTGTTTTTTTCAGCGCTTATAGTTTATGGAAATTATCCGTGTGGTTTTAAGTTCCATTTCTGTGCATCAGCAGCACAAGGAGCTGTTTTTTTCAGCGCTTATAGTTTATGCAAATTATCCGTGTGGTTTTAAGTTTCATTTCTGTGCATCAGCGGCACAAGGAGCTGTTTTTTTCAGCGCTTATAGTTTATGCAAATTATCCATGTGGTTTTAAGTTTAGTTTCTGTAGAGTCGACCCGAGCATCAGTCCTGCGTCCTGTTGACTTCTGTCTTCAGCACGTACATTAGACTTGCCGTTTATTTGGAGCCGGCGGTTGTTTATCTCTTATTTGGTATTTTAAACGATACGATATATTAATATTTCAATATTTTTGCACACCCCTATTTATGAGACTTGTTTAAGCGCACAAATCCTCTCTCTTGTAGCTCCAGCTAAGTCAATTCTTTCTGGTCAGGTTGTGCTAACATAAAGCTCACGTTAAAGTCTAATAATAAAGCCTCGGACAGAGCAGTGCCTCCCGTTAGCATCACACAGTTAACGTCAGCTGCAAAAAGATGTCGCTCCATCTAAATCCAACCAAAACTATTCAAAAACCATAATTTTATAACTATCCTTTTGAATTTGTGAGTGGAAATGGACGCGTTTTGTTATTTATCAGTTCAAGGCCAAAGGTTTGTGTGATTTGAAGAGAAACGAGAGTCTGTTTTTGTTTGTTAAATATTAAAATGAATACAAAATATATAAATAAATTGGTACTCGGCCTTTGTTTGGCCGAGTGTCCCTGAGCAAATAAAGCCATAAAATACCGGAGCGCCATTGAATAAAGCGTTTCTTTTCACTAGCTCAGGTGTGTTTTCGCGGCGCTGTGTGACGGACCATTAGCCCCTCCCACCCCCACCTCGCACTCGCTCTGATTAATTTCAACAAACCGAACTGTTTATCGCCACGGAGACGTACACAAAGAGCTCCGGCTTTCTTTCTCTCATTCTCCCTCATTCTCTCCGTCTCTCTGAACCCACTCCCCTCCTCTGTTTTCTCGCTCTTGCATCCCAATTGATCTTTTCCACAGCTCAGTCTCCCTCTGACCCTTCACCCCGTACTCTCTCGTTACCTCTTTTTTTCCTCCCTCTTTTCCTCTCAATATCTCTCGCCTCTCTCTCTTTGTCTTTGTCTCTCTTTCTGTCTCTCTCTGTGTCTCTCTGTGTCTCTCTTTTTGTCTCTCTCTGTTTCTTTCTCTCTCTGTCTCTCTTTCTGTGTGTCTCTCTCTGTCTCTCTGTCTCTTTCTCTCTGTGTCTCTCAGTCTCTCTCTGTCTGTCTGTGTCGCTGTCTCTCTGTCTCTCTTTCTGTGTCTCTCTCTGTCTCTCTCCTCTGTCTCTCTTTCTGTGTGTCTCTCTCTGTCTCTCTGTGTCTCTCTTTCTGTGTCTCTCTGCCTCTCTCTCTGTCTCTTTCTCTCTGTGTCTTTCTTTCTGTGTCTCTGTCTCTCTCTGTCTGTCTGTCTCTGTCTCGCTGTCTCTCTTTCTGTCTCTCTCTGTCTCTCTCTCTGTCTGTCTCTCTTTGTCTCTGTCTCTCTTTCTCTCTCTCTCTCTCTCTCTCTGTGTCTCTCTCTCTGTGTCTCTCTTTGTCTGTCTCTGTCTCT